>JAHTLZ010000328.1:1665137-1690137 GCA_023846285.1 Phrynocephalus versicolor
CCAGATGGCTTACAGTATTTAAAATAGGTTACAGGCGATACCTTTATAGGCCATTATTAAAAATAAAAAAGAACATGGCAAGCTTTCGAGTGCAAATAATAGAATTCAAAACATTTAAAAAACCAATTAAACTGCTACTTAAAACAGAATAATTAAAAGCAAGTAAACCTTAGAAACTGTCTTCGCTTTAAAAAGGCATTCAGGGACTTAATAATGATTGTTAAAATGCTGCTTTTTAATGATGGAAGCCTCCTTTGCATCCTTTTTAAGGAGAAAGGCAGGGTAAAATATTTTAAATACCGTAAGTAAGAAGGATGACATTCCTCCCATTTCCCCCCGGCAAATTTACTCAGCCAAAGTTGTTCAAAAAAAAAAAAAAGACCTGAGAAAAAGACAATGATATATATTTGTGGGGGTGGGGTGGGGTTATAAATATATTTCTTTTATGTTTAATAAAATTAATATTAAAAAAAGAAAAAGATTTCTAGAACACTCTTTCCCAGACCAGGGAACTAGAAGCCTGATTATGAAAAAGCACAGGAAAGTGTGAGAATGCCAAGGAGGAGCCAGCAGTGTGCCGTCTGGACAAGAAAATATCAGAATCAGAATCAGAATCCTTTTATTGGCCAAGTGTGTTTTGGTAAAAAAATGCTCTCCATATTTAAGGGCCTTTTTCCACAACCCCTAAGATCCACTGGTCCCTTAAATTCAGACCAGAGATCTTGAGGGTTTGTCGCTCTCCCTGCGTTCCCACCCCCTCCGCACGTCCTGACTGCTGGCTGTGTGAGGGGAGGGAGGAAAAAAAGCCTTTTAAAAGGACAAAAGAATAAAGCCTTACCTCCGGTGCCGGTGGAAGTTGCTCCGAGCCCCGGTCACTTCCTGGTTCCTCTTAAAGGGGCGGGAGGCAAAAAAAAAAAAGAAGAAGAAGAAGAAGCGAGGAGAGCCCAGCACATCCGCATCAAATATTTTTCACTCTCCCAGAGCAAGTACTTGAAAGGTGTGCTGGGTCGTGCTTAGGTGGGCGGGGTCGCACTTAATTTTCTGTTAGCTCCGGAGCTGGAGGGGAAACATTTTTAAGCTCCGGAGCTTGCAGCCATTTGCTGCGGAGCTTAGGGGTCGTGTATAAACACCCTAAGAAGGAAATATAAGAATCATATATTCAACAATAAAAACACAGTACAACAATACAATACAGCAATACAATACAATACAATACAATATAAAAGGAAAATATAATGAGAGAGTATAAATTGATAGAAAGGAAAGTTGAAGATAGGGAATTAAAGGAAGGAAAAATAGTAAATGTAGAAAATATAGAAGAGGCATATTGGGTCACCGATAGTGGGGACGAGGAGGAGGCGCATGCATGGAAGAAGTGTCCATTGAGGGAGAAGAAAAAGTTGTTAGGAAAAGAGGTTGGGACAAAAACAGTGAAGGGATGTGGGAGGGAAGGTTATGAAAGGCGAGAGTGGTGACTGGTAGAACCTATTTCATGGTCTGTTCAAGTCAAACCCATGTTATGGCCAGAGAACTCGGAAAGAATGAGAGAGAGATGGAGACACAATCATCTCGGGAGAACCCAGTGGCTCAATGGGCCAGGCACCCGGACTTACACTAAGTTCCCCAGAGGGGAATCCTCTCTCAGATATTGTTGATAATTCGGCTATTACCCCTTTCCTGTTAGAAGAAAATGTCAGAAAAGTAATTGAACCTGCGGAGAATGTGTCACCTGTTGTGTGAAAGAGAGAGTCTTGTAAATTAATGAATAAAACCTTTATTGGAAAAATGCACAATTGGAATGGACAGTCATCATTTGCTCTCGGAACCTGGAATACACTCACTTCGAACCCTCAACAGAAAGGAAAGCTGTGGTTGTCCATCCATCTCCAGAGTTTTCCGTGTCTTTTGTGCTCATATGGATTTATGACCTGTGCTTCGCCTGTGGGTTTTGACTTTCTCCCTTCCAGATAACCCTCTGCCCTTGGGTTCCATGACCATCAACAGCATCTCCAGACTGAACCGCCTCGGGTCCCCCTCTGTGTACGCCTTGCCCAACGCCCCCACTCTGGCTGATCTGGAGGACACCGATGAGGAAGGAGGTACATCACTCTCCCAGCCTTGAGACCTCTTTGTTTCTCCTCTCTGCCTGTGATCCTTCTGCCTCCCTGGTCCTTGTTCGTTTCCCAACATCTGAAAGCCAAGGCATCTTGGGTCGACCTCAGTTTTCTTGCCGTTTTCGCTTCCAGGTGACAGCGACCGACCGGAGAAGCCTCACTTGGACTCGCGCAGCCTGATATTTGAACTGGACCCCTGCGGAGGCAACGGGCGGGTGTGCCTTGTGTACAAGAATACCAAGCCAGGTATGATTCCAGACACCTTCCGCCAAGGCGCTGCCTTCTGTTGACCCCATCCCGCCTGGAAAATTGGAGTTCTCCTTGCTACATCCCAGACCAGTGGTGGTGAACCTTTGGCACTCTAGATGCTCTGGACCACAACTCCTAGAATTCCAAGCTAGATTGCTAATGACAAAGGACTGTGGGAGTTGTGGTCCAAAACATCTGGAGTGCCAAAGGTTCGCCACCACTGTCCTAGACTGTCCTTCCTCGAACTCACTGCTAGAGATGGAGATTTTTTCCACGGTTCAGCGATCTGAGCATGTGGGGATTCTGTGCGTCCTGTAAGAAGCAGTGTCATGGACTTCCCTGCCCTGCCTCCTGCTCTGAGTGGACACCGTTAGGACAAAGCGGTGCACAGAATCTGGGGTGCCAGTGCAACCCCTGTGGCTCCCAATCCACCAAACCCCACCGAATCACCAAACCACAGCAAATGCCCATCTCTGTCGAGCACCTGTGCCTTGTTGCCATCTCTCTCTGCCAGGGCCAGCAGCTGATTGGTTTGGGCCCTGAGAGAGGTCTCCATCCTTTCTTCCTTCTCCATCCCTCTCATTCAGCCGCCCGCAGGCCTCTAGTTGCCCTCGGTACCTTGGTGGCTTCTAGCAGACCTGGGGAACCAAAAACACCCAAACTGTTTTGTGCATGCATTTATTGCTGTTGTAAACTGCCCTGATTGGCCTTGTTGCCAGATGGGCAGTCTAGAAGCCAAACAAACAAACAGATCAATCAATCAATCTAGACAGGGCCACAAGCCTGCTTCTGGATTTGAAATGTGGCTGCATTTCTCACGCAGAAGGAACCATGTCCCACCAGTAGGAATCATACCACCTCCAATCCATGTTTGCAGGTCTTGGGCTTGATCCCACCCCCATTATAGGGTGGGGTGGGGGGTCAGGATTGAGAATTGCTGGTCCTAGAAGCGCTTGGCAGGAGGAGTTCTGCTCTGGAGCAAGGAAGGAGGTATTCTTCCCTGGAGCAAAAGCATTGGGGAGGGGCATTGACATGGGTTTCAAAGCTAGAAGGGACCATCCAGTCACTCACATTTTTGAAAAAGGTGCCTAAAATTTACATTTTGGAAGGATGTGTGGTTTGCACCAAGCCTTGGAGTAGGGGCGAACATTAGCCTCCAGATCTACCAAAGCTGATCACCCCTGCTTTACACTGACAGTTTGGGGCCTGAGTGTCAGCTGGGCAACCAGCCAAAGCTCACACCACACCAGTATGGGCGAATCTGTGGTACGGATGCCAAAGGTGGCACGTGAGCCCTTTCTGTGGGCTTGCGACATCGCCCCCTCACAGCCACGGCACTTCCCCCTCTGCTCGAGCATGCCACTGTGTTCCGTGCATAGAGCCGGGCGAAGGGGAGGCAGTGGCTTGTGGGCTAGTTAATAGCCCCAGTTTACTCTCCAGCCATGCCACTCTGGGCATCCTAAAACCGGTGTGGCTGGAGAGTAAACTGGGACTACGAAGGAGACCACAAGCCGCTGCTCCCCTTTGCCCGGCTCTCTGCATGGAGCCATTTCGAGACTGCTGTGGCCATGGGAAATTCAAAAGTCTGCTCTTCAAGCCTCACTTTCTTGAAGGGGAGAACCCGAAGCACTTTTAACCCAGGTGTACCACCATATTCAGGTTAAATTGCCGTAGTGGCACTTTGCAAAAAATAAGAGGGCTTTGAATCGCAGTTTGGAAACTCAGGGCGTTTATACACGACCCCTAAACTCCGGGGCAAATGGCTCCCAGCTCCGGAGCTTTAAAATGTTTCCCCACCAGCTCCGGAGTTTACAGGAAATTAAGTGCGACCACGCCCACTTTAGCGTGTCCCAGCGCACCTTTCAAGTACCTGCTCTCTGGAGGTGAAAATTCCTTGATGCGGTGTAACGATAGTGAGTGCGGGACTCTCCTCGCTTCGGTTTGTTGTTGTTTTGGCTCCCACCCCTTTAAGAGCTACTTAAGAGACTGGAAGGTTGCCGCGGCAAGAGCGAGAGGCAGAACGGAGGTGAGCCTGCATTTTTTCCTTTCTTTTTTTCTCCCTCCCCTCACGCAGACAGGAGCAAGGAAGTGCGGGGGGGGGGGGACACAGGAAGAGCGACAAGTCCCTAAGATCTCTGGTCCGAATTTAACTGGCCAGCGGATCTTAGGGGGTCGTGTGAAAAGGCTGTCAGACTCTAAGGGTTCATCATCACTGCACTACACAATTAACCCACCCACCCACCACCAAGATGGCACAAGGGACTGCTAAGAATTTCTAAAGGAGGGGCAAGAGACTGGATCCTTCTTGTGGGCCACATCAAGACCCTCCAAGACCCTCCCTTGACATACATTTATCCCACTTATCTCTTCCCTCGCGGACACCGTTTCCACATTCCCTGCGCAGAACGGGACTGAGATCCTTGCTCCTCCCTATATGGGTTATGTCCCTTTTTCCACACCCCTCGTTGCCCGACCAGGGGGATGGAGGGGGCACAAAGGGACAACCCCCATTTTCTCCCTGGAGGAGAGACAGCACAGGGGTTGCAGCCCCTGACCCCTTCACCCTCCTGGAGGAAAAGCAAGAGGGTCACGGGCAGATATCCTTGGTTACCTCCCGCCTCTGACCTCACAAGCCAGTATCCTGCTGAGGTCCCGCCGTCTGGAAAGTCCCAGCCTCTCTCGGAATGTGGGATCGTGACTGTGACGTAAGTGTTGCCCTCGTGCCGGTGGAGGGTGGGTTTTGGTCAGGAGGTCAGGGCTTGTGCAACCGCGACACCTCTGCAAGTGACGCGATGCTGCGGGATGACTCCATCGGGACTTTCTGCTCGGCAGAGCCCCGAGTCCTCATTCCAAAGTACCTGCGGTGGCCTTGCAGATGAGCAGCCCTGTTGAGTTCTGGCCCAACCCAGCCACACCTGCCTCTCTATTCCACGGTCCCTTCCTCCACCCACAACTTTTCTCTTCGTCACTTGACAGACATGCCCTTGTGACGTCCGGAAAACCCTCAGGCCAGGATCAGCAGAGGGCCCGTTGATCCTTACAAGCATCTTGAAATGTGGGAAAGTCCCCTTCTCGACTAGCAGGGGGCTTTTGATGCCTGCATTCTCTTTTCCAGTTGTTGCCCCAGATTCCGAGATCTGGTTTCTGGATCGAGCCCTCTACTGGCACTTTCTCACCAAAAGCTTCACCGCTTACTACCGGCTCCTGATCACCCACCTCGGGCTCCCCCAGTGGCAGTACGCCTTCACCCGCTACGGCATCAGCCCCCAAGCCAAGGTGAGAGAACTAGCCACTACTTGAGTGTTCTGCTTAAAGTGTTCTGCTTATATACCACCCCATACCACTTTAAGTAGTCTCTGGGCGGTTTACAATTTTTAATTACAGTGTGCAGGCTACACATTGCCTCCCCAGCAAGCTGGGTACTCATTTTACCGACCTCGGAAGGATGGAAGGCTGAGTGAACCTTGAGCCTGCTACCTGGGATTGAACCCCAGGTCGTGAGCACAGTTTCACCTGCAGGACAGGCATTTAACCACTGCGCCACGAGGCTCAGTGACTCATCTTCCAAGGGCTTAATCCTGTCCGTGGGAAAACCGCTCTCCTGTAAGGCTAGACCACTATAAGCCTAGAGATGAGACTCGTCCCAGTCAAGCATGTCCCCATGAACACCCATATGTACAAAATCAGCGCATCTGAGAGCTGCAGAGGTGATCTACTCCGGCTATGAATTCTCTAAACCAGGAAGCTCCCAATTTTTGATCCCAGTTCTTTTGCAAAATAGAAGTGTATCTACATTACACAAATAGAGCGGTCTGATCCTATGTACACTATCTCATGGCTCCATCCCAAGGAATCCTGAGTAGAGATGGGCACAAATTGCATTTAAAAAATGACGATTCGTCACAATTTGCAATTTGTCAAGGGTGACAAATTATGAATTGCAAATTTTGAATGTTTTTGAATGTACGAATATTGGATATTTTTCTGAATCAATTTGTCAGTTGATTTCAGGCGTACCCGTTTCCCCCCCCCCAAAAAAAAACCACCAAAAAGAGGGGGGTGACCACCACCCCCATTCTCCAAATAAAAATTGGTAAAAATCTCTTTGGACAAAAGCAAAGCAACAAATTTTTGAGAAATGGGCAATTTCCAACAAATATTGCAATTTGCTTTGTTTGTTTGTTTGTTTGTTTGTTTATTATTCAGAGCCATCTCTAATCTTGGGGTCTGAGGTTTAAGGAGGGACTTTGAATCATTTGCAGTATTCCATCGAAAGGCACTTGACATCTCAAGCAGAGAAGTCTGGGAAGCTCCTCCAACCAACATGTCCTAGAATTTCTTAGATTGGAAGCATGGCAATTTCAGCTGATAGGAAGCCGATGCCACTGTGCGATACAGTGACACCTTGAATAGGGAGCTGTGAACAAGTTACTTTCTCACCATCCACTTTCCTATTTGAAGCAAACAGATAATGCTGCTGGCATATCAAGGGTAGTTGTAAGAAGTGTTTGGCACGTGGAGGGTATTATATGACTGCTAAGGATTACTTAATATGTCGGGATGTATTTTTCTGGGGCGTGGGTGGATGGGTGTGACTAAGAACTAATGGGTCACAACACACTTTGCACAGGAGTGTTTGAATCCACCCTTCGGTATTTTTATTTCAAATTCTTTTTAATCCTGTTTTTAATCTTGATATGTATTTGATTGAATTTCTGTGTGCATTTTTAAAACAATTGATTGTGGCATAGTTTCAGTGTAAGCTACCTTGGGTCTCCGTAGGGAGAAAGGTGACATACAAAGAATAGTAAATAAATAAATATATAAACATATTTAAGTAAGTAGGTGAATAATTATATCATATATATTGAATTTTTTTTTCTTGCTTCACCACCACAGAAATTAGGCCCAAGGTTACGGACTTCTTTAAAAGACAATTTAAGGCAGATCAAAACAGATGAATATGTATCAGGCAATAATAATAAATCACAATAATCCAATCCTTGAAAGCCTCACCCGTAACCTATAAAACAGACTGAGGAGATGCATCCTTCCTAAAAGCATCACAAGTGGGAGTGACTTTGGGCCTTTTCACATGACCCCTAAGATCCGCTGGCCACTTAAATTCGGACCAGAGATCTTGGGGGTTCGTTGCTCTTCTTGCGTTCCCACCCCTCCGCACTTCCTTGCTCCTGCCTGCGTGAGGGGAGAGAGAAAAAAAGAGAGGAAAAAATGCAGGCTCACCTCCAAAGTCGCCCCGTCCTCGTCCTGATTCCTTTTCTTAAAGGGGCAGGAGGCAAAAAAAAAACAGAAGCGAGGAGAGCCCGGCACTCACCAGATTACATCTGGATCTGGGGATTTTCACCCTCCGAGAGCAGGTACATTAAAAGTGCGCTGGGACGCGCTTAGGTGGGTGTGGTCGCACTTAATTTCCTGCAAACTCCGGAGCTGGTGGGGAAACAATTGTAAGCTCCGGAGCTGGCAGCCATTTGCGGCGGAGTTTAGGGGTCGTGTACAAATAGCCTTTGTGAGAGGGGGGTTGTATTCCACAGTTTGGGAGCCTCCCAGGAGAAATCTCCATCCTTTAGTGTCCGTCAGATGGATGGGACTCAAGCAAAGGCCTCACAAAAAGATCTTAACATCTGGACACACCCGTAAGAAGACAGATGGCCTGGACAAAAGCCATTTAAGGCTTTGCACAAGCTTTAAAAACAACACCTTGAATTAAACCTGAAATTAGGCCATTGCTGTCCAGTAGAGGTGCTTCAGGAGTAGCTGAATAGGACCCCCATTGCATGCATCAGCTATTCAACCAGACCTGTTAATTGGTCGTGCCATGACCACCAAAGCACCCAGAACGCCGCCATCTCAAGTGTGTTTTGGAAGCTCAGCAGGGTCAGGCCTGGTTAGTACTCGGATGGGTGACCCACGGCGAAAGCCAGTGTAGGGCTTAGAAAGAGTCTTTGTGATGAGATCCAGGTGCCAGGCAGAACTGGCCAAACAAGGCAAGGTGGGCCAAGGGTCTGATGCAGTCGTAAGACCGTTCCCTGTCTTCCTGCCCCTGCTGAACTGACATGAGGGTATTCTTTCCATGCAAAATAGCCGGGGCCGTGGAGGAAGCTTGAGACAGCCTCTTATAAAACTGGTCAGAACAGTTCCAAGTTTCAAAACACACCTACTTAGAAAGAGAGGGAATTCTAATTAAAATATAGCAAAGGCGGACTGCTAAGTTCAACGGCATAAGTCAGGCAAGTCTTCTTGGTCGAGATTTAAAACAAAGTCCCAGTCATTCTTGCAATGGATTTAAAAAAAATAGTTTTATTGTCTGGTATTATCAAACAGGGGTAAGAAATCTCCTGGATTTGTTCCAGGAAAGAGAAGCAGAATGCCAAAGGAAGATTGTTGGGATCCAGGGAGCCAGCCCAAGTTTCAGCGTGGGATATGGGGCATCCTAAGCAGGTCATTTTAGGGCTGAGCTCACCCACCTGCGTGCCTCTCCGAGGCCCACGCCCAGCCTGCTGCATTCCCACGGCAGATAAGGAGTCAGCTGCCAGACTTGCAGACAGCTTAACACCTATTTCCCTCACACACACACCCCTCCATCTCTTCCCTGCCTCTTGGAGCGTTTTTTAATCCTGTCCTCAAATAGCTGTGTTATCAGATGGGCAGGTTGCCTTGAAAGGGGCCAGGGCTGGGCTAAGGCAGCCCTCCTCTCCATCAGGATGGCATTTGCAACTTGAGACCCACACACTAACCGAGACGTTCTCCCTTCCTCCTGTCCTCTTTGCTGCATAAAGATAGAAAGACTTTATACACGACCCCTAAACTCCGGGGCAAATGGCTCCCAGCTCCGGAGCTTAAAAATGTTTCCCCACCAGCTCCGGAGCTAACAGGAAATTAAGTGCGACCACGCCCCCATAAGCGCGTCCCAGCGTCCCTTTCAAGTACCTGCTCTGTGGAGGTGAAAATTCCTTGATGCGGTGTAACGATAGTGAGTGCGGGGCTCTCCTCGCTTCTGTTTGTTGTTGTTTTGGCTCCCGCCCCTTTAAGAGCTACTTAAGAGACTGGAAGGTTGCCGCGGCAAGAGCGAGAGGCAGAACGGAGGTGAGCCACGTTCTTTTCTTCCTGTTTTTTCTCCCTCCCCTCACGCAGACAGGAGCAAGGAAGTGCGGAGGGGTGGGGACACAGGAAGAGTGACAAGCCCCTAAGATCTCTGGTCTGAATTTAAGTGGCCAGCGGATCTTAGGGGTCGTGTCAAAAGGCTCAAAGAGTACCTCTAGGAATTATGTGGAGCGTTCCCACCTACTAGGGAAGCAAAACATTAAGCACCCACCCACCTCCCAGCCAGTGTAGGTACTGACCTAAAGATACTGGGATACTTTACAAAGATTGCACACCACTCGCCCGCACACACACCCTCAGGGGTGCGGGCAGGGGTGCGGACGTTTTAAGGGCTCTAGCTGCAGAGACAAGCACTTGCGCGTGCCGCTGGTCCACGCTCCCCTCGGAGCACGGGTGAGCGGCGCGGGAAAGGCTGGGATGGGAAAGCTTCTGGGTGGCTGAACCTGAAGATGATGGAGCACAACGCAATGACCAAGAGTGGGAATGCTTGGCTCTGCCGCCAGAACCCTTTTCCAACTTGGCGCCCGGAGCCCGGAGCCCCGGAGCGGCATGGTGCCCACCCAACGACCTTCATCCGCATATCACAGATTTTCAATGATCGCAGGTTGGGTGGTTCCCTAAACCCCGCGATAGGCGGGGTGTGTGTGACTGTACCCCAATGCAAATTCCTCGGCCTCTTTTGAGGTCTGAACTCTCTGCAGGAAACCAATCACCTTGTGTGTGTTTTTTTCCCCCTTCCTCTGATAAACTGCCGTTCCCTTTCACACCTGACAGTGCAAGAGAAAGACCAGCTGGAGAGGGTGGGGAAAAGGTCACTCCATTGCCCTCCCTCACGTAACTCGTCTTTATTTCGAATTCTTCTCCCCTGTTCCTGCCAGCAATGGTTCAACATGTACAAACCCATCACCGTCAACACGGAACAGCTCTCCGAGGAGGCCGATGCCTTCGTGAACAAGCTGGACCCCAACAGGGTTTTCCGAACCAAAACCAAAACGCCGGTCCTGAAGAAGAAGCTGCCGGGCCAGCCAGCCCCCTCCCAGAAGGGGCCAACGGGGGCGTCCCCGAGGAATCCGCCGCAGGCAGGAGGTCCCTCGCGGAGACGGGAAGCCCAGCCCTGAATTTTCCCTATGGCGTTGCAGGCAGTACCTTTTTCCCCAGAGGCCCCTCTTGGGTGGTTCAACACTCCTTACCAAGAATGCAATGCCTACCTAACGCCTGGCTAAGTTGGGACAGGAGCAATATATTTATTTTAAAGCATTTATTTAACAAGCCGTAAGGGTCTGCTTGAATCTCCTTTTCTGCCAGACGTGTCGAGAGGGGCTATGTGGGGTGGAGTGGGAGCTGCTATCCTATACTGAATGTTGTCACAATCGGCCAAGGAAGAAAGGACAGATGGGGGTGCGGAAAGCTGCCCTCATGTATCTCAGATTTATTTATTTATTTATTTATTTATTTATTTATTTATTTATTTATTTATTTTGATGGTTATACTGCCCAACTATTGCTAGGCAAACAAATCCAGCCATACAACAATAAACAATAAAAGGGTACAGTAATGAAATCAAGTCACATCAAAACATTGTTAAGACAAAACAGATCCAGAGCATCTAATCCACAAAAGGGGATTGGACAGATTCCTGGAGGAAAAGTCCATCACAGGTTACAAACGATGATGGAGATGTGTCATCTCCAGGCTTAAAACCAGGGTACTTCAAGGGCCAGGTGCAGGGGAATGGTATCAGAAGACAGAGATCTAGTCTCATGCGCTCCCAAACACATCTGGTGGGGCCACTGTAAGATACAGGAAGCTGGACTAGATGGGCCTTTGGCCTGATCCAGCATGGCTCTTCTTATGCAACACTAAGCCACTTCTGTGTATTCTTACCCTGTAAATGGTCACTGTAGGTCAGACTCATCCTGACACCACTCAGCTTTTAGCTAGCTGAATCACCCAGTGGTTTGTGGCTGTGGAACCAGAGGCTGGGAGTTTAATTTCCCACTTGGCCTCCGGAAGAGCCAGGCTGTTGGACCTTGGGCAACTGGCACCCTCCCAAAGCTGCACAGTTCTCCAACTGCCTCATAACCATCCACCCTCCTCCTTCCCCAGGCCGTCATGACGGGGTACTGTTCCCCAAGGAGGGCTGTGGCTTATCCTCTTCAAACCTTGACTGCCAACTGCAAAGCAGGCTTCCCGAGGGAGTCCTGGCAGAGATCAATCCCTGCCTCAGGGCTACGGCACTGCCCATATGGTAGGACAAGAGGGAATCAGCCAGGTGTTTGTATGTTATGCACATACCACTGCATCTGACCGGAGGGGCGCAAGGGAAACGTTTGGTTTAATTTTGCAAGTGTCACATTCACAACATATCTGCAGCTTGCAGATCCTTAAATCAAAGAACCTGGATAATTGGGAGTGCATCTTGAGATTCAGAGACCCAGCCATTCAGCAACATCTCTGTGGTGGACGCAGCTCTTTTGGCAAGTGCAATGGTTAAATCCAGCCTCCTTTCATTCTGTCCCAGGTAAACACTGCCTTCTCTTTTAATTCAGCTGTGTTGCTCTGTTTTCCTGATGGATCGAAGTACTTAGGAAAGCTCTCCCTGATTAAATGTTCAACCTGGAAGGTCTAAAGATCCGAGTCCAGTCAAAGGATCACACCTCCAGCATCGGTTTTATGGGACCTGCGATTTCACAGCTGGACGTCAGCCATCACTCCCGCCTCCACGTCTTGCTTCTTACATTCCTCGCTTTTGCTGGCCGCTTCCAGTCCTGGCCGAGACCGACTGTGAAAGTCAATCAGGATGTTGTAGATGAAAATTCCAACCAGGCTCCCCAGTGTTGGGGCAACCACTGGGACCCACCACCAGTAATTTGCAGCTCTGGAGGGGAAGGAAAGGCAAAACTGGGATCAGTTGGTTCTAGAAAAGCAAAGCAAAGTGTTCTGCTTATATACCGCCCCATACCACTTCAAGTAGTCTCTGGGCGGTTTACAGTTTAATTACAGTATGCAGACTACATGTTGCGCACCACCCCCAACAAACTGGGTACTCATTTTACCGACCTCGGAAGGATGGAAGGCTGAGTGAACCTTGAGCGTGCTACCTGGGATTGAACCTCAGGCTGTGAGCACGGTTTAACTGCAGGACAGGCATTTAACCACTGCGCCACGGGGCTCCTTGAAATGAAGTGAGCACCTGTGGAAGCAGCACGACCAGGAGGGTGATGCAGCTTGCTTGCTTACTTACTTAATTCATTCATTCAGCCACCCATCGGTCTACCCATCCATCCATTTAAAATAATTTTACCCCACCATTCTCCTTAAAAAGGACCGATTATTTAAAGATAAAAACAATAAGTAAACAAAGATGGCAGACATCGCTAAAAGGGAAAATGGAAAGCTAAGGACAGTTAAGTATAGAAATCCTTGGAAGGAACAAATGCCACTGAGAAATGGAACGTGCAAGGAATACTAAGAACACAGTCAAAGAAGTAATGTGCAGCAAGATAACTAAAAAAATAATAATCACACTTGGCAGCCGCTCAGGGAAAGCATGCTGGAAGAGAAGGGTCTTCGCCTGCTTGTGGAATCCCTGAAGGCAGTCATAATTAGCTTTTAATCTTGTATTTAAGCTAAAATATGCTGACTGGATAGCTCTGAGGATTAGGGATCTGGCTGCAGGTTGGGGCACATTCACCACTGGGAAGAGCCAGTCTAGGTGGTCTTGGGCAATGGACCGAGGGCACCTCCAGGAGAAGGGAGGTGGTGATGGCCTCTGGCCTGAAGGCCTTCCAAAGGGGATTGGACAGATTCCTGGTGGAAAAGTCCATCACAGGTTACAAACCATGATGGAGATGTGTAACCTCCAGGCTTAAAACCAGGGTACCTCAAGGGCCAGATGCAGGGGAGTGGGATCAGGAGACAGATATCTAGTCTCATGTGCTCCCAAACGCATCTGGTGGGGCCACTGTGAGATACAGGAAGCCTGACTACATGGACCTTTGGCCTGATCCAGCATGGCTCTTCTTATGTTCTTATGTAACACTAAGCCACTTCTGTGTATTCTTACCCTGGAAATGGTCACTGTGGGTCAGACTCATCCTGACACCACTCAGCTTTTAGCTAGCTGAATCACCCAGTGGTTTGTGGCTGTGGAACCAGAGGCTGGGAGTTTAATTTCCCACTTGGCCTCCGGAAGAGCCAGGCTGTTGGACCTTGGGCAACTGGCACCCTCCCGGGTGGCCAACAGGAATAAAACGCTTCTATATTCTACCAAAAGAACCCCTGTGAGGGTCGCTATAAGTCTGAATGGACTGGATGGC
The DNA here is from genome assembly GCA_023846285.1 of Phrynocephalus versicolor. Lineage (NCBI taxonomy): Eukaryota > Metazoa > Chordata > Lepidosauria > Squamata > Agamidae > Phrynocephalus > Phrynocephalus versicolor. The sequence goes on from JAHTLZ010000328.1 coordinate 1,678,943, forward strand.
ACATATTTATTGTTGTTAAAGCTCAAAAATGCTTCCCGGGAACTTTGCTACCCGTCCCTTTCTGAAATAACTCTGACGCCACCATCTTTCTTGAGACGGCCATTGGTTGCCATCAATCGAGAGCCATAAAACAAAGCGACGCTTGTCTTCCTGGCCAGCCTGCCTGCGCTTTAAGCCCATTGCCTAGACAAGAGTGGGAACGGTCTCTGTGCCAACGTCAATGGCACAGTAACCTCAATGGCATTTTGGAAACTGTAATCCAAAAATGTCACTTGTCTTGTCTTCTTATTTATGGTGAAATACAACAATCTCTGCACCCTTTTTTTAAAGCAGCTTTTAAAAAACTTGAAATTGATCATTCTTTTTTATGCATCTTACACTCTGTGTCAACGGCAAGGACAATACGAGCCTAGACCAGGTGATGAAACACCAAACTGACAGTCTCACTTGTGTCAGCTCAAACCAATGGTCCTAGTGTCATTTCTCCTTCCTGACCAACTAGAAGTGTGAAGATTTGTGGTATTTGGACTACGTCTCCCGGAATCCTGTGGGTTATTGATTTTGTGTTGTTGTGTTGTGTTGTGTTGTGTTGTGTTTTTAAGAAAAAAAGTGAACAACTGTCTGCTGCCCCCTTTGTGGTATGGAGGGGTAAAGCAAGCTAGAAATTTATTTTTATTTATTTTTATGCTTGTTAACCGCCTGAGATTCCCACAGGAACTCTGGGCAGTGTACAACGGAAAACAACTGCCCCAACATACAAAACCCCAGACACATCAAAGATACAAATAATAAAGGAATGATAGTAATAATACTAATATAATAAAATACTAAAGAAAATAAAAATGAAAATAGGCATAGCACATCAGACAACCATAACATAATCAGGATGCAGCATTAGAGAGCTGATACTAGCAGTCAAACAGACTTAAAGAAAGCCACAGTGTACAGTGGACTCTTGTATAACAGACAGTTTGTATAACATAAAATTTGTATAACATAAAAAATTCCAGAGATAGGGGAAATTTGCTTAACATAATTGCCTATGGGGAAAATCTGTACAACATAAAAATGGGATCACTCCATTTTCAATGCATTCCTATGGGAATTTGTATAAAGGAAATTTTGCTTAACATAATTTCATTTGGAATGAATTAATTCCTTTATACAAGGTACCACTTGTACTCAGAAGTCGCCCAAAGCATTCCCTGAACAGCCAGGTCTTTAATGCCCTTTTGAAAGAAAATATGTTTTCACCCAGCGCGTTGTTAGTCTATGGAACTCCCTGCCACACAATGTGGCGATGGCATCTGGCTTGGATGCCTTCAAAGGGGGATTGGACAGATTCCTGGAGGAAAAGTCCATCACAGGTTATAACCATGATGGAGATGTGTGATCTCCAGGCTTAAAACCAGGGTACTTCAAGGGCCAGATGCAGGGGAGTGCTATCAGGAGACAGATACCTAGTCTCATGCGCTCCCAAATGCATCTGGTGGGGCCACTGTGAGATACAGAAAGCTGGACTAGATGGGCCCTTCTTGGCCTGATCCAGCATGGCTCTTCTTATGTTCTTATGAAGGCCGGCAGTGAATCCGCCATCCAAATAATTATCATCAAAATTGAATATGGCTACAGTGCGGCATACATAAAGGAAGAAAGTTGAGTTGCAAGCCGGTAGCGCCCTAAGCACATCCAACCTCGCCTGATTTCGGAAGCTAAGCAGGGTCGGCCCTGGTTAGTACGTGGATGGGAGCCCACCAGGGAATCCCAGGTGCTGTAGGCGCCTGGAGGAGGAACTGGCAAGCCACTCCAGTATTCCTGCCAAGAAAACTCCATGGACATGGAGTCACGAAGAGTCGGTCACGACTGTAATGACACAACACACACACACACACACACACGGTGGGTAGCCCTGTCTTCCCTGATGTTTTTAGAAATCCCAACAGCCAGGGGGTGATTGATCATAGGGGGCTGGGTTAACCGTTTTACCCTTGCCCGGCTTTCCGGAGAGCCTCACCTGAAGACCTCTGGCCCCCAACCAGCAATGGCCGTGAAAATCCTCGGAGGCAAGTCCCTGGAAGGGTTCATGGCATAGCCGGTGTTCATTCCCATGGACATGCCGATCACCATCACGAGAAGGCCCGTGATTAAGGCCCCGGTGCCCTGAAGGGCAGCTGCGTTCCGTGTGTCGTGGATAGCAAGGACGCCGATCAAAAGTACACTGGTGGCCACCAGCTGGAGGAAGAGGGGTGGGATCGGGGTGGCAAGGAAGAAAGAGTAAGACAGTCAACACTTGGAAACAGCTTCTCAGATCAAGGGCCTGGACAAGGGTACCTGGTATGTTCCAGGCAGCAGTGAGGTTAGTACCCGCTCATAAGCTTCTAAGCTTTTGATCTAATCCATCAGCTTCCTCACTTGTATAAAATAAACTCCCTGCACTCAAAAGGCTAGCAAATCAAGGAGAAAGTGTCTGGCTTGGCCTCCCTCTGCTGTGCTAGCTTTGTACATTCATGTATTCCTGGTGGTGAGCAAGGGGATTATGTAATAAAATCACCACTGCAGATTCCCATCAGGGTCTTATGGCTAGAATGCAACAGAAGCTTTCTTTAATCGAGTCTCTTGCCCATCCACCTCCTTCCATGCCCAGATTATTCGGCAGATGAGAGCAGATCTCTCCGCTGCTGGTGGCTTGTTGCTTCATCCCATGGCTTGTGAAAAAAAAAACTGCTTGGACAAGTGAAGACCATTCATGGAGAAGCAGTGAGCACCTTGCAAATGGGGCAAGACATAGGCCATGAAGAAAAATGCTCTCTTGGAGTACAGTTTCCAGGATCCGGTGGTCCAAAACACAAGATTTTTCCCAAGAAAGGGCATGAAGGTTTGATGGGTGTGATTGGAGAGGAGTGATTCAGTCCACAAGAGAAGGAACAAACTTTATCAGAGCCTTGTGGTGCAATGGTTCAAAACTGTGCTCACGACCCGTTCAATTCCAGCAGCCGGCTCAATCCCAGGTAGCTAGCTCAATGTTCACTTAGCCTTCCATCCTTCCGAGGTCAGTTAAATGAGTACCCAGCTTGCTGGGGTTGAGGGGCAATGTATAGCTTGCATAATTACTTGTAAACTGCCCAGAGTGTGCTTTAGGTGCTATGGAGCAGTATATAAGCAGCACATTTGTTGTTGTTGTTGTTGCTGCTGCTGCTGCTGCTGTTGTTGTTGTTGGTCTGTACTTAGAGCTGGAAAGGCCTTAGGGCTGGTGGGACATAACTCATGCCTGAGAACTCAAAGTCTGAAATCTGTGCTTAAGTCCTGAAAACCATTCACAAAAACACAGCATATCAATTTCAAAATTCTGCAAGGTGAGAGAAGCTCCTGTTGTGAACTTAGGGTATTTGTACACAACCCCTAAACTCTGCCGCAAATGGCTCCCAGCTCCGAAGCTTAAAATTGTTTCCCCACCAGCTCCAGAGTTTACAGATAATTAAGTGCGACCACGCCCACCTAAGCGCGTCCCAGTGCACTTTTCAAGTACCTGCTCTCAGGAGGTGAAAATTCCTGATGCGGATATAATGTAGTGACTGCCGGGCTCTCCTTGCTTCTGTTTGTTCTTTTTTTGCCCCCCGCCCCTTTAAGAGATCTGAATGCAGTGCCGGGGCGGCAGAACGGAGGTGAGCGGCGTTCTTTTCTTCCTTTTTTTCTCCCTCCCCTCACGCAGCCAGCAGCCAGGAGTGCAGAGGGGGTGGGAATGCAGGAACAGCGACAAACCCCTAAGATCTCTGGTCCGAATTTAAGTGGCCAGCGGATCTTAGGGGTCGTGTGAAAAGATGATTTCAACAGTTAAGGAATTCTATCTTCTAATTATAGGTTATCTGCAAATGCCTATTTCTGTCTTTACAACATTCTAGCGATAGATGGATGGATGGACAGACAGGCAGATCCATGGACGGACCTCATTTACAAACCCGCCACTCAGAGACATGTACGGAGCAGGATATGTGGCAAAGATCCCTGCAGTGGCAATAGGGCCGGTCACAGTCAGATTTCCCCCGGTGTAATCCATCAGAGCATCTGTAGCGGAAAACAGACACAGCGACATTAAGGAGTGGAATAAAGAAAAACACAGAGGCACAGGTGAAAGAGATTACCAAAATGGGCTGTGGTTTGAGATTTTTAATGTCATCTAGCATGATTCTCCTCTTGACCCAACCAGCATTCTCTCTATCTATCCACTTCTCTTTTTCATCTAAGAAAACTTATATAGGTGCATTGGTTGACAGTTGCCTCCCGTATAAGATTCAAGGTGTTGTTTTTGGTTTACAATACCCTCCATGGCCTGGGTCCTGATTATCTGGCAGAGCGTATCTCCCTACGATCAGAGCTGGCCCGACCCACCCGATCCTCTACGGCTCTCTCTCTCCGGGTAGCCATTCCCCAGGGAGGCCCGTAGGGTAGCAACTCGAAAACGGGCCTTCTCGGTGGCCGGTCCATCGTTTTGGAACAAGCTACCCGGTGAGATACGCCAGGCTCCCACATTGGCATCCTTCAGGAAAACCCGTAAAACCTAGCTGTTCAGAGATGCCTTTGACGACTGCTAATGTGGTACCAAGTTGTTTTTTCCCCCTTCTCTTTTGTCATGGTTAAGTTTTTGCCTCTTGCCCAGCACTATTTTACTATTTTATATTGTTTTATTGTTGTCTGTTTTTAAGCCTATCGTGTGAACCGCCCAGAGTTCCCTTTGGGAAATGGGAGCGGTATACAAATGCAAAAATAAATAAATATAAATAAATTTGCAGTCTTCCACCTAGCCATTAGGATAGCATACATCAGTGGTGGTGAACCTTTGGCACTCCAGATGTTTTTGACCACAACTACAGGCTCGGAAATCTGGGCGTTGTGGTCCAAAACATCTGGAGTGCCGAAGGTTTGCCACCACTGGCATATATCAATAAGGAATGTATCTATGGATCTGTTTTTGCACTCACCCTGCTATATAGTGGAAAAAGACAGAGCAAAAGCATCTCACTTATATATACCATCCCATAATGCTTCAAGCAGTCTTTGGACAGTTTAAAATGCAATTATAAAGGACAACATTGTTATCCACTAGGTAAATGGCTCATAATTGTGGACTGAATTAGTGTCCATCTTGGGTTTTATGGAGGACCTGAAACAGTTTAGACCAGGGGTGGGCAACTGTTGGCCCTCCAGATGTGTAGTCGATTGGACCACCCAGGCGTGGTGCCAGAAGACAGACATTCAGATCCTCAGTATGCCAAGAAACAGGTCAGTTGAGACAACCCAGAAGAAGCAATGGTGCAGTGGTTAAATGCCTGTACTGCAGCTAAAACTGTGCTCACGGCTTGGGGTTCAATCCCCGGTAGCAGGCTCAAGGTTCACTCAGCCTTCCATCCTTCCGAGGTGGGTAAAATGAGTACTCAGCTCACCGGGGGGGCAGTATGTAGTCTGCATACAGTAATTAAACTGTAAACCACCCAGAGACTACTTGGGCCGCCTTGAGCAAGCTAGGTAGTCGGAGAGTGCCATTTCTGAGGATTTCATACCTAAAAAGTTGTAGGGCTGTTACTATTATTTATGTTTTATAAGGAATGTCAAGCTGAGGACTGTGCATCAGGACTGGAGTTTGGGCAAGTCCCTTATTTGGTCACGTCACTTGAGGGTTGCAATCTGCCCCTCCACCAAAAAAGGAATAACTTTTCCAACCTCTAGTCAGGTTCCAGCTGCCTTCTCCACTATATCACTGTAGACCAGTCATGTCCAAACTTCGGCCCTCCAGATGTTTTGGACCACAACTCCCACAGTCCTTTGCCACTGGAAATAAGGCTTGGAATTCTGGGAGTTGTGGTCCAAAACATCAGGAGGGCCAAAATCTGGACATGCCTGCTGTAGGCACATGCTACAACAGGCAGCCAGTCCACGAAGTATTTGTGCCCTGCTACTCCTAGTGGCCTGTCAGATGTATTGCAATGATCCACCCATTTAAGCCAACAAGCCAGAGTTTCATCTGCTCCCATACAGCTGGATACCGAGGCCCCTGGTTGAACAAATAGAAACGTGGGGGGGGGGAACCCAACTCTCTTGCCCCCCCCCCCCCAGTGTGGGAAGGGCAGCATTTGTCCTGCATCCCTCATTGTCACCACTGCCTTCTTGATTCATGGACATAAACAGATGGTTGTTGACAGATGACATTTCCTTCTTGCAGTATTGGGGTAGAGTGGGTGAAGAGGAACACAACCTACCATAGTAGAGAAGAAAAATGGTGGAAGAAGCGAGAAAAGATCCAAGGAACTGGCCAATCACATACGCTGGAAACTTGTACCAGGGAAGTCTTCCTATGAGGCAGTTTGCAAAGGTGACTGATGCATTCATATGAGCCCCTTTCAGCAGCAGGAACACAGGAAAGTGCAAGGATAGTCATTATTATCATATACTGTAACAACAATGACACCCTAATCAAGGGAGGGGGGTAGGATTCTATCATTTTTTACATAAAAATGTAAAAGCCAGAAGTTGTGAGTTTGATTCCCCATAGTGCCTCCTCTGAGCCTGCATAGCCTTGGGCGAACTGCACGGTAGAGATGGGCACGAACTGGTTCGTCCCAGTTTGTAAAGACAGCAGCACGGATGGCTGTTTTAAATATGCTTTATAAGATATTTTAATTGGGTTTTAACTGTATTAACAGGATTTTAATTGGATTTTATTTATAGGTGTTTTTAAATTTGCATTTCATGACTATTTTGTAAACCTCCCTGCGTAGTGCAGTTTGCACTAAGGGGGTGGTATACATACATACATACATACATACATACATACATACATACATACATACATACATACATACATACATACATACATACATACATACATAAACAAACAATGAAACATAATAGTTTAAAACTATAGTTTTAGTTTTAAAACAAAAAAAAACCTTCCTGGAGAAGGACAGAGGGAGCAAAATAGGTATAATTCACAACTAAGGAGGAAAATCTCTGTTCATCTTGTTCTGACACCCAGGAGAGAAGAATCAGACTTTTTTCTTGTCACATGTAGGGTGGCCATCTATTTTCTTGCACTCCCAAAGGCAATTCTCACATTTGTGAGAATTACAGATGGGTGTTTCGTCTCAGAAGGGGTCCAGTTCCGAAACAAAACAAGGCAGCACAGTTAACGTTCAGAACCGGGACTCACCCTCCGGAACAAAATCAGCCACTGACTTGCTTTCCTTTGGGTCGTGCGGGGCGGAACTCCAATGAGGAAGCAGCCTCCGACGCATCATCTTTCCTTTTCCCTGGTGCTGGCCAATCAGGAGCTGTGCAAGGACATGCATCATCCCGCCACCCTGTCTGATTGGCCAGTGCTATGGAAAAGGAAAGATGATGCATTGGAGGCTGCTTCCTGATACTCAAAGGAAGGTAAGTCAGTGTTTGATTTTGTTCCAAAGGGTGGGTCCTGGTTCTGAATGGCACCTGTGGTGCCGTGTTTCATTTTGGAACCAGATCCCTTCCAAAACGAAACACCCATCTCTAGTGAGAATGATTCTTACACAAACTGCATATTGAAAAAGCTGTGGTCACTGCTCCTTTCTCAGGTGGACTTTTAAAAATCAGAAGCACTGCACAGGCTTCGCAATTTTTTGGTCTATCAGCTAGTCTTTCCCACAAGTACCTGCTTGGCCTACCCGATGGAAAAGACACTCATTTTGCACAGACCTTCTATACCTAGAAGTTTACACAGAGGCATTTTCTGCAAATGGCAAAAATGTTGACAAAAAGCCCGACTGCCTTGTCTCGTTTTCATCCTGGAACAAGAACTTCAAAAGTTTCTCAACTGGGTTTCTGGACCTGCCAAGTTCACCCATCTCATCAAAGATCAGCATTCATTCTGCTCCTGTACTTCACATCATCATCATCATCATCATCATCATCATCATCATCTAAATTTTATTGCGTGGCTCACAGAGCCATTGCAAAGTGCATCAAGTAAAAACAGTACAATAAAAATATCAATAAAATAACAATACAGATAGATAAAAAGGGGGCTGAGGGTACAGAGACCTAGATATCAATTTGACTATTAGAAGTAGTTAAAACAACTTTCATTTTAATAAGTAAAGAACAGAACCTTGCCATTCGGAACGTAACAAATTTATCTCTATCACAGAGTAAGATTTTGAGCTTTTATTCGTCAGATCTACCAGGATATTTTTCTAAGATGAATTTCAAAAGTCTTTCACGATGGATTCCAAGTAGTGGGCAATAAAGCACAGCATGTACCAAGTTCTCGACGGATTTATTATCACAAGAGCAGACTCTCGTATGGTATGGGAATTGTGTATAACGGCCCTTTAGATTGGCAAGTGGTAGCATATCAAGACGAGCCCGAGTAAATGCTTTTCTATGTTCAAAGTTCTTCAAATCAGCAAAAAAAGATGGGCGATTTAGAAGCTTAGGTGTAATGTTCTTATAAAAAAAGGCTGTTTTTAGAGTGCTAAGTGAACCTATATCTGTTTGAACACAGAGATCAGATAATCTTTGCTTTAGTAAGCGTTTAGCTGCTGTCAATCCAAGGTGCCTCACATGCTCTTGGGAAGAACCAAGTTTGGCTACTAGATTCAGTACAAAAAATTTCCATGATCCAGAGTTCATCTCCCCATAGGATGATGTTAAAAATTCAGAGCAGGTAATAAACAAGATTTTCAGCCAATAATTAATTATTGATTTGTTAATTAGTGTTGTTATTGACATTAATGCCAATTCTAATCTGACTAGTGCAGAAGGAGTTGATGAGGGTACTGCCAACAATAAACAGGCAAATTTATTTTGGGTTACTTCAAGGGGGTATAAGTTTCCCATTTCCCCATACTTCAGCACCGTACAAAATCTGGGGAAGTAGCTTGGTTTTATAAATTTCACAGATGGGAGGAATCAGGAGGCCTCCTTTGGTCCTACAGAATCTTAGTAATCCAAACATGGCCTTCTCAAATTTCTGTTTTGCAAAGTCAATCTGTGAAGCCCAGGAGCCTGACTGATGGAACATCACACCTAAGTATTTGAAATGGGTTACCTGTTCCAGTATTCTCCCATCCATCATCCATTTATGAACTTGAGGTCTTCTACTGAAAACCATAATTTTGGTTTTCTCATAGTTGATGTTGAGAGAATTTTCTATACAATAGTTACTAAATTGTTTCAGGAGCCTTCTGAGGCCTATTTGTGTGTGGGATATTAGCAGAGTGTCATCTGCATAAAGTAATATTGATATAGCCTTTCCACCTACTCTGACAGGAAAGAATTGTAAACCTGTTAACCTAACCACCATATCATTAACATATAGGTTGAAAAGCAGAGGAGCAAGAACACAGCCTTGGCGAACACCTTTAGATGTTTAAACAATGTTGGATAATTGGCCACAGATGCCGACTCTAATCTTAAGGGAAGAGTCAGTGTGCAGATCTTTAATTCTTTCCAACAATCTGGGGTCTATTTTAAGGTTAGTAAGTTTTTCCCACAAGCGACCTCTTGGAATGGAGTCAAAGGCAGCTTTAAGATCGATAAATGCTACATATAGTTGCTTTGAAGGTCTAATAGAATATTTATTGATTAGATGGTTTAACAAGAGAATATGGTCCAGCGTGGAATGTCCTTCCCTAAAACCAATCTGTTCAGGAGCTAAAATGTTATTTTCTCTTACCCAGTCTTCCAGTTTTAAGAGGAGATGTCTTGCATATAGTTTGCCTACAACATCAAGAAAACGTATAGGTCTATAGTTGGCTGGGTCCTTGCACTCACCTTTCTTGTAGATAGGCACAACAATCGAGGAGGACCATTCTTTAGGAGTTTTGCCCTTCCTGTCTATATAAGTAAATATAGTGGCCAGAAATGGAGCCCACCAGTCCTGAAAACATTTAAGTATGTCCGGGGGGATGAAATTTTCCCCAGGGGCTTTATTGCTCCTAATTGATGAAATCAATGATTTTATTTCCTTGGATGTGACCGGGGGCCACCTTGGCAGACTGCAGGGAGATGATGTTAAAGGTGGAACAGTTGCACCAATATAAGGTGGATCTTACTTACCTGGCAGGGGAGATACCTTGATCACTTCACATCAAGATCCCACACATGGTCTGCCACCAGGGAAGACGTGGAAATATTTTCACACTGGGTCCTGAGCAAAAGGCATCTACCGGACACTTTATTGGCAGTCATGGAGGGAGAGCTGGGTATGGCTCTTTCAGCCACCCGTAGCCGCCGGACTCACCTGAGATCCCACCAGCTGTATGGATCCCCAGCATGACGCCAAATCCAAATGCCAGATTGATGCTCAGAAACTCCCCAAAGTTCTTTCTGCCCAGCACCACCTGGGCAACGCCGCCCGTGCCTAGAAGCTGTTGGAAAAGATGAAGAACCATGTCGGTCAACGGATCCAACCTTTGCTTGGAAAGTATCCAACATCTGCATGCCTCTTTTGAACTTCTCTGCCCCGTTCAAGCTTACGTTGGGTTTTTGGTATTGTTTTGTGTTTTCTTGTGGTTTTTAATCTTTTTTGTTTTACGTACACCACCCAGAATTGGTGGTGTGCACAAAAGGAGGAGTATACAAGACCTCCACAAACAAACAATACCTTACTCTACTTTTGACCTACTGAACGGGTGATCCAAAAACAGAGACTGACATGATGTGGTAGCAAGCCCACACGAGGACCTCAAACCTTCAAACCTTAATGCCTAGGGCAGAACAGCATATAGCACCTCTGCCCTTACCCATCAAAATCAAGGTTTGTCAAGTTAGCCAACAAAAAATATGAGGGCAACAGAAAATATGCATACCTGTCAAGTCTCCCGTATTAGCCAGGAAATCACATTTTTAAGGCATCTTTCCCGCCATCGTTCTGTAATAGTATTTTCTTGTAAATCTCCTTTTAATTTTTTAAAAATCCTCTGAATGGCATGCATGGCGGTAGCCATGCTAGGGGTTGCTGCATGGGTGCCACCATGTTGGAGACAACTACTGAGCATGCTCGAAGCATCGGGCTTGCTCAGTAGGTGGTAGGGGTGGAGATACTGTGACCACGATCCCTTATTTTCAAATCCGAAACTTGCGTTTGTGTGGTGGGTTTTTGTTTTGTTTTGTTTTGCGATCACCAGCCCCATGCCGAAGGGAAAAGGGAGGTGGAGGGGGCACTT
>JAHTLZ010000328.1:1692221-1702896 GCA_023846285.1 Phrynocephalus versicolor
TGTGTGTGTGTGTGTGTGTGTGTGTGTGTGTGTGTGTGTGTGTGTGATTGCGTTGCCAGAGTAAAAACACTAGCATTCTCTCCTCCTCCTCCTTCTACCCTGTCCTTTCCTTGGCAAAGGTGACTGTCAGCATCTTACCCATGCACCATCCCATTTATTTAGTTGGTTGGTTTGATTGATGGATTTTTATCCTGCCCATCTGGCAGAGAAGGCCACTCTGGGCAGTTTACAGCAGTAAACAAAAATAGCAGCTGAAACCAACACGTCCGCAAATAGACGGCAAGACACAAATGAGATTAAATAACACGCTTAGCAACAGGGGAAATGATCAGAACTCTGCCAGTCCCCTGCTCAAGCAAACTGCCTCTCCATCCCTTGGCAGGCCAGGCCCCCGTTTTCTGCCCCTGCTTACTTACCATCAGCAGGAAAGTCGCCAGGGCCTCGGCCAAGCCTTCTCGGATGGTCTGGTTCCGGATGGTCACCCAGCTGATGATTTTTTCCAGCATCTTGGTTGCCGACATCCTGGAACCGGAGCTCCTGTTGGAAAGACAGAGGTCCCATTAGAGTGCCGTGGCATTGCACACTGGGGCCGTGCCATGGTCCTCCTAACCTACCCTCCTCTCACCTGACCACACCACGGGCAGTGATTGAGTTAGCAGCAAACACCCCCCAGTGACACCACAATGCAGCTGCCAAAGTCTCTCCCCCCTCTTTCTCCGGACCCATTCAACTTTTCCTTCCTTCCTTCCTTCCTGCAGATCCCGTGGGCCCTGGAACCAGAGGAGCAATGAATTGTCCAAACCTTATGACATAGTTCTGCTGTGAGAGAAAACAGGCCCGCCCAAGGGAAAGATGGCCAAATAAAATCCGACATATGGAGAGGAAAACAACAGTGAGGGGGAAGGAAAGGGGACCGAATTTCAGGAACGCTTAACCCTGTTTTGAGTTTCTAATCAACAGTGTGGATGGATTCAGTGGGTCACGAGCTGTAGAGCTGATAATGAGAATAACACAATGTCACATCCTAGATATCGGAAGCCTGCCGAATTTGTGATTTACGTTCCTAGGGGTATGATGTCAATCCTGGCCCTTTCTGAATGGCAAAATAATTACACAATGATCTCCCATGAACCATTTAGCTAATTGGTGTCCAAACTTTGGCCCTCCAGATGTTTTAGACCACAACTCCCACAATCCTTTGTCTTTGGCAATCTAGACTTGGAATTCTGGGAGTTGTGGTCCAAAACATCTGGGGGGCCAAAGTTTGGACAGCCCTGATTTAGCTCCAAGTAAAGAAAAGGAAGACACATTCTGGACAATCATTGTTGTCCAGAATGTGTTAAACTTTCCTTTTGCTCTGAAAATTATATAACACATATTTCTACATACAGTGGTACCTTGTATAAAGGAATTAATTTGTTCCAAATGAAATTATGTTAAGTACATTTTTATACAAATTCCCATAGGAATGCATTGAAAATGGAGTAATCTCATTTTTATGTTGTACGGATTTTCCCCATAGGCGATTATGTTAAGCAAATTTCCCCTATCTCCGTAATTTTTATGTTGTATAGATTTTATGTTATACAAGCTGTTTGTTATACAAGGGTCCACTGTATGTACTTTCCTTTACTGGGCAATGTATTAGACTTGCTCCAAGTAGCACTGGGAAGTAATTTGCTAAAGTAATATAGTTATTATAACTAGTTACTTTGGGTACAATGTAACTAGTAATTACATAGTTTCATTTTAGGTATCAGAAGTAACACGTTCCATAGCTATAACAAAGAACTTTAATTCCAAAGTTATTTTAAGGAGCATTTTAAGGCAACATGGAAATATGCTGACATACATTTTCCAGCTTACTTTATCAATGGCAAGGGAAATATGCTTTAATTTCATTGCCAGCCTTTTCTGAGATGTAATATAAAACTTGACTGCTGTGTTTCCTTGAATTTTTGTGCCATACAGGCAACACAAGGCTTTAATCAAGTCCCATGGCAACAAGTGATAATAGCTATGTTGATGTCATGAATCAATGCATGCCACAGTGCATTTCAAAAACTCACATTCCGTAATGACATAACTTGCAAATGGCTTTTCAAGGGTTTTTTAGGATTGTATAAAAGGAGTAAACAATGGCAGCAAATTGCCACTAAATCATAGGTGGCCACTTATAATCCTCGTCACAAAACTTGGTGTGTCTCTAGGAAAATGGGTAGCAACTTGTTAATTAGCAGCAATTTATTGAGCGTGGTGGCTCAGCAGGCTACAGCACTGAAAACAGTCAGCTACAAAATTGGCAGCTCAGCAGTTCGAATCCCGGGTGCCACGCAGCAGAGTAAGCTCCTGCTTTTAATCCCAGCTCCTGCCAACCTAACAGTTCAAAAGTATGTAAATGTAAGTACCATCTGAAGTGGTTGGGCTTCTTCACTCCTCAACAATGGCGCCTGAGAGGTGACCTGATTGAAGTTTATATAATCATACACGGCGTGGACAAAGTAGATAAGGAAAAGCTGTTTTCCCTATCGCACAATGCTAGAACTAGGGGGCACTCCATGAAACTTTTGGGTGCTAGATCTCAAACCAATAAGAGAAAGTAAGTACTTTTTCATCCAGAGGATCACTGGTCTGTGGAACTCCCTGCCAGAAGAAGTGGTGACAGCTGTCAGCCTTGACAGTTTTAAGAAAGGATTAGACAAGTTCATGGAGAACAAGAGTATCAATGGCTATCAATATGGATTCCTAAGGACAACCTCCGGGTTGGAGAGATAGCCAGGATATCTCGCAATGCCATTTGTGGGGAATCATAAGCAGTTGAAGACATCTGGTTGGGAATCCCCTAAAGCAAATGGTGAGCCATAGTGTGAGACAGAATGCTAGACTGGATGGGCTGTGGCCTGTTCAAGCAAGGCTGTTCTTATGTTCTTATGTTCTTAAGTAGATAAACAGGTACCACCATAAAAAGTGGGAAGGTAAAATAGTGTTTCCTTGTAGCCATGCCAGCCACGTGGCCATGGACTTTCACAATACTGGCGTTTCAGCTTGAAAATGGAGATGAACACCACCTCTAGAGTCGGACACGACTAGCAAGCATGCACAGGGGGGAACCTTTACCCTTTTACCACCATTACACTTACACCTATTACAAATCCATAATAGAATTCTGAAGGCTGGTTGTTAGTTACCTTGGGTTAAAGAATGTTACAGTAGGAGGAATTCTCTCTGCCTCCTTCTGCCATTTGAGGACTGGTTTATCTTTCGGCCACCGGGGCTCCAGCTAAGGTTGTCTCTCAACACTTTGCTGCCTGAGGCAAAATGAGTAGCAGGCACCATCCTCCCATTCCATAAGCAGATGGTGGTTGAACAAGCCATTCCAGCTGCTGCCAATCCCAGGGCAGCCCCCAGAAGGAGGGAAGGTTCAGCTTTCTGAATGCTCTCGATCTAGAAAACCCTGGACAGGGTCACCATACATCAGAATTGACTTGACAACACAAGATTACTATTTTTACATGCAGGCTGTTAATCTGTATACTCACATAAATAATTCTCATTCAGGAACACGTTGACCAGCATACCTGAGGTTGTTGAGATTTCTGCTGCCACACACCTCTCTGTTATCGTCCTCCATGTGCAAAGAGTAAAGTGCCACTGACACATGGAACTTCTCCAAGTGTAGTACGTGGTCCCCTCTCCGGGCTCGCCCTCTCTACTTGAGTGTGGCTGCAACTTATCTCCCCAGCTAACAAAGCAAAGTGTTCTGCTTATATACCAACCCATACCACTTCAAGTAGTCTCTGGGCGGTTTACAGTTTAACTACAGTGTGCAGGCTACACATTCCCCCCCAACAAGATGGGTACTCACTTTACCAACCTTGGAAGGATGGAAGGCTGAGTGAACCTTGAGCCTGCTACCTGGGATTGAACCCCAGGTCGCGCGCACAATTTTAGCTGCAGGACAGGCATTTAACCACTGTGCCACAAGGCTCAACAACCAAAAAGCAAAGTGTGCTGCTTATATGCCACCCCGTATTGCTCAAAGCACCCTCTAGGCAGTTTGCAAGTAATTATTCAGGCTACACGCTGCGTCCCAGGAGAGCTGGGTATTCATTTTACCGACCTCGGAAGGATGGAAGTCTGAGTGAACCTTGAGGCGGCTACCTGGAATTGAACCCCACCATCATGAGCACAACTGCAGCTGCCGTACAACAGTTTAACCACTGCACCACAAGGCTCTGGGCCTAAACAGGACTTCGTTCAGAGTTTAATAGGATTCTTCTATGTGGGTACCAAACAGAAATGAGCCCTGGGAGAGAGATGCTCTCAAAGAGTGTGACAGGTGCAGCTGCAGTGTGTACACAAAAACAGTAGGCGTAGACACATCAACTGAAAGAGCAACACACCATCCAAAGACAGAAGGTGTGTGAGTATAAAAGCCAGCATCCAAGATGTGCACTCTTAGAACAAACCTGCACCCAGAAAAGTGGTCAAGAGTCCATGAACAGTTCGGCGAGGGCGTTGTCGAGTGGTTGAAGGTGCCGTCAGGATCTTTGTTGTCTTGGAATCGCGCCAACAATTTTGTAATCCCTTCCAAAACGTAATTGCATTTTCAACGCCTGTCTGGGAGCAGCATGACCGGCGGGGACCTTGTCAGATCTTCCCGGCAGCCATTTCCCAGCAGCAGTGCCACCACCAAGAAGACCCCGTCTGCATCGCCTGACAGCTGAGGATTTGTAAAAGGCAGGTTACAACTCAGTGACCGTTCGATGGCTCAGACAGCCTCCTGTGGGAGGCCCTGGAGATGTTTTAACAAAATTTATTTCAATTGGCAAGGAGTGGAAGGCAGGGAAATGTCCTCCTCAGCTGACGCACCCCTTGTCAACAGCAGGAGGAACTGCCTTCAAAAGCTCACACTTGCAAAGCACTGGAACAGTTATCGACCAGGTGCAGATGCCTGGGAGTCGGAAACAATTGTTGGAAAATTAACCGAGGCCTCTCACCTGTCTGATATTGTTCCTGATCACAGAAAACCAGAGGAGGATGGAGGTTCATGTGTATACGTGCAGCCACATGCCGAGTCTTCCTGTCTATATAAAGGCAACCCTGAGTGCTTCTCTGAGTCAATGCTTTTTTATACACTTCCCCTTTTTATGAGAGTGGATTGCTTTTTTTTTTTTTTTTTTTTTGCTGGTGCTCATTAAGTTCATTCCAGCGAACAATTTGGTGGGGCAGAGTGTTAATTAGGTATCCACACAAATGTCGGGCTTACAACATGAGCACGTGGATGGCAAAAGAATCTGTGACCGCGTTTTACGGGAGAAAGCCAACGATCATGCAATGCTATGGCTTAATTGCAGGATTCTCCGAGGAGTTCCCCACCAGCAATTTCAGAGTTTGGAAAGGAGCACTGTCCAGTCTTAGGAACAGTGTGTAGGTGTTGGTGTGGGTCAGGTGTTCAAATGCTCCCAGCGTGAGTTTCACAGCCAATTACCGACTGCTTGAAGGGTGAGTTTCACTGGTGATTACTCAGGGTTAATAACAGAGTGCTGATAGGAGGACCGATGAACCCCAAACCTGAGAGGGATGTTGTTAGGACATCCAATCTCGTTAACTCGTTTTTCCCCATACTAAACTCCTATGGGTCATGATGGACTACAACTCCCATCTCCCCAGCCCTCATGACCAGCAGCCATTGAACCAGTATGTCACAGCTAAAAGTAGGCCCATTTAAATCAATGAAACTTACAGAGGAGTTGACTCACTAAATCCCTATTGAGTCAATGGGCCTTCTCTAGCACAATTTACTGTGCTAAGCAACAGGGGCGTGGCTGCTATAGAGTTAACCACAGATTGCTGTATGTTATATCTGCTCTTATTTTCACATCTTTAATGGTATATAAAATGTCATATAAGTGGCTGCTAATACAGTCCTGTGTAGTTGCAACACTATGACATGAATAAATGCCAATTAATGCCTCAGGTATAAGCTATAAATAATACCACTTAGTCCTCTTATCTGATGGAGAAGGATATCAAAGTAGACTCTGTAACTCCAAACAGGCCATAAATGTCATTCAGTTATGAAACAGAAAGATTATAAAACAAGGAAGGTGAGCACGTAACACTCTTCCCGTTTTGATTCTAAGGATGTTTCAGTAGTCAAAGAGCTGGATGAAGGCCCTGTAATTTTAATAATTTGTCTGAAAATGAGACACCAAACACCCATTTAGCATAGCGCAAATAAAGCATAAGGAGAATAAAGGCAGACCCATTGAAGAGGGTTCAAATGGATAAAAGAACAGACTCTAATTGCATGAGGGAAGGAGATTATTCCTGGACACACTGCCAACATGTTGTTATCACACTGGAACTTTGTTCTCTTGCAGGTGATATTCCTGTTTTCAGGAGGAGATCTGAATGTAGTGTACGTTTCTAATTAGCAACCCAGGATGGGCTGTGATCAAAACCTTAATGTGTTTAATCTCTTAGTATGTATTAGCAGCTTAATAGGCCGTGTGTTATGTATTATTGTTGAAACCGCCCCCAATAATACATTACATAGATTTAAGAAATAAACATTTAAAAGCAAATTTTGAAAACACACACAAAAAAACAAAAGTGTAGTTGTTTTAATTTGTTGCCATGCACAAGAGTTTTGGGACACCTTAATGAGGTGGTGCTGGGGGATAGTAGCTCTGCCCCATGGCATTTACGTCATGGGGTTCCACAGGGCTCAATACTACCCCCTATGCTGTTTAACCTCTACATGGAACCGCTGGGAGAGTCATCAGGAGGTTTGGGTTGAGGAGTCAGCAATATGCTGATGATACTCAGCTCTACCTCTTGTTCTCCACCAATCCAGGTGAGGCGGTTTCTGTTCTGAACTCGTGTCTGGACTAGATAATGGACTGGATGAGGGTTAACAAATTGAAACTCAATCCAGACAAGACGGAAGTGCTGTTAGTGGGTGCTTCGCTAGACAGGTTAGAGGGCCACTTCCCTGTTCTGGATGGGGTTGCACTCCCCCTAAGGGACAGGGTCCGCAGCTTGGGGGTGCTCCTGGACCCTGGTCTAACTCTGGAAGCCCAGGTAGACTCGGTGACCAGGGGTGCCTTTCTCGAGCTGCGGAATATATATCAGCTGCGCCCCTACCTAGATGAACGGAGCCTTATGACAGTTACGCATGCACTGGTACCATCCCGTATTGATTACTGCAATGCGCTTTACGTGGGGCTGCCTTTGAAGACAGTCCGGCGATTGCAACTGGTTCAGAATCGTGAGTCCTGAAAGATTGGGTCCACCTTGGATGCCCATTGTGTTATTTACACTTCAGATCTTCTGTCACTGTTTCAATGTTTAGTGTTGTGTATTTTTTTAAAAAAGAAAGATTTATCATTTTTTAAAAAAATATTTAAAAAATAATTATATTGTGGTAAGCTGCTTTCAAGGGCCTGATATGCTAAAATAAAAGTGCTGTTTTCCAGCCCAAAGGGTTTCTTTAATTTAATTCAATTTTACTGTAATTTAAACAGAATAAAATAATCTTAGTCTGTTAAAGTAGCAAGCAAGACTTCGATCCCTATACAGCCATTATTCCATACTTATTAAGAATGTCCCATACTCCCTCTTCAGTGTGGTACGTGATGAAGATTAATCTACTGCCGCTTGCTCTTCACAGAATCCCAAGGACCAGTGGAAGGGATTAGACAAACACCACAGCCGGTTTTGTTTAGAGAGGAGGAGTTTTGAATTCACCCAGAGAATGACTCCTTTCATCTTTTTTTTCCTCCTCCTTTCCCCTGAGTCTTCAGGTTGCCTTGATGGGAAGGGAGGCCGTAACTTTTCCTGATCCTCCATAAAGACCTTAATCCTTCAGGCTTTCCTGCAAAAATCACACCTGCCTGGTCTGGGAGGCATCTGAGATAAGCAAGGCTGGATTTCTTCCTTTCTTCTGAGAAGATGCCTGGGAAGGCAGTGATGAAACCCACTCAAGTTGAACAGTTAGAGCTGTTCGGCAGTGGAAGATGCTGCCACAAAGGAGGGTGGTGGAGTCTCCTTCTGTGGAGGTTTTTAAGCTGAGGCTAAATGGCCATCTGTCTGAAATATTGTGATGGGGGTTCCTGCATGGCAGGGGGTTGGACTGGATGGTCCTTGAGGTCTCTTCCAACTCTATGATTCGTGGTTCTATGAATGTAAGGAAGACTTTAAGAAAGATGCAGGAGGAGGATTGAACCCAAAGAGCAAAGAAGATGGTGTTTCTTCGCTCCCTCCTTGTTTCAGGGAAGAGAGAAGGCACAGGGGCTCGAAAGCAGTTCTTATTCCAAACACCACAGCAAGAGTTCCCAGCTTCAGAGGCACGTAAGTTAGCCACTCTTGAGCTGTGTGGCTTCCACTGCAATGGAATGGTAGGATGATGATAGCAGGGAGGGAAGTGGAACGTGCAAGGAAACAGACACCATGATAACTGTGGTCCCTCCAACTGTGGACCCCACCTGGAGTACTGTGTCCAGTTCTGTGCGCCTCAGTTTAAAAAGGATGTTGACAACCTCGAGCGGGTGCAGAGGAGGGCGACTAGGATGGTTGAAGGCCTGGAAGAGATGTCTTATGAAGAACGGCTTAGGGAACTGGGAATGTTTAGCCTATCAAAAAGAAGACTGAGAGGGGATATGATAGCTATGTTTAAGTATCTGAAAGGATGACATATTGAAGAGGGAACAGGTTTGTTCTCCATGGCTTCAGAGATTAGGACTTGGGGCAATGGTTTCAAACTACAGGAAAAGAGATTCCATTTGAACATTCGGAAGAACTTCATGACAGTTAGAGCTGATCGGCAGTGGAATATGCTGCCACGGAGGGTGGTAGAGTCCCCTTCTTTGACGGTATTTAAGCAGAGGCTGGATGGCCATCTGTCGGAAATATTGTGAAGGGGTTCCTGCTTGGCAGGGGGTTGGACTCGATGGCCCATGAGATCTCTTCCAACTCTATAATTCTATGATTCTATGATTCTATGATTCCATGGCTTTTCTCCAGTCCCTATGCAGAGGCTGCCATCTTTTGAACAGGATTGGTCCATGTTTTATTTGCTGTAAGCCAGGCATGCCCAAACTTGGTCCCTCCAGATGTTTTGGACCACAACTCCCACAGTCCTTTGTTATTGGCAATCTAAGCTTAGAATTCTGGGAGTTGTGGTCCAAAACATCAGGAGGGCCAAATTTTGGACATGCCCGCTGTAAGCTTTCATTCACTGTAGCCGCACTCTTCAGGTACATGGAATCATAGAATTACGGAGCTGGAAGGGCCTTGAAGGTCATCAAGCCTAACCCCTGGTAGGCATCCAAATCAAAGCAAATCATACAGAAGGACATCCGATACAGAAGGACATCCAGTTTTCTCTTGAGTGCCTCCAGCGTTGGAGCTCTCATCACCTCCCAAGGTCATGGGTTCCATTCTCGTACTGCTCCAACAGTTAGGAAGTTTTCCCTAAAATTCAGCTGAGATCTGGTTTCCTACAGCTTCGACCCATTCTTACCTATCCCGTACTCTGGGGTGCTCAAACACAGATCCTGCCTTTCAAGTATTTGATGAGTGTTCTCCTATCTCCCCTCTGTCTTCTTTTCTCAAGGCTAAACATGACCAGTTCTTTCAGCCTTTTCTCATAGGGCTTGGTTTCCAGTCCCCTGATCATCTTTGTTGCCCTCTTCTAAATTGGCTCCAGTTCCTCTTTAAAATGTGGTGTCCAGAACTGGACCCAGTACTCTAGATGAGCCTAACCAGTGTCCAATAGAGGAGGACTAGTATTTCATGGGATTTGGAGAAAATATTTCAGTTAATGCATACTAACATCACATTGGCCATTTCTGCAGCCACACAGTTGACTCATATTCAGCTTGTGATCTACCAGAATCCCGTGATCATTCTCACTCACAGTCTTACTGAGGCAAGTGTCCCCCCCCCCATTTTAACTGTGCATTTGTCCCTCCCCCCAACCTCTGGGTATATAACATTGCATTTATCCCTGTTCAGTTTCATTCCATTGGAAAAGCTACTGCCTCGTGGCGCAGTGGTTAAATGCCTGTCCTGCAGGTCAAACTGTGCTCACGACCTGGGGTTCAGTTCCCCAGTAGCCGGCTCATGGTTGACTCAGCCTTCCATCCTTCCGAGATCGGTAAATTGAATACCCAGCTTGCTGGAGGGGGGGCAATGTGTATCCTGCATAATTAAACTGTAAACCGCCCAGACACTACTTGAAGTGGTATGGGGCAGTATATAAGCATAACACTTTGCTTTTTTGCTTTGCTTTGCTTCAGCCCACGCATCTCCAGTTAAAAGAGACACAGGCCACAGGTATCAAGTCCCCTCAAGGGGCTTTGGAAAAGTGTTGCCCCTGAAAGTTGAGAATCTTTGCTTTGGATGTTTCAGGAGAGCCTCGCTGGGGATGATAGAAACTGTGATCAAGCAGCCCAGGCTTGATGCAAGCTAGACTTATAACTCCATATAAGGGTAATTACAGACATGATGTTCTTCCAAAGCTAAGATACTGTTTAGAAACACTGGCTGGAGTTTAGCATCCACTCCCAGCGTGATATTCCACCCTGCCTTTGGCGGCACTAGTCCGTTGGTCTGTTTTAAATCAGCAGATAAGCAGGAGGCCACAAAAAGTTGGCCCCTGAGAGAC
>JAHTLZ010000328.1:1706707-1721308 GCA_023846285.1 Phrynocephalus versicolor
GATGCCATCTGGGCCCGGTGACTTGTTAATCTTCAATTTATCAATTATACCTAAAATATCCTCCTTTTTAACCTGTATTTGATTTAATTCTTTAGTCAAGAGGGGTCATTCGGGCAGCGGAATCTGCTCACAGTCCTCTGTCGTGAAGACAGATGCAAAGAACTCATTTAATTTCTCTGCAATTTCCAAGTCCTCCTTAACCAACCCTTTTCCTCCCTCACCATCCAGAGGGCCAACTGGTTCTCTGGCAGGTTTTCTACTTCTAACATATTTAAAGAAGCTTTTATTATTACCCTTTATATTGCTAGCCATGCGTTCCTCAAAATCTTTCTTTGCGTCTCTTATCATCTTCTTACATTTCTTTTGCCAGAGTTTGTGTTCCTTTTTATTTTCCTCATTTGGGGAGGATTTCCATTTATAGAAAGACCTCTCCATGTGCTTTAGAGCCTCTCTAACTCCAGTCGTTAACCATGCTGGCACCCTCTTGGACTTAGAGGAGCTCTTCTTTCTTTGTGGTATGCACTTGTGCTGGGCCTCTATTATTGTTGTTTTAAACAGGCTCCATGCACTCTGAAGAGATTGGATTCTTCCAACCTTCCCCTTCAATTTCTTTCTTACTAGTTTCCTCATCTGAGGGAAGTTTGCCCTTCGGAAATCAAGGGTTTTTATATCTGATTTGCTTGATACTCTTCCTCTAACATGCATGGCAAAGGAGATTGCAGCATGGTCACTGTTCCCCAGAGGCTCAGTGACATTCACATCCCTGACCAGGTCCTGAGTATCAGACAGTATTAGATCCAGAGTTGCCTGTTCTCGGGTGGGCTCCATGACAAGTTGCTCTAAAGCACAGTCATTCAGCAAGTCGAGAAACCCAGTTTCTCTTTCTTGCCCGGAGCTCGCATTGGCCCAGTCGATGTGGGGATAATTGAAGTCCCCCATGATTACTATCCTATCACTCTTAGCCACCTCCATGATTTCTCTCCTCGTTTCAAGGTCCCCCTCAAGGTTTTGATCTGGTGGACGATAGAATACCCCAACTATCACATCACTCCTTGGACCTAGTAGTTTAACCCACAGTGATTCTATGGTGGAGTCAGACCCTCTGTCCATCTCCATTCTGCTGGATTTTACCCCTTCTTTGACATAGATGGCCACTCCTCCTCCAACCCGCCCCTCTCTATCCCTTCTATAGAGTTTATAGCCTGGGATTGCTGTATCCCACTGGTTCTCCACATTCCACCAGGTTTCTGTTATGGCTATTATATCTATGTTATCCCTAGCTGCCAAATGTTCAAGTTCTCCCATCTTTACTCAGAGGCTTCGAGCATTGGCGTAGAAGCACCTGTACAGTGGGTCCCGCAACAACAGCTGCTGCCTTGTTCTTTTCCCCTCACAGCTTTTATTTTCAGTAGACAAACTGTCACAGTCCATTATTCTCCCAGTGCTAATACCTGCTATGTCATCTCTATGTGATTCTTTAAGCTCTCCAACCTCGTTCCCCGAGGATGAGGTGTTCCGAACCGGATGCCACTCAGCTCCTGTCAGCTTTCCCCCAGTTATCAGTTTAAAAGCTGCTCTGCTGCCTTTTTGATGTTGAGTGCCAGCAATCTGGTCCCATCATGATTCAAGTGCAACCCATCCCTCCTGAACAGGTTTGGCTTGTCCCAAAATGTTCTCCAGTTCCTGATAAATCTGAAGCCCTCCTCTCGACACCATCGCCTCATCCACACATTGAAGCTTCTGAGTTCTGCCTGCCTGGCGGGTCCTGCACGAGGAACAGGTAGCATTTCTGAAAATGCTACCTCGGAAGCCCGGGACTTCAATCTTCTACCTAACAACCTGAATTTGGCTTCCAAGACTGACCACTTGGCCTTCCCGACATCATTGGTACCAAAGTGTACCATGACCACTGGCTCTTTCCCAGTTCTCTCTAACAAGCTATCTATATTTCTCTTGATGTCTGCAACCTTTGCATTCTGGACTCTGATTAGTTCCAAATCAGAGTCCAGAATGCTAATAAACACAATTTATTTTTGCACTTCTGCCTTCTCAGCACCCAGGATACCTCTATCATGATCATTGCCCTGAATAAAGCAGATAATTAGTTGTGTTGTGCCTTATTGGCGCATTGTGTAATCACTGCCTGCAAGTGAGAAAAAACTGGAGGAAAAAAACCTGGTTCCTTTAAGTGACCAATGCTGACATTACACCATAGAAGTATTTATAAATACTGTATACAAAAGACAAAAACAAGTTTCTTTTGCCCCTTAAGATTCGTAAGAGAATGGCATAAACCGAAGAAAGGCTTGTCAAGATGACTTCTTAAAATGCCCTTGTTAAAAAAGCAATATTTCTTAAAAATAGATGTCACTTATTACACCTAAGTTACGACACCTAAATAATGTAGATGATCCTTGCTAAATTGTATCTTTGCAAATATGAATTACTTTGCCACCCAAAGTTGACTTTTCTACCCGCTCTTTCTCAATCTATTCTCAACACAAGGAGGACACTTGGGTTAGGGAAAGAGTGAGCAGCTCGCTCAGAACTTCTTGACTTTGGGTCGAGGAGGGACGCAGATCAGGGCCTTCCTAATCAAACAGTAGCCTTTTAAATATCACAACAGAATGGTTTAAATCTATTTCCTTCTCGTCTTCCACTCACCCTCCGACACGGCCTCCTTTCCTTCCTGCGGTCAACTTTCCCAGGGAAATCTGCAAACCCAAATGGCGGATTGTGTTGAGATTAGGGAGCTCCTTGCCTCAGCTCCTTCTCCCCTGCTCTCCGTAATGCCCACTGAGGCAGAAGGGAAAGAAGGAAACAGCCTTTCGGCCTCAGATGCTCAGTTGGAAAATGAGAACAAAACCACCACCCAGTTGTCAGTCTCCTGAAACCACAGGCTCCTCGGAGTCTCCCCCATTGTCCAAGGTGCCGGAACCAAGGTTAGGTTTCATCGGCAGTGACTATTCTGAGCTCATGCTGAGATCATAACGGCACCTTGGAAATGTTCGGTTTAAGCACCCTTCTCCTAGGCCACTTTCCCATCCGTTCGAGGGCTTACGGCTCATTGCCAGTTTCCCAGAATCGCACTGCAATAAGGAAACTTATTTTTAATTACAATTTAGCATGCCAGAAGCATAAGAACAAAAGAGACCAAAAAAAAAAAAAAAAGAGAACACCCAGTACAGTAGCAACGGAGTGGCAGCAGCAGCAGCAACATTGTCATCAATATGCTTCTTGTTTCTTGGCATTGTTCTTTGGTGGTGGATCCAAGGCTCAAGGCTAAAAATTAGGAATCGAGTCCTGCCTCAGGGAATTCTGGGCCTTGGGCGTCCAAAAAACATCTGTACACACCATCTTCTCTCCTACTGCTGCACTGAGAGGGTCAGCCTGGCTAACATGGAAAATGACCTGGAGAATAATTTCCTATTTGGGGTTCTGCTGGTTGAATGAGGAAAGTGACCTGCTCAACAACCACTGATGGCATTGTGGCATGTTTTTTCCCATTGGGCAATAGCCTGGCTCTGTGACACACTGAATCCATCCCAACCAGGTGGATGTTTCTGTCCTGCTGGCAGCAGGGGTGGTGGTGGTGGTACCCACCTTTGGCAATCATGGGGAAAGGCTTTCTTCTACCTAGGGTGCTCTGGGGAATTTGGGGCAGGGAGGGTGCAATTTGGAAGAGCACCGTTTCCAAAATCAGTAGCCAACATGGCTCCTGGTTGTACGACCTAGGGCAGTGGTGTCCAACTTTGGCCTTCCAGATGTTTTGGACCACAACTCCCACAGTCCATAGTCACTGGCGATACAGGCTTGGAATTCTGGGAGTTGTGGTCTAGAACATCTGGAAGGCTGAAGTTTGGACACCCCCAACCTAGGGCATGCTAGGAGATGGGAGTCCGGAAAAATAACTTTACTAACTCTGGAAATGGGAAATCCATGATAAGAGAGCAGTCAGGATTTTGACCTGGATTTACCCCCCTCGTTTCATTGGGGTGTTCCTTTATCAAAGCTGTGTTTGGTTCTTCCTTCCAAGGGAAAAAACACATTAAAAATAAGTGTCCATTTCCCCTCTATTTCTTTCTTGTTTGTTATGAAAGAGATATTTCATCCATCCTTTCCTTCTGTTGCCATAGTTCTGAAGTAGACTTGATTCACAAACATGTACATAAAAATATAATCGTTAGCCTTTACGGTAGCACGTTTTTGTTTTATTGTGTTGTGTTTTGCTCTGCTCTGTTTCGTTTAGCTTTGCTTTGCTTTGTTTCTTTTGATTATGACAGACAATGGTTGCAGAGGCTAACATGGCAACCTCTTTCAAAAATACAACAACTGTACGAAATTAGAAGGAAGCGGTTAATCCCTGGCGCTCAGTCTGGCACCAAACTCTGGGTCTCGTGTCCACTGACATCACTTCCTGCTCAGTGACGCCATAATTCACACTGTGACCTCACACCACTTGTTTGCAGAGGGAGGTCTGGGTACATCTGAAGGGGTGGGAGAAACCACATTACTATGGAGCTTTTCTCTCCAGGGAGAAATCCCAAAGGTTTCCATTTTAGAAGATCAAGGATTAGAAGCAGGTTAAGGGTTGAAAGATCAGGTAAAATGACTCACACAACCGTTTATCATCAAGGCTTCCTACTTCAAGAATCTTTAAGTTGTTGTTAAACATTATTAATTACCACCATCGCCTAATCCCTGTTTGCCATGCCACGACTCATGTGCAGAGTGCCTCTCCTTTCATCACTTTAGCAGCTCCTAGAATTATGTATAAGAGGAATAGATCAGTTGTCAAGCTGAATGTAGCATAAAGATTTTGTACAACTTAATAGGCAGCCCATAAGCAATAAACTAGCTGGCTTCCCATCATATTGATCCTGTGTCTGAAGCCAATTGAGGGTACCAAATTTTAGTGAAATTATCTACTTTAATTCTCCTCTAAGAATTCCGGCCCATGAGGTCATTTTCCCCATTTATGTTCTGTTCCATATCCTGTCTAGGTACAAATATACTGTATATGTATTTAACTTGATGTAATGAATTTTGGGAAAAACTTGCAACAGAAACACAAGTAAGGTTATGGATGTGTGAAAATGAGGTGAGATTGTACAGACCTTGGATGATGTTATTTTGTTTCTCTTGTCATTTTTATGGATTATCACTAAAAAGATTTAAAGAGTGGGGGAGAATAAAAGTGATGGGGGGAGCTGAATGTAACAATAGTTACCCTGGAACAAGTTTTTGGAAATGATTTAATAAAAAGTTTAACAACACCCCCCAATACACAAATAAAAAGCAAAGTGTTCTGCTTATATACCACCCCATACCACTTCAAGTAGTCTCTGGACAGTTTACAGTTTAATTATTCAGGCTACACATTGCCCCCCCCCCCGCAAGCTGGGTACTTATTTTACTGACCTCAGAAGGAGAGAAAGCTGAGTGAACATAGATTGAAGCCCAGGTTGAGCACAGTTTTTCCTGCAGTACAGGCATTTAACCACTGCACCACGGGGCTCTTATACATACATCACACCAAGCAAGTCCTGAGTAAGCTATTGTATTAGTTATTCTTGTCACCTGGGAGAGGTGAGCCTCCTTTCCCAACCAGCAAAATGAAGGTTTTGGGTTGAAGGCAGTAGCTAGTCTAGAATACGCAAGCCAAGAGAGCAGAAAGCAATTATGGTTACTGTTTGTTGCACTGTTTTTTGTTTGTTTGTTTCAGGCACACAAGTTCCCTAGCATCCTGACAAGCACTTTGTGGCCTTTGCAACTTGTGATTCTCCCTCCTTTGAATCATTAGCAGCTGACGCAAAAATGTGAGTACAGGCGATAGGTGGGAAACTGCAGGAGGGTACCCCAGAAACAGCAACTGTTGGAGAACAGGAAGAAGCGGTCATGCCCATTGGGGTGCCACCCTCCCTGGCAATCGGATCCTTTGGTTCCAAATCCTCACTAAGCTCAGGCCCCATTCATAAGACCTGGAAACCTGAGGTTTCCACTATGGTTCTTCCTATCATTAAAAGCTCATATTCTTAGGCTCATGGTCTCTCTTCTCCCCCAGTAGCAAAAACATGGACACATTGGCCCCAAACACCAGATAATAGAGCTCACTCCCAGACACATTATCTCATTTATGCCCCACTCTGTTTACATTCCCCTATTTTTTCCAAGTAAACACTGAGCTACATGTCTATGCCTCCTTGCCAAGAGTACAGTAGGATCCCAGTATCCACTGGGGATTGGTTCCAGGCCTTCCCGTAGATAACAAAAAACGTGGATAAGAGAGAGTGCCAAAAAAACCCAAAACTGCTGTTCTGTGACAGTAGCTTGCTTTACAGCTGCTGTTTGTAACCGTAGCTTGCTTTGCAGCTGCTGAATTATTTATTTATTTATTTTCCTTTGCCAACTGTGGATAACTAGATCAGTGGTTAATGAATCAGTGGATACAGAGGGCCTATTGCAATTGCAGTTAAACACAGTAGCACTTCTTTCTGTGTAAATCATGTGTGAGTATCTTTGAGGTGTAGACCATTTAAAATGTAACACATGATGGATGGAATAAACACAGTCCTGAGTGACGAGGCTCATCCGCCCCTCCTCCTTCTATCAGGATATGTCTCTGAAAAAATCAATATTGATGCATTGAATTAATTAATGAATTAATCAGGAAAATAAAAACGGGAAGGACTGCCACTGCACAACTCTCTTTTGTGATTAATTCAGTATTCGGATTAGTAGAAAACAGCAACCAGGATCCCACAACCATGGCAGCAAATTGCTGCTAATTAACACATTGCTCCTTGCAGTTCTGGTTGTGTGCCAAGTTGGGTGACAGGCCCATGACCAGGAATGCAAGCAGCAACTCTTCAATTAGCAGCAATCCACTGCCACCTGCGATTTACAGCGTTACACTTACATTAGCATAAATCCACTACATTGAGATGCTGGCCAACACGTCCAGAAGACCTGCCATCCATGAGCCTAAGCCATTTTAGGGAGGTTCCAGATCCCCTTCCCCAGTCCCGAAACCTACTTCCTCTCAAACCTCCACACGTAGAGCAGGGGGGTTGGACATAATGGCCTACTTAGGCCCCATCCAACTTCACTCTTCTACGATTCTATGACTTATGATCTCCTTTTTCATTTCAAAATGATCTTGCTAAGACCTAGTTTCTATTCTAAAACACGTACGTAGCTCTGACAGTGGGGTGGGGAGTAGCTAGTAATCTAATCTCTTCTGAAGTACTGATGGCTGCTTTCTTCAATCGGACGGCTATTGTTAATTCTCCATACATTTTTTGTTTTTATTCTTACTGTGGATTTGTTTTAAAAAGTCACCTTGGCCATCCCTTAAAATAAAACGACACTGATCTTGATGAAGGTCCACTATATAACAACAGTAGTAAAAGTTATTTATTTATTTATACACTTGTATACCACTAGTATTCCATGAGGAACTCTGGGTGGTTTACAGTAATCCAGAAAGAAAGAAAAAACTCATAGAAGAGAAATAAGTGAATCATAAATTATAAAAAAAAATAGTCAATAAACAAGCACTAAACAAAGCTAGCACTGGCAACTAAGAAACACACTCACCCCAGGGTAAACAGCAACACAAGAACTCATATAAAACAAACACATTAGTGGTCTCCATATGTCTTTTTGAAGAGCAAGATCTTAAGCGCTCTCTTAAAAGCCATACAAAAGTTCTACAAAGTTTGTACAAATCAGTTGCACAAATCAGTAGAATTGTCTTGTGAGGCTGAGATGCTCAGCAATGCTCAGAAAAGATTGCCACTTGGAGTTTATTCTATAGTTTGTGATGCCAGGATTGTGAACGCCTGTACAAGTTGAATCTACGGAGACAGAAATACAGAGACAAAGGGAAAGAATGAGGAGGAAGTGGTCCAAGAATGGAGATTGTGACCCGTATCCGATTGCGGCATTGCGCTCGTCCAACTCCTTTTCTGCGTTCATACAAGAGGACATGACTTCCTTTCCTTTGTCATGCGAGTAGTTCTCAGCTTTCACAGTTTGTACAATGCCGATTGTGTACCTATGGTTGCACAGACAATGGACCTTCTCGGCTGCTGCGCCCAGACTCTGGAACTCCCTCCCACTAGAGGCCAGGACTGCCTCATCTCTGCTGTCTTTCCAGAAACAGGCAAAGACCTTTCTCTTCAGGCAAGCTTTCCCTGAATGATGGACTACCCATTATGTGTCTTTCATATGAATTGATACGATCACATAGACCTTGTGTTTATAACTACTTATAATATTATGTGATTCCATTGGCACTATGTTTTCAATGTTAGTTTCCATCACTCATAACTTTACATAGATCTTTACTCTCTTTTAACTGCTTGTGTTCTCTTGTAACTTTACATGGAACTTTACTCTCCTTTTAACTGCTCGCATTCTCTTGTAGCTTTAATGTAATGCTGCCTTTTAATGCTGTAAGATGTTCCTCAATTCCCTGTTCTCAATACTTGATACTCAGTACTTCAGTAGTAGAATACTTAAACTGTACAGAACTGTATATTATTCCTCATTACTGTAAGCCACCATAGGTCCTTTTCCAAGGAGAAAGGCATGCTAAAAATATTCAAAAATAAAATAAAATAAAATCCTTTTATTTATTTGTGTCTATAGCACCAACAAATTATACTGAGAGATAAACATGCAGCACTAAGCAGAATATAAATAAGTCTTACAATTATCACATATAAAAAGGTATCTAAAATGAATAAGATTTTTTAAAAGAAAATAAAACAAGGATGACTTTCGCCCAGTACCCGGCCACATCCGCAGCATCCCTTCTTGCCAACATCAGATCTTCCTCTGTGCACATTGATGGTCATTGTAAGCATCATAGCATGTGGGAGACGGTTTGTTTTTCGCCACCTTCACACAAAGTGCACCAACAGTGATCCAAAGTGGCAACGATGGTGGCCACTGGCCAGGATGGTTTGGTCCCACCAGAGGCAAACTGGATTTAGATCTTTGTGTCTGTTGCAAAAATGGCATGTAGGCTCTTCTTCCTCTCTTTGGAACTGGGTTTCTTCAACTTCCTTTTATTGGGTCTGTGTTACCTTCATTGTTAACTGCCCAGAGTTCCTCTGGGAAGATGGGCGGTAAATAAATAAATAAATAAATAAATAAATAAATAAATAAATAAATAAGCAAGCAAGCAAGCTCTACACCTGGGGTGTCCAAACTTTTTGCAAGGAGGGCCAGATTTGGTGAGGTGAAAATGTGTGGAGGTCGATTATTCAGCTGCATCCAACCCCCCCCCGGGCTGGACTTTGGATAAGTCTCTATAGCATGCAAGGAGGTGGGGAAGATGCTGCAGCAATGGAGCTGGGGGTGGATAGGCTGGGCAGGTGGCTGGGAGAATGGACAGAGGCAGGGAAGGCAGGCAAACCATAAAACTGCAAGCTAACAGCTCCATCCAGTATGGGGAGTGGCCAGCTGGTAGGGATGGATGACAGGCTGAGCTGGTGGGGAGAAGAAGCCACGGGCCACTCAGAATTTGAAAACGGGCCGCATTTGGCCCCCGGGCCTGACTTTGGGCATGCCTGCTCTACACTGACATGATGACTTCAATTCCCGGAAAGATCCTAGAACAGATTATTAAGAAATCAGTCTGCAATTATCTAACAAACAATGCTGTCATTACAAAAAGTCAACACGGGTTTCTTAAAAACAAGTCATGCCAGACTAATTTGATCTCTTTCTTTGATAGAATTACAGGCATGGTAGACAAGGGGAATGCTGTGGATATTGCGTATCTGGACTTTAGCAAGGCCTTCGATAAGGTTCCTCATGGTATTCTTGCTAAGAAGTTAGTAGGAAGTGGGATAGATAGTGCTACAGTGAGGTGGATTTGTAATTGGTTGACTGATCGCACGCAAAGGGTGATCATAAATGGTCTCTCATCATCTTGGAGAGATGTGACCAGTGGGGTGCCCCAAGGTTCTGTTCTTGGTCCAGTGCTCTTCAATATCTTTATTAACGACTTGGAGGAAGGAATAGAGAGTATGCTAATTAAATTTGCAGATGATACCAAATTGGGAGGGGTTGCTAATTCCCTAGAGGATCGGATGAAAATCCGAAAGGACCTTGACAGATTAGAAGTCTGGGCCAAAGCTAATGGAATGGATTTCAACAGAGGGAAATGTAGGGTGCTACATCTAGGTAGAAAGAATGAATTGCACAGATATAAGATGGGGGACACTTGGCTAGAGAATAGTACCTGTGAAAGGGATTTGGGGGTCTTGGTGGAAATTGAACATGAGCCAGCAGTGTGATGCGGCAGCCAAGAAAGCCAATGCGATTCTTGGTTGCATCAACAGAACCATAGTGTCTAGATCAAGGGAGGTGATAGTGCCACTCTATTCTGCTCTGGTCAGACCCCACCTGGAGTACTGTGTCCAGTTCTGTGCGCCTCAGTTTAAAAAGGATGTTGACAACCTCGAGCGGGTGCAGAGGAGGGCGACTAGGATGGTTGAAGGCCTGGAAGAGATGTCTTATGAAGAACGGCTTAGGGAACTGGGAATGTTTAGCCTATCAAAGAGAAGACTGAGAGGGGATATGATAGCTATGTTTAAATATTTGAAGGGATGTCATATTGAAGAGGGAACAGGTTCGTTTTCCATGGCTTCAGAGACTAGGACTCGGGGCAATGGTTTCAAACTACAGGAAAAGAGATTCCATTTGAACATTCGGAAGAACTTCATAACAGTTAGAGCTGTTCGGCAGTGGAATGTGCTGCCATGGAGGGTGGTAGAGTCTCCTTCTTTGACGGTATTTAAGCAGAGGCTGGATGGCCATCTGTCGGAAATATTGTGAAGGGGTTCCTGCTTGGCAGGGGGTTGGACTAGATGGCCCATGAGGTCTCTTCCAACTCTATAATTCTATGATTCTATGATTCTATGATGAAAGCAGATGTTCCTTCCCTACAAACATAGCCGTTTCGGTCCCTTGTTTAACGCATGGTGCTTCCAGTTAGAATGATTTCAAGGTTGAAATGAGGGCCTACTGAGAAGCCATCCCAAACCCCCAAAGGTGTCACTAAGGTAGCGTCTTGCTTTGTGTACTGTGTGTACACTGTGAAGCTTGGTGCTGGGGCAGGCCAGAAAATCCAAGCTAATGAACTGATAGGGAGGCCGTTGGCTTTATTGTAGGATGACATCTTTCCTGAAGAAGTTTCACGTCTTAAAGAAAAAGGACACGAGAAACAACGAGCCACTTCCTCAGTCCACTCGAGGAAGGCCCGAGTCAAGTTTCCAGCCATCCTCATCCCAAGACCCAGCCAGTCAGAGAACCACCCAACTCCTGCCCTTGCTGGTTAAGCCTTCTCCAGCATCAGCCGAGGCCAAAAAGAAGACCGCTCAGCCCCAGCTGGTGGTCCTGCCCGAACTGGTGCAACGGGCAGCCAACAGCCAGTCCACTTCAGTCGCAAACAGGGCAAATGAGAAGCGTGCCTCTCGGTCGCCGGTGGAGACCACGAAGGATCAGATCGCGTTGCCGAAGCTGTTCGTAAAGGATAAGTCGAAGAAATCCAGCACTCCTTCTGAGAAGAAGAGACTGACAGCCGCACCTTTGTATCCAGGTACTCAAAAAAATCTTTAAAAGAGCCTCATGGCACAGTGGTTTAACAGCTGTAATTTGGCTCACAACCTGGGGTTCAGTTCCAGGTAGCTGGCTCAAGGTTCACTCAGCCTTCCAGCCTTCCGAGGTTGATCAGTCGGGTGTATGTATTGATAAGAATTCATGAGAAAAGTCAACATTATTATAAGCATTATGTTATATTAAAATATTAACAGACCTGACTGTGCTGAGAAAAGAGGAAATCTCATTGAGCCATCTTCTCTGAAGCTAAAGGGCCAACATGACCAGGAAGATGAATTGAGGGGGTGTCATTTTGCTGACAGCAACATTTGGCGGTTAGCCAGGAATGAGGAACCAACTTGAACTATCCAACAAACTGGGTAATAGGGTCAGGTCATTCTGGCTTTGACGGCCAACTGGCTATGTGTAGCTAATGAACAGGCATGTGTAGGTTCGTGTGGGCACGTGTAGGGGCGTGTAAGCATACGTAATTCTGAGATCATACAGATCATACAGAAGGGTATATAACAATCATGGGAAGCCATTTGAAGTGGGTCCAGGACACCAGGTCAGATCGAACAGACTGGCCTGTGTTTGTCTTGGAACCTTAAGGGACCCTTAGACCGTTAAACTAAGATGTTTACTACACTACTTTCTGTAATGTACTGTTCTGTGTTGTATCTCTATCTGTCTTTAATAAACCTTTTACTATTTGACTACCTCTGAGCGTGGCATTGGCACCAAGAACAAGATGATGATGCAGAGAGTAATTTTAAACAAATCTCAATTTATCAGTGTGTATTTATTATATGAGTAGGGATTATGAGTCTGTATGCCTGCCCTTTTCTTGCCATCTTGCCTTAGTATTATTCTGAATTATTATTATTTTAGCTTTTCCTTTTAACTTTGGGTTCCGCTATTTGCTGTTGATTCTTTATATGTTTACTCTGTGGAGCCGATTATTATTTCTTCCAAATTGTGGTATGTTATACTTCTTAACCGCCCTGAGTTTCCATTTGGGAAAACCTGGCAGTATATCAATATAAAAATAAATAAATATGTGACCTGCATAATTTAATTTTAAACAGCCCAGAGAGAGCTTTAAGAACTATGGTATATAAGCATCATATTTTGCTTTTTGCTTTAATCAGGCAGCCCATGGGAGTCGTAAAGGGGAATGTGGCCCACATGCAAGGAGGTCAGCCTCAGTACAACAAAAGACGTTGACCTGAAGCTCCTCACTTAACAACCAGCTCACTTAAGGACCCAGTAGTAGGAATAGAACTCCATCATTCAGGGAGGAGTGGCTGCTTGAACCAACTGTGAAAACATTATGGGAACCCCCAACTTTCTGGCCAACAACACTGATCATTCAGAACCTGCCCTTTTGTGGTAACTTTCAGTTCCTGCAGCTTGATTCTTCAGCAAATTTAAAAACAGGCATACCTCGGTTTAAAGCAAAAAAAAAAGTGTTCTGCTTATATACCGCCCCATACAACTTCAAGTACACTCTGGGCAGTTTACAGTTTTAATTATAGTATGCAGGCTACACATTGCCCCCCCCAACAAGCTGGGCACTCATTTTACTGACCTCAGAAGGATGGAAGGCTGAGTGAACCTTGAGCCGGCTACCTGGGATTGAACCCCAGGTTGTG
Source organism: Phrynocephalus versicolor (assembly GCA_023846285.1). Classification (NCBI taxonomy): domain Eukaryota; kingdom Metazoa; phylum Chordata; class Lepidosauria; order Squamata; family Agamidae; genus Phrynocephalus; species Phrynocephalus versicolor. The sequence goes on from JAHTLZ010000328.1 coordinate 1,719,979, forward strand.
AGCAGTTTTACCCGCAGTACAGGCATTTAAACACTGCACCAAGAGAAATTAATGCGTTATCCAGTATGCTTCATCAAGCAGAAATTTTGTAAACTGGAAATGCACGGGGGTGCAATGCATTCTGGGAAAGGAAGTTCTTTGAAAATAATATGTCTGTGAAGATTCTCAGTCATCCAGATGAGTTTATCTGGAAGTTGGGTCATGGCTACTGGACTTGTTTTCCTTGAGAGATAGAAACGTTTCGCTGCTCATCCAAACAGCATCATCAGTCTGAGTACATCTAGTGCGAGTCCTCCATCTTATAGTCAGCTTTGACCTCTTGTCACCCTGGTCTTAAATAGGCTCATAAAATGGACAATGGCCCGAAAATAATCATAAACTAAGGTTTTTCAGTGGGGAATTTGTGAACAGAGGCATTATTTTCAATGGATTTCCTTTCCTGAAGCAAAAATGTGGTTAATGGGGTGTTCTTAAACTGAGGTACGCCTGTAACATGTAGTGTGCAACACTGATGTCGTTTAAGCGCCATGTGGTGCCATTTTAAGTAATAATCTTCCTAAGATTTTTCATCCAAAAGTTGCATACTTTTGGCAAATACCTGCCAGAAGAAGTGGTGACAGCTGTCAGCCTTGACCGCTTTAAGAAAGGGTTGGACAAGTTCATGGAGAACAAGGACATCAGTGGCTCTCCTGATGGATGCCTAAGGACAACCTCCAGGTTGGAGAAAGAGGCAGCATATCTCTCAATGCCATTTGAAGGGAATTGTAAGCAGGTGAAGACATCTGCTTGGGAATACCCTGAAGCAAATGGGTGAGCCACTGTGTAAGACAAAATGCTGGACTGGGCTGTGGCCTGTTCCAGCAAGGCTGTGTTCTTATGTTCTTATGTTTCGCTGTCTAAAACGCCACCCAGTCATTCCTTTTCTCTCTCTCTTCTAAGAACTCTCGGATGAGCAGTTCAGATTTCTGTGGGACAGCAAGAAGTTTCCAAGAGGAAAACCGATCCGGGAATATTTGGAGATGATGGACGAGAGGGAAATTCTGGACACCATCCTTATTCACCTGTACCAACCACCCCTGGTGAGTCTGAGCATCATCCTGCCCCCGGAAGGATCTAGAGTAGAGATGGGCACGACCAGGAAAAATGACATTTCGAGTTGTCGTGTGTCGGAGCCGGCCCGTTTCGGCTCGTTTCCGTTTGTTCCGAAATTTTTCAAAAATTTGTTGTTTCGTTTGTCATCTGTTGTTAGTACTGGTTTGGGGGAGGTAGGGTAGCGGGCTCCTGGAGGCACCTCTCTGGGGTGGGTGCCTCCTCTGGCCCGCTACGAAGG
>JAHTLZ010000328.1:1721318-1753332 GCA_023846285.1 Phrynocephalus versicolor
CTATGGCTCACCAAGAAGGGAAGTGTACTTGCGTATAGTGCAATGCGAGTACAGATCTGGCTTAGGGTTGGGGTTAGGGCAAGGGCTAGGCTTAGGGTTACGGGTAAGGTTAGGGTGAGTTAGTGGGCTGCACCTCTGGGTGCCTCTGACCCACTAAGAAGGACAGTGTACAGGCGTATGGGTTAGGGTTAGGGTTAGGGTTAGGGTTTGGGCTAGGGTTATACTTAGTGGGCTTTTTATGCCCGACTGGCACATCCCAGAAGTCTCAGTCAAAACCTGGCCATGCGATTGGTGGAATGGCTCCAAAAATTTGCATGGTCCCATCCCATGGCCAGCCCATCACTGCGCATGCGCAGGTGTAAAAAAATAAAAATAAAATAAAATAAAATCAATGGGAGACGTTTTATTGCAAGAAAAACCCACTGCTGCTACTGTAAAAATTCAGGCAGTTAAAATACCTAATTTTCGCATGTTTCTGTGTGGTGCTTTGGTGGGTTTTTGGACCACGATTTGAAAAAAAAATTGCGGTCGCCATTTTGGATCCCCCCGGCACCGCATGGCATGGCGAGACGATGAGGATGCCCCCCAGAGCAGCCCAGGACAGGAGGGGGGGAGGCCGGGGACACCCCCCCCCAGAAACTACCCCTCTGGTAGGTGCCCTCACTGAGGCAGGCATATTTTCGCCTGCTTTCTTGGCCGGGAATCGGGTTGGTTTTTTTTTTTTAACTTTTTTTCTGTGCCGCTTGGCATCATGCGATCGCCGCGATGCCATGAACGACAACGACAAATCAGACCCTATTTTTCTTTTATTGGTTCGAGTTCAAGTTCTGACAGCTTAATTTTCGTTTCCTTTTCCGTTACATAACAGAAACGAGGAACAAAAATGGGAACGAGAATTTCACCAAGTCGTGCCCATGTCTAATCTAGAGCAGTGGTGGTGGCCAAATTTCAGCCCTCCAGAAGTTTTGGACCACAACTCCCACATTCCTTTGTCATTGGCAATGCAGGCTTGGAATTTGGGGAGTTGTGGTTCAAAACATCAGGAGGGCCGAAGTTTGGCCACTACTGATCTAGAGCAGGGGTTTCCAACCTTAGGTTTCTGGGTGTTCTGGGGCAACAGCTCTCAGGGATCCTGGGCAGCATAGCTAGGGGCGAAGCCTTCTGGGCATTGGAGTCAAGAACCTCCAAGGAAGTACGGCTGAGAACCCTGATCAAGAATTTGGTCCCATGAGGCCCAATCCTCTGTTGCTGCGCCCAGACTTTGGACCTCCCTCCCGCTGGAGGCCAGGACTGCCCCATCTCTGACATCTTTCCAGAAGCTGGCAAAGACCTTCCTCTTCAGGCAAGCTTTCCCTGAATGAGGGACTACCTACTATGTGACTTACAGTATTACCATGCATCATTGCATTGACAGATTTCATAAGAGCAACTGTGATTTCCATGTTGCTTCTCACCTCTCATCATGGATTTTCCTTTTCTTCTTGTGTGCTCTTTGTAGCCCTAATTTTACCTTTGGTGCTCTAAGATGCCTCTTCTAATTCCTTGTTCTTAACTTGAATATGTCTTAAATCAGGCATGTCCAAAGTCAGGCCCGGGGGCCAAATGCGGCCCGTTTTCAAATTTTGAGTGGCCCGTGGCCTTTCCTCCCTGCCAGCTCAGCCTATCATGCATCCCCGCCAGCTGGCCCTTCCCCATACCGGATGGAGGCATCAGCTTGCAGTTTTATGTTTTGCCTGCCCTCCCTTCCTCTGTCCACCACCACCCAGCCACCTTCCCAGCCTACCCGCCCCCGGCTCTGTTGCTGCAGCATCCTCCCTTCCTCCTTGCAATGTTATAGAGACTTGTCCAAAGTCCGGCCTGGGGCCCAAATGTGGCAGAATGGTCAGCCCCCACACATTTTTACCTTGCCAAATCTGGCCCTCCTTGCAAAAAGTTTGGCCACCCTTGTCTTAAATGCTGTGGGCTGTATATTGTCCCTTATTATTGCAAGCCACCTTGGGTCCTTTTCCAAGGAGAAAGGTGGGGTAAAAATATTCTAAATAAATAAATAAATAAATAAATAAATAAATAAATAAATAAATAAATAAATAAACCAAACAAATGAAATAATGATAGGTTTGAAAAGTCAGTTCTTTGTTTTGAGGGGTCCCCAGCACCACTGGTCCCTGACACCCCTTTTTCAAAGAACACAAGGGGCCTTTTCTGTTTGAAAACCCCACTTTAAGTGATGGCATTGCAGTGCAACTTAGGCAGTTACTTCACATCCTACCTTCTTCCGGGATTACATTTGTACCATGACAGCATTGTTCGCAGTCACGTGGTTTTGTCTCCGTTCAGCCCCTGTTTCCATTTACTCATGGTCGTGATAACTTGTCTCGTGACAAGAGTTACTTCACGGCCTTGTTTCGTGACAAGATCTACTTTTTTTGGAAAAAATACACATAAAAATAAAGGGTGCACCACACCCTCTGTGCTTCATCTATTCGAAATGTCCATGCACAGCACTCAAAAGTACAAGAGAAATGGACGGACACAAGTTCATGAGCAGAAGATTGCCTTCGTTGCGTGACAGTTGTTACCTCACGGGGCCTTGTCCCGGAACAGGAACAGAGACAAAAGAATTCCCCAGGCCAGGGGCAGGTATGGCTTGTCACGCTCTGTTCCTGGTTCCGGAGGTCGAGACAACTTTTTGCTGTCATGCTATGGGCGTGAAGTAAGGTTTTTTTGTACCGGTCCCAAGCGGGACAGCAAGGAGGGACAAACGGGACGTGAAGTAACTGCCTTAGAGCAGCTTTCTAGGGTTTAGCATGTCACATGTTTGGCCTCCCAGAACTCTAGAGCAAACATTCTCAATATTATGGGGTGTAGGGTGTGTGTGAATCATTCCTGAAGAAAAATATAGGTCAAAACAGGATTGTGTAAATCACGCCACCTTATAAGATGGAGTGTTTTCTGTCTGTGGCCCACTTTATATGTGCCAGGGACCCCCCAGCAGGCCATACGGCCACCGTTGAGAATGGGTGCTCTCCAGACCGTTATGATGATTTAGAGCCAAGTGTTTTGACATTAGAGCTTGGGTCTCCACAATCAGAACAGAATGACTGTGTGGAAACAAGAGGGTTCTTGACTAAGGTACTTCTCTTGCACATGGAGGATGACGGGTTCAAGCTTCCCTTCCGGAAGAGGCCCTGGAAGAGTGGAATTTAATCTGACCTGAGTCTCTCTTCATGGGAGCCTCAGCATTCAGCAGGACTTAGGCCGCTACCCCACTTCCTTGAGCGGCCGCTTTTTGTTTTGCATCGCCTTATCTCCTCCCACGGTCATGTGGTCACTACAGCCATCAATGTGAGAGACAAAGCTGAGTGAAAAGGAAGGAGATATACTGTATACAGTTACATAAAATGTACAGAAAGGCTGGCATGATTCAACTTAAGGCTTGCGGTACCTTTCTGTTCCTAATGGACAAGTTGCCACTGAGTGCATTTTGGCTGTACAATCAGGTACAGTACAAGACTGGGCACATGCCCAAACCAAACGCAGGTACCAGATCAATTCGCTATGATCTGGTGGTGCAAATTAAGCAAACACATTTATTTATTTATTTATTTATTTAATTTATTTATTTATTTATTTATTTATTTATTTATTTAGAATATTTTTACTCCACCTTTCTCCATGGAAAAAGGACCCAAGGTGGCTTACAATAATGAGGGAACAATATACCGCCCAGAACTTTTAGGACATAATTAGAAGGATTTTAGGCTGCATTCATAGAAGTTACTGTATAATTTCCAGATCCCATGAGGTGTGCTCATTACATTTTTCTTGAAATCCTGACAATGTTCTTGTCCATTTGTTGCCTGCCTTCCTGGTTCTTAAGAAGCCCTCTGCTGTGGATCCCAGACAATTCAGGAGGAAGTGGACTGCAACGTCAATAGATGCGGGTCCAGCAAGTTCAAAAACTGAAGGGTTCTCGAAGACACTCAAGTCAACTCCCCAGGACAAGGTGATTCCTGGGCCTAGATAGAGGCTGAGGTGGAGATGTTTTGTTGTTTAAATTACACCGCTATCCTTTTCCATAGAGCAGCCATTGGCCAGCCATTCTCGGCCTTTGCTTTGGCCGCTACCTTAAACACAATACGAAAGAAATGCTGGCTAAATCAGGGCGGTGTAAGTTGTATAACCAACCTTATAAGGTAGTGTGTGAATAATAGGTTCCAGTCTATGGCCTCCTTCAGTTGTATCTGGGCGCCCCATTGAGAATGGCTGGTATAGACCACAGCTACTGCTGCAACAATGGTAGGATTTTCATTAGGACTGTAGAATATGGAGAAGGGAGTTTAGGCTATCTTAAAGTTATATACAGTGGAACCTTGACTTACATGCTGCTTGACTTGCAGCATATTTGACTTGCAGCAAGAAGGGGCCTGTTTGACTTGAGTCGCAGGCTTTGACTTACAGCTCGGAACCCCGGCACAAGGCACCGGAATTGGGCGGCAGCCACAACCCAGCATCGCGGTTGCCGCCTCCAAACTGCTCCTGCCTTCTTCCCCTCCTCCGGCAGCAGCGGCTTCGGCGAGGCCAGCTCAGAGCACCTGGAGCTGGTCCTCGGCCTCACCGAAGCCGCCGCTGCTGCCGGAGGAGAAGAAGGACCGGGAGCTCGGGGCTGGCCTCGCTGGTTAGACAGTCAGCTCAGTCTTGTAAAAAAATCTGGCTGCAGAAGTCTGGTCCACAATGGAAGCATTTTAGTTGGGGAGCTGTACAGTTGTGGGACTCTAATGGGAAGCATAGAGTTGTTCAGAACTTGGAACGTCAGGTTAAAAATCAGTAAAACTTAAATGTTAAACATTGTTGCTATGAACATTAAAAAGTGGAGGCATACAACTTGTGGACTATAATTCCACTCGCTCCTCCTCTCTTTGAAGAGACATTTCATTTCCATCCCCGGAAGGAATCTCCTATCCCAGTCAAATTTGTGTTAAATTGCTGTTTTTGGGGGGTCTTTTTCATCATCTGGAACGGATTAATCCACTTTCCCATTACTTTCTATGGAAAAGTTCATTTGACTTAAGGCATGTTTCACTTATGTCTAGACCTCTGGAACAGATTAATGACGCAAGTCAAGGTTCCACTGTATATAATTTTAGAACTGCCACAGTCCTCATAAAACCCCCATGGTGTGAGCTTTTGCGGCAGAAATTATCATTGGTAACTTTTAAAAATGCGCAATCCAATCCAAAGGGCCATGTCCCAAAAGTTGCCACTAAGCATGAAGAAATCCGAGAGACAAAGGGGGGTCATTAGAAATTCCTGTTGAAATCAGTTCAATTGCCACTCAAGGGTTGGTTCTCTCTTGTGTTGTCCCCAGACTGGGAGGCACCCCAACCATCCCCAATTATTGATGTGCTCACTCTCACTGCTTTGAGATGAAGATAAGTCCCATTGTCATACATCCTGGGGCTTGTGGTGTTTTGTTGAGCTACTGGTATTTTGTAGCTTATCCAGATCCAGCCACAGGGCCTAAGGTTTCTCGATGCATATTTACAGCTGGCGATTAAACAGTGCCATGTATTAAAGGCTAGCTTCTGACCTTCACCTTTTCCTGATCCTTAGATCCCCATTTATAAATATTTTGGAATGAAACTGCGAGATTCGAGGCATAAAGACATTGTCAGCGAATATTTGCACATGCTCCTGGGTTTCTCAGCTCAAGATGAAGTAGACAGAGAGGTGAGTGGGATGGCCATGGTTCCTGGTTCACTCTCTCACCCACCGCAAATCCTCAGCAGATTCTTTCTTCTGTTCCTCACAGAGGAACCTTCCTACCACCAAGAGACCAATAGTTAAAACCCTGCCAGTGTTGAATTTGTTGAATGTGGATTCATGCTCTGTGCATCTTTGGCTTTACCTGTTGGATCCCACCTTCCTTTTGGCTTTCCAGGTGGCATCCCCATCTTGTTTCTCCTCTTCTTTAAATTCCAGAATCAGAAGGATTAGACAGGGTGATGTGTACTGAACAGTTTTGCCCTGATTCCTCACCATGGGTTGTTCTTTCACCGCTGTCGCTATCACCCCTATGATCTTCACTTTCTCCAACTCTATTGTGTTTTGAGGCTTTCATGCTCTGGAAAATCCTCTGACACTTCCTTCACTGGAGCCCCTTAACCTTAAATAACTTGGGATCTGAACACCTTCAAGCCTGGAGCCTCTCACCTATGCCCACCTGAATGCAGTTCTTGGCTCAACATCCGAAGTCAAAGTTCACGTAACCGACTGATTACTTGCCTCTGTGGGACCTTTTTCGTTTTGGCTTCAACATGTCGAAAAATCCTCCCTACCCAGTAGGCTGTGCACATCATGGCAGATAAGACATTTTAGAATAGCCTCTCTGTTGGACAAAACCTTTTCTCCTTAATGAGAGGCTTAAATATGAGGGCATTATTGGATAAGAATCCCAAGCAAGGGCAGACTAAAACAGATCCTGGATTCAAAACTAAGTTACTACAGATCCCAGTAAAAAATGTGACAAAATACTTTTGTTTGTTTGTTTGTTTAATTGATTGTCTGGTTGATTGATTCATTGATTGATTGATATGCCTCCCAATTAATGCAAAAGCACTATGCGGGAAGTTTAACAACAGGTTAAAACAAAGTATGAAAGACAAACAGGCAGTTTAAAAAATATAAACTCAACAGCATTGGAACCATTTACAAGAGCAGCTGGACTGGACATGAGCAAAATATCATAGAATCATGGAATCACAGAGTTGGAATAAACCTCAAGGGCCATCCAGTCCAACCCCCTGCCATGCAGGAACTCCCATCACAGGACTCCCAACAGGTGGCCATCCAGCCCTTGCTTAAAAACCTCCAAAGAAGGAGGCTCCACCACCCTCCTTTGTGGCAGGATCATAGAAAGGGACGCTATAAAGTGGGCCTTTGCTGTTTAATAAAATAACCCTTAACATTACTATCAATCAATTAACATCCAAACCCCCTTTTGCTCAGGCTTTCATTTTTAACAGAACCAGATGGTTCTGTTAAATGTTTATATTCCTCCTCCTTCTTCATCTTTGTCTGCTTCTGATATGTGGTCAGTTCTGAAGAGCTACATCGAATCTCTATTTGGAAGTTATCCCTCGTCCTCAATAATCATAGGGGGAGACTTCAATGCTAGATTAGGCTCCAACAATGAAAAATTAGCAGCCTTCATGAAGTGGGATAGTGAAGATCTGATCCCCCCGACGTTCCAAGATTTTAAAATTTCTAAAGATCCAGTCCTTAATTATGCAGCATCACAAATGATAGATCTCTGTAGTACTTTCAATCTCAGAATTCTTAATGGATTTGCTGTTAGCGGCTCTTCGGGGGATTTCACCTTTTGCTCAAACAAGGGGACAAAGTGTAGTAGACTATATTTTAGTGTCACCAAATTTGTTTAATAAAGTGACATATTTTAAGACTGACACCCACACAGAAAGTGACCACTTGCCAATCCTGATCCACTTGCAAATTGAAGCATCAAATAGATTAGAGTCCCGTCCCGATTCTATCGTTCAAATTCACAAGAGAGCAAAATGGACTAATAAAACCAAAGAATTATTTGACCAATGGGCCAATACGACTAATGTCTCTCAATTTCGCAAAATCATTTTTGAGTCTACAACTCTGCTGCTATAACGGCCTATCATGAGATTATCAAAACTCTCCTTGATGCATTAGTGCCACCTACTACCACTAAAACTTCTATTAGAAATTTAACTTGGCTTGATAATGAATGCCTGACTTCCAAGAAAAACCTCCGCCACTGTTTTCAACTGCTCCGCACTCAGCCTTCAATTGTCTCTTATAGAACCTATATAGAGGCCAAGAAGGAGTGCAATTCTCTCTTACAGGAGAAAAGGCAAGACTATGCAATAAAGAATTGGAATAGGCTTATCCATTCATTGCACTCCAAGAACTCTAAGGAATTCTGGTCGATTGTTACAAAAGCATACGCTCCAGATAACTCCTTTGGCCTCTCATTAATATCCTCTGGAGAATGGATCTCCCACTATGCTGATGTATTCTCTGCCTCAAATCCATCTGATCTTCCCAAGCAAGCCATAATTCCTCGGGGAAACCCCTCCTTGGCCATCTGTTTCTAAAGACGAAATAACTGAATTAATAGTTACTCTGAAAAGTGGAAAATCACCTGGCCCTGATGGTATCCCAGCAGACTTCATCAAAAACAATCTCCATTGGTGGGTGGAACCCTTGGCCCACCTTTTTACCTTGATTGATCAGTTTGCGATACTTCCAGAATCTTGGTTAACCTCAATAATAGTCCCCATTTTTAAAAGAGGAAATCTCAAACTACCAACCGATTATCATCCAGTTAGCTTGCTTTCAGTGTTATGAACATTGTATTCCAAGCACCTCTTGGTTCGTTTGTCTGATTGGATGTCAGCAAATCACCTCCCAGGCAAAGAACAAGTTGGGTTTTGCCCAGGATTTTTCACCCTAGACCAGACACTAGTTCTGACCTTTCTAGCTGAGAAATATTCTCTTCATTTAAAAGGAACACTATATGCTGCATTTATTGACCTCCGAGGAGCATTTGATTCTATTAACAGATCCCTTCTTTGGAATAAACTAACCAAATTAGGCATTGATTCACGCCTATTGTTTTTGATCCGTAAACTATATTCGGCAAACACATGTCAAGTATGTCTAAACCATAAAGGGCACTTGTCCGGGAGCTTCCCTATCACCAGAGGTGTTAAACAGGGCTGTGTCCTGGCACCATCTCTTTTTAATATTTTTTATGTCAGATGTATCTTTACATTTAGCCAAGGCGGTAAATCATGCCCCCCGGATGAATGCTCATCCAGTTCCAATACTATTATATGCAGATGACACCGTACTCTTATCTATTTCAAGGGTAGGGCTCAAGCGTTTGCTGGCTGCCTTTGCTGAATATTGTGTAATCAATAATTTATCAATCAACACTGAGAAATCCAAAATTTTAGTATTCTCCAAAGGCTGGAAGAATCAAACTTGGGAACTTGAAGGCAAACCTCTGGAACAAGTGAGAACTTATAGATACCTGGGCTTTCTTCTTCACTACCGACTTAACTGGGCATATCACCGGAAATCCACAATAACCACTTCGAAGAACCAATTGCTTGCAATCTCCAGATTCCACTATCATTCAGGGAATCAATATGTGCCAGCCACAGTCCAGGTTTTTAAAGCAAAAATAACTAATCAACTCCTTTATGGAGCTCCAATTTGGATCAAGGCCATGAATTTTGAGGTGGATCGAATAGCAGCTATTTTTTGCGACGAATTTTGGGTCTTCCAAATACAATCCGTTTATCAACAATATGTGGCGAACTTGAACTACATTTCCCATGAACTGTAGCCTGGACGGCTACAGTTAAGTACTGACTGCACCTCCACTTTCATATACACCCCAATTCTTTATTAAATGATTTACTGAGAGATGTTTACAGTCCAAAATGGCATCAGAACATCACCACTAAAATAGCATCTGTGGGAATAAATTTAGAATCCTTATCGGTCTTCAGTGAAAAGTACTTATATAATGTTATTCGCCAAAGAATTTGGGCTATAGAAAGACAAACTATTATTGAGCAAAGTAACTCTATTTGTTCCCCTTTATATCATGGTCTACCTTATGGTTTTGAGCAGGGAGCTAATTATTTCAGAAACCTTTTGGATCCACAGGAGCGTCGGCCCTTTATGTTGGCCTGACTAAATATGTTTCCTTCTGCTGTAACTTCCGGCAGATATTGTAGAATTCCCTATAAGAGTAGGCTGTGTTGGTTCTGCCGGTTAGAACATGACTCGATTTTCCATATCCTGATAAGTTGTCCGGCACATCAGACCATCCAACAACAACTTATTGGAACCTTCATTTCTAAAATACCACCAGTACAAGAGATTATGACTACATGTCTTTCGGCAGATAAAAATTCTCGACAGTTTCAGTGGCTAAATATTTATCACTTGTCTCTCAGAAAAAACACTCCGCTTCCCAGGCCAGACCTGTTTTAAGCACAGAGTAATTTTAGACAGATTCTTTTATATTTATATTGATGCACCAAAGTATATCTGTACATTTGTTAATATATTTTATGCCAATAAAGGTAAATTGATTGATTGATTGATTGATTGTGGCAGCATATTCCACTGCCCAACAGCTCTAACCATCAGGAAGTTCCTCCTAATGTTTAAATGGAATCTCCTTTCCTGTAGTTTGAAACCATTGCTCCGAGTCCTAGTCTCTGAAACCATGGAAAACAAGCCCTCTCTTTGATATGATATCCTTTCAAAGATTTAAACATGGCTACCATATCTTCACTCAACCTTCTTTTTGTAAGGCTAAACATTTACCTATAGCTAATAAAGATTGTGAAAAGAAATGATATCCCCAGCATATGTCATTTTATCCAGGGCGTCTCTGAAACAATTGGCGTGGTTGCCTTTTCTCACCTGGCTGAGATCATGGGTGTGCTGAGGGATTACAGTCACACGATGCCACCAAGAAAATCTATAACGCCAGAAGTGATGCTGGAGGTAAGGCTGCTAAATTACAAAAATAGGCTGCTAGGCCATAGAGTTACAGGGGGAGGGAACTAGATATTAGCTAGATATTCACTATTCTGTCTATAATTCCTCCTTAGACTAGTTTGGTGCAGACATACAGGCGAGCCTGGTTTTAGCATGACATGTGTTGCTGTTCTCTAGGCCACTGGTTCCCATCCTTTGTGGACTAAAAACACCAGAAGCCTTCACCATGAGCTCTGCTGGCCAGGAATCCTGGGGGTTGTAGTCCAAGAACATCCAAGCTTGGGAGCCACTAGTCTAGTCTCATGTGCATTCCCCACCCCACCCCGGAGTTTGAGATTCAGAAGTGTTTCCTGGTTGGGTGGGTGGGGGGATTAAACACAGCTGACCATGCTTTCTTAATTCAAGATGCTGCATGATGGTGGGTTTCAAGCCAACCAGCTTCAAACCCTATGAAGCTGTCAAGGTGGCCTGAATCCCTGTTAAGATAACCGCCCAGTTTAGAGCTCACATAGGAAACAATACTTGGATGAAATTAAAACAGAAGCAGAAATGTCCAAATCCCACCTTGGTTACTGAGCTCAAGTAGGAACAAGGAGAGGAGAGAGGAACCCTGACCTCAATGTGTCTTATTCTCATAATGACTAGGATATTTTATTTTATTTTATTTTATTGTCCCACCTTTCTCCCCTGGTGGATTATAGCTGTCTACCCCTGTGTTATCTAAAAATCTAGAGCTGTATTGGAAAGGAACTTACCCTGACACATCTCAGAGCATGTTCTGTCTCATGGCTTGTGAGTTGCAATACAAAAAAGGCATCAGGATCTGCTCACTTTCTCAGTATGGAAGGCCAGGAAACGTCCCCTTTAAGTATGTTTCAGATGTCGTTTTGAAAAGGGTTTCAGAAATTATGACTGCTCGTCCTCTTCTCTGGTTGATTCCTGGATAGTCTGCAGAGTTTTCGTAAATCGGAGCCAAAGATTTGGAGGTGGGCTCCTCATCATCAGCAATCTCCCTGCAGAATTGAATGAGATGTTAGAAAATAATATGTATATTGAAGTGTGCTTGCACAGCCTTCCTCAAAAAAACCCGACAGACTATAGCTTAGTCTTATAAAAATATTGTGTTACTCAGTGCTACTCAGGAACATTAGAAAAACTCTTGCAGACAATTTTTAGAGAAATAATTTATATATTTACATTTAATTCAGAAAGCTTTCCTTCAGCATAAAAAAATCTTGTAATAAACATTACCTTTGATCAGCAAAAAACACAGCAACTAACCTTACACAGGAGCATTGTGACTGGCTTTGAGTAAAAACAAGCAAACAGTGATTCTTCCTTGGTACATTTATACAGATTTCAAGCACTAACTACCTGCAGTTGCCCGTTGCTGCTGCAGCCTCAAAGTTTGTTCCTAAAACCCTTCACACCTGTGTGTGCACTACCCACACACAAACTCTGTGTACCTACACTCCTCTGTGTAAAACGTTTGTTTAATATGTCATTTATGTTTTTATATCTTTATAAAAACTTGACATGAGAGGCCTCTTGGAATTTAGAAAACGGCCCACCTCTCCAGTGGAGTGAGTAGGCAGAGAAACAACTGGGGAATCCATTGATAGGGGGAAAGAAGCAATGAGAGGGACAAAGAGTGAGCTGATAATTTGTAGAGTTCAGGAAATCGGTTGTAAGAATAATAAAATAATCAAGTGATTGGGTCATCTAAGGCCATCAAACCTAACCCCCTGCTCAAGGCAGGGGACCAAATCAAATCAGATCTGACAGAGGTTTGTCCAGTTTTCTACTGAATGCTCCCACAGCCCTGGAGCACTCACCGCCTCTATGGATAAATGGGTCCCATTGTCATACTACTCTAACAGTTAGGAAGTTTTCCCCCCTGATATTCAACTGAAATCTAGCTTTCTGTAACTTGAGCCCATTGTTGCATGTCCTGCACTCTGAGGTGACCAGGAACAGATCCTTCCCATCCTCTGTATGACAGCCTTTCAAGTCTTTGAAAAATGCTCTGTCTCCCCTCAGTCTTCTTTTCTCAGGGCTAAACATGCCCAGTTCTTTCAGTCTTTCCTCACAGGGTTTCGTTTCCACTCTAGAAACAAAGGCGGTTAGTTCACGTCCGTTTTGTCTCTGTTAGTGTTGGGCTTAGGAGCGGTACAGAAAAATGTTACTTCACGTCCGTTTCACAACTACTGAAATTTGTCTTGACCATGCCCCCGGAACGGGTACTAAGCACGACAATCCTGTACCTGGTGCTGGGGTCGGGTTTTTCCTTGTCACTCTTTGTTCCTGCTTTCTGTTCCGAGACAAGACACCGTGTAGTAATGACTGTCACGCAACAAATCATTCATTTCTAAAAACTGTGTCTGGGTTTTTTTTTAATTTTGACTTTTCAGAAGCGAAATATCAAGCGAAATGTCATGATACAAGACAGTGAGGTAACACTTGTCACAAATCAAGTTATCACGACCATGGGAACACTGAAACAGAGACAAAACCATGTGATCACAACCAACGCTGTCATGATACAAAACTAGTCACAGAACAAAGAAGGGCGTGAAGTAACTGCCTAAGAAGATCAACCACAATGATATGTCTTCCATAAAGTCTTCCATAGCTGACAAGTGGTTGGATAATGCTCTGTTTCTCAGTTATGGATAACCTCAGCATCTTTTTAGCTCAATTCATCCAAAGACGAAATCTCCAAATTCTGAATCAGATGAAGTCAGGGTGCTGTCTGGGGAGGGTGCCCCAATTGCTTGGGGGTGGGGGGATGCAGGGGAATCATCCACCCTGTAGAACTACTGTATTCCATTGTACAATACACCATGGTGTATCAGTAGATGAACAGGCAATATTATGCAGCACTCTCTCTTCTTCCAGTACAGCTGTGACAGAAAGACCGACTCCTTTTCCATTTTGCTCTTAACGCAATATAGATATACATCTGAATCTTAAACTGTGTCTTATGTTCACTATGGTTTGTTGTTATAAGCCAGCTTCATAGACCATGTTTTGAAGTTGGCTTATTCCGGTAGTTGAGGCTCACCACAGTTTGCCTGCATTATGAAGTCACACCAAGTGAAGCAACCAAATTGTGATCGATTAAAGAGGGAAGTGTGCCATTCTCTCTCTTTTGTGCAACTGCACCAGAGGAAGAGACGGGGAGGGAAGCTTTGTCGCATCATGATAAGCCGTAGTTTTACTATTCTGCCCGAATACAGCTTTTACATC
The DNA here is from genome assembly GCA_023846285.1 of Phrynocephalus versicolor. Taxonomy (NCBI): domain Eukaryota; kingdom Metazoa; phylum Chordata; class Lepidosauria; order Squamata; family Agamidae; genus Phrynocephalus; species Phrynocephalus versicolor. The sequence continues at coordinate 1,735,146 of JAHTLZ010000328.1, forward strand.
TCTCCATTTTCATCCAGAAGAACCTAAATCCAGTAACACTACTTTGAAAATGTCCCATCGCTTAGAGAGATGAATGACAATGCCTGCACAGGAAATTTTCTGAGCATCCATGCTGAGAAGATGAGCAGATGGACCAGCCTTCTTTGAGCTGTTAGAAGTCCTATTTCCCTCCAAATAATATTTTTTCACATTTGTATAATTAACGCCCCCTTTTTACTTTGATCCAGTACTGTCTACTGTGGGGGTTAAGGGTCAGGGCTTCAGTTAGGTGGCAGTCCCCTTAATTTTTGTCCCTGAGTTACTTTTTAGGAGGTACCACTATGGCGACGTTTCCTGCCTGCATCATGGTGGCTTTATCAGAGAGGAATATGAACAGCATAGGGCTGTGAGGTTAGCTTACATGTCCTTGGAACACACGCCTCCAATGCACAAGGGGTGTCTATGCCTTTTCCACATGAGTTTCCTGAAGGCAAGTCACATCTCTGAGGTAACACCAGAACCGTGATGGTATACCACCCCATAGGAGCCTATTTGGATTTTAAGGTATTCTGGGGAGGCCTTTCTCTTGATTCTACCACCTTCACAAGCTTGTTTTGTGGAGAGACAAGACAGGGCCTTCTCCGTGGCTGCTCCCAGGCGTTGGGGTAAGCTGCCTCCTTGAAACCCCCTTCTCCTCCTCCTCCTTCCATTCTCAGGCAGACTTTTTACCAAAAAGAGTGGGTTTAGAGAATGCGGTACTTGTCAAATTCAAAATTACTTTAAATGTTCTTAATATTGCTTTTAATATTGACTCATGCTGAGTTGTTTTTTGACATGGTTTTTGTGTAGCGTTTTAAACCTGTTACCATTGTACAGCTTTAACTGTTGCCATATTAATTAATTAATTAATTAATTAATTAATTAATTAATTAATTAATTGATTGATTGATTAATTGATTGATTAATTAATTAAGTCCCAGTTGTCCATAACTAATATTTTTGGCCGCTGCTGAAGAATTCCAACTTAATCCAAATGGCAATGTGCCTCATGTGTGCCTTAAAGTTTCCACATACCATCTTCCTTCTTCCTTCACAGCAGGAGACAAGGACTGCCTCTGAGAGACAGATTCGGACTACCTTGATCCTGTGTTATGGGCAAGCGGCCTTGGGTGCAAAGCCGGAGGACATGCTGATGCTGGTTGACTTCATTGTGGCTGAGATCCTTTATCAGTTCCGAGTCACCAACAAGGTACTCCTCCTTTCCTTTTGGACTTCTGATACTCACGAGCCTGGGGGGCCAGCTTTCTTCTTCCATGCAGAAGTATCAGCTCTACCCAAAACCTCCATCCAGGCATTGAAATGGTGTATGTGTAAGGACTGATTCAAGGTGCAACTACACAGTGGAGAGAAATACGGGTTGAATTGTTGTGATCCACACCCATGAAAACTGAGTGAATTCACTGCTGATATCCAGATTTGCAGGAATCAGTAGGGGCAAAAAAATAAAAACAACCAAAGTGTTCCACTTATATACCACCCCATAGTGCTTTACAGTGGGGTGGTATATGGAGACAAATACGGGTTGAACGGTTGAGATCCCCACCCATGAATACTGAGTGAATTCACTGCTGACATCTAGATTTGCAGGAGTCAGTAGGGGCAAAAAAATTAAAACAACCAAAGTGTTCTGCTTATATACCACCCCATAGTGCTTCCAGTGGGGTGCTGTATGGAGAGAAATACGGGTTGAACTGCTGTGATCCACACCCATTAAAACTGAGTGAATTCACTGCTGATATCCAGATTTGCAGGAGTCAGTAGGGGCAAAAAATAAAATAAAATAAAAACAACCAAAGTGTTCTGCTTCTATACCACCATATGGTGCTTACAGCACTCTCGGGGTGGTTTACAATTTAATTATGCAGGTGACATATGGCACACACACCCCAAGCAAGATGGGTACTCATTTTACCGATCTCGAAAGGATGGAAGGCTGAGTGAACCTTGAGCTGGCTACCTGAAAAATTGAACCCTAGGTCATGAGCAGAGTTACAGCTGCAGTACTGCAGTTTAACCAGTGCACCACGAGGCAGAGGTACTGGGGACTGGAGAGATTCTCCAAGAGCAGAAGCTGCCTTCACAAGGTGCTGACAAGTGCTCATTGGCAAGTTCCGCTTCTCTGTTTTTGACTTTGGTTCAAATTGGTCTCCCAGCTGCTGTGGTGAAAAACTGTTTGGAGATGGGAGGTGCTTGGTTGAAGGAAACGGATTCTTCTGGAAGTGCCCCTGTACTTCGGGCCTGGCAGTCACAGTTGTGGAAAGCAGGCAAACATGAAAAAATTTAACCTACCCTGGCAGATGAACAAAAGGAAGACCGTTCCCGACTAAAAACAAACAAGCAAGACATCCTCAACGGGCTTTGCCACAATCGGCTTTGTGTTGTTTAGTCTTTAATAGAGATGGGCACGAATAAAAAAAATGGCATTTTGTTTGTTGTTTGTTGTTTGGAGGGTCTGTTTCGGTTCGTTTCCTTTTTCGTGAATTTTTGCAAAAAAAATTGTTTTCGTTTTCATTCGTTTCGTTACCATTTCGTTACCATTTATTTCATTTGTGATTTTTTTTTAGGATTTTAAGCAAATCACTCATATTGCAGTAACAGAAACGAAACGCACAACAAAATTTCCGGTGTTTCTGTTCGTTTCATTTCATTTTAGAGACAAAATTTGTTTGTCATTTCGTTATGTAACAAAACAAAAAAACAAAAACGGAAATGAAAAATTGTTCGTTTCGTGCCCATCTCTAGTCTTTAAGTCTAAAGGTTCTCCTTTTTTTTCTTACATTCTTTAATCTGATGGTAATTCTCTTCCATTCATCAACAAATCATGTTGTAGTGTTCTGAATTACAGTGTCTGAGGCCTCGTGTTTTTTGTTTTTATGTTTGTTTTGAATTTTCTAGTTGACATTGCAGATAATTAGAACAACTCTGTGGCTCCTTTCCCACTCCTGCTGTATCCAAATAGGCAACTAATTTGCTAAGCATGACTCATTAGGGTTTGAGGAGAAAAGGATTCAAATAGCCACTGGTTTTCCGCTACCCTGCGTCTCTCACTGCTGCTGTAACAGAGTGGGACGCTTCAAATAGAAACCCCTCCACATTGGCTCAAGCGATTGCACCATCTGGACTGATGCGATTGCATTCAATTCAAAAACTAGTAGCAGCCCCAGTGGCAAGGGTGGGGAATTCCAGGCTGATTTACACTGGCTTATATGTCATGCCATCCATAGAAAATAATATGAATCTGAACTTTCCAATTTTGGAGAAGTTATTGTGTCATTTGCCAATGTAGTAGTTGCCCCTTGAGTCATGGTAAATACTGTTTCATTCCTCATAAGGGCTGAACTGTCCTCCAACCAGCGTATTCTATCATTTATTCTGTCCCTCTCTCAGTGGTTCTCAACCCTGGGTTGCCCAGATGTTCTTGGACTACAACTCCCAGAGATCCTGGCCAGCACAGCTGGTGTGAAGTTTCCTAGGGCTTTTAGTACAAGAACAACTGGGGACCCAAGGCTGGGAACTACTGCTCTACAGCATGTATTACTGTTTTGTTTTTTTGCATGAGGCTTGCCTCAGTGTAACCATTCTTTCCTTTTTAGGATGAGACCATGAAGAAAATGTTCATGAGGTCTGTGATTATGATAAGCAAAGCACTTCTTCAAAGCAAGAAGGAAGATGTCCAGTTCCCTCATAAATCTGAGCTGGTTATATCCATTATTGTAAGTAAAAGTGTTCTGCTTATATAACACCCCATACCACTTCAAGTTATCTCTGGGCTGTTTACAGTATTTAAATACAGTATGCAGGCTACACACTGCCGCCTCCCCGCAGCAAGCTGGGTACTCATTTTACCGACCTCGGAAGGATGGAAGGGTGAGTGAACCTTGAGCCGGCTACCTGGGATTGAACCCCAGGTCATGAGCACAGTTTTACCTGCAGTACATTCGTTTAACCACTGCGCCACGAGGTTCTCAGATACAGTGGTACCTTGTATGACGTAATTAATTTGTTCCAAATCAAATTACGTTATACAAGTTTTCCGTTGTACAAATTGTCATTTCCCATAGGAATGCATTGAAACTGGATTTAATCTGTTTCAATGCATTCCTATGGTTTTTTTGGGCGACGGGGCGGGTTTTTTGGGCAATGGGGGGCGGACGGGCGGCTCACCCCTCCTCCGTGTCTGCTGCCCCTCCCCAGCTCACCCCCCCTCCGTGTCTGCTGCCCCTCCTCTCCCCTCCTTCCTTCCCTCTTTCCCGGCCGGCCGCAGGTGGTCGGACGGAGGTGGCCGCGGGGGTGGGGGGAGTGAGTGAGGTGCGCCGCTTGGCCTGGGGCGGGGGGGGCTTGGGGGACCGCGCCGGGAATCCCCCCCCTCACTTCTTGCTGGAGCCCCGGAGGCGGCCGACAGGCAGGAGGGCGCACCAGCGGCGGACTTTGTTCCGAGGGGGGGAGGGGGGCGGATTTCCCACACACACACCCGCTGGCTCGGCGCGCACGCACGCACGCACGCGCACACACACACACACACACACACACACACACGGGCGGCGGCGGCGGCGCTCCCAAAGCCCCCGGTCTGCCTTCCCGCCCCGGGCAGGGGGGAGGAGGGGGCTCAGCCTCCGACGCTTAACACGCCTCTGGGCCTCTTAAAGCGCCTCCGACCCGCCAGCCACCCGCCCTTTCCCGCCTCTCTCTCTCTCTCACTCTCTCTCTCTCTCTCTCTCTCTCACACACACACACACACACACCGTGGCGGCGGCGGCGCTCCCAAAGCCCCCGCCAGCCACCCGCCCATTCCCGCCTCTCTCTCTCTCTCTCTCTCTCACTCACTCACTCACTCACTCTCTCTCTCTCACACACACACACACACACGGGCGGCGGCGGCGCTCCCAAAGCCCCCGGTCTGCCTTCCCGCCCCAGGCAGGGGGGAGGAGGGGGCTCAGCCTCCGACGCTTAACGCGCTTCTGGGCCTCTTAAAGCGCCTCCGACCCGCCAGCCACCCCCCCGCCTCCACCACCCTCCCTCCCTCCCTCTCCGCCGAAGAACCCGGACTCGCCTCTTCCTCCGTTCCTCGGCTCGTCTCCTTCCTTCCTTCCTTCCCTCCCGCGGGGATTCCAGCCCCCGGGGGCGCAGCCAGCCAGGCAGGCAGGCGTCCCTCCCCCGCCCCCCCTCAGGGCGCAGCCATGAAGGGAGAAGCACCCCCCGCCTTCCTCTCCCCGCGGGTCAACAGTGAGTTCGGCCCTTTGGTCCTCTTTGAAGGGGGCGGCGGGACCCCTTTTCCCCTCAGCCGCCTCCGTCCGTGCCTGCCTGGGGGGGCGGATTTTTTTCGTTGTACGGATTTTTCGTTAAACAAACCCTCCGTTATACGAGGGTTCGCTGTACTCAGATACTTCCCAAAGGCTAACTTAACTTTAAGCCATGCAGATTGTGAGCAGAGTCTTGGCTGCAGCACTGCAGTTTAACCCCTGCGCCACCCCATATCTTTAATTCTCTACTACGCTCCCGCAATGGCAGAGAGAGTCCGATTCCTGGCTGTTACTGCTGTTGGAAAGCAGGATGAAAACAACCAGGAGTAGCTTCTTGTCTAGTCCTTACATCCACTTACAGGGGAGGAGAGAGTTTTAATTTGGTAGTTTTCTATTAGCAGTTGGCAGCACACGGGCCCTTGACAAATGTTTTGCGACCCTTAGACCTAGAGGCAATCTACCCCTATGGCCGTCACCAGCAGAATACAAGTGGGAATAATAATTGCACACCCGGAATCCCCCCAAGGCAACTTTTTTTAAGTGTGTGTCCATCTCACACCTTGTTTTAATTAAGAACTCGGATCAGACTGCCTGTCCTTCCCACTGCTGAATTTCAATAGCATGTAGTAGTAATAGCCAAAGTAGCCCTACCAGCTCACCCCATCTTGTTCCATCCCATAACTGAAGCTTTTTTTTTTAATTTCGTAAGTTTCTTTCACAACTTCAGAGCAGTGTTGTGGGGAGGTGGACAAAACAGCCGCAATGAAAAGAAAAGGACACCTCCTATACCACCCATTAGCATCTGAAGCACTCTCAGAGTGGTTTGCAATCTAAATATGCAGGCTTCACATTGACACACACACCCAGCAAGCTGGGTACTCATTTTACCGACCTTGGAATAATAGAAGGCTGAGTGAACCTTGAGCTGGCTACCTAGGATTGGACCTAGGTCGTGAGCAGAGTTTTTGGTGCAGTGTTGCAGTTTAAGCACCACACTCTTTACTGCCAACACTGTCGACACCATAACCAGCCCAGCTTATCAACTGCCCAAAGGACCATTAGATGGGAAACAGTGGTATCCTGAACCCTGGTCTTAAATGCCTGTCCCAGTGGCCAGCCTCTTTGGGACATTCCAGGAGGTATAGTCAAAAAAAAAAAAAAAACTTCTTCTCGCTCTGGAATTCAGTCTTAGCAGTGCTGGTGTCTCATGGGTTCTGGCGTGCTCTGTCACTACAGGAAGTGATAGAAGAGGAGCCATCCGGGTCGCTCTCCATCACAATCCTTCACCAGGCCATGATCACCGTCACTTGCATGACGTACGTAGTGCCATTTTGCTCCTTCTGAATCCTCTGTGTGTGCCTGAAAACTTCTTGATCAGCTTTGCAATTTTTAGTTATGGGGTTTATTGCACTTTTTTAAAAAAAAATCTATTCTAAGGGATTTTTTTTCCTTCCAAAAAAATATACATGCGTTATATAAATAATATTTCTCCCCAAGCCTTCTTCTGATCCTTTCTCTACAGGACCTTGCAGCCGCCGCTGGACTCAGAGGTGAGGTCAGAGCTTGTGAGTAAAAGTGTCAAGAAAGTATTCTCTCTGCCGGCCCTGAAGGTGACGAAGCTAAAAGCTGGCAGCCCGATGCACCCGATCCAGACGCAGGTAACATGACCTTCCACGTCCAGTAAGATTAAAAGATGTGGGGAAAGGAGAAACCAGGCACTTTTTGACCCATTATGTCCATCTGTAGAACATGGCTCTATTCTACTATTGCTTGCTTGCAATAGTAGAACTACAGTAGGACCCCCGTATCCACTGATTCATTTATCCACAGTTTGGAGAGGAAAAAAATTAAATAATTCAGCAGCCACAAAGCAAGCTGTAAAGCAAGCTGTTGTCACAAACAGCAGCTGTAAAGCAAGCTACTGTCTCAAAACAGCAGTCATAAAGTAAGCTACTGTCAGGAAACAGCAGTTTGGGGTTGGGTGGGCAGGCGTTCTCTCTTATCCACGGTTTTCATTATCCACAGGAAGGCCTGGAATGAATCCCCAGCGGATACCGGGGTCCTACTGTATTCTACTATTGCAGGCTTGTGTGCACATGCGGTCCAGAAAATATGTCCTCATTCTGTTTTCAAAGAGAAAGCATTTCCCCTTTCCCAGAGGCCTTCTGGAGGAAGTATCCAACAACGCTGGCCTCTGTCTCTGGACATGATCAAGGGTACGCCCACATTGGCAAAAAAAAAAAAACAATGGCAAGAAGTGCTTGGAAATCGAGACTGATCTGCAATTTTTTTTTCTTCCTTTTGCCCCTATGACGTAAAAGGAAATGCAGATCGGTCCAGAGGTTCACATCACCTCCATTCTGTAGTTTTCACTTCTGCCACTGGGGCTTCTACGTTTTTTACATCAGATCCATTCTAGGGTTGGGCACGAAACGGAAAAACAGTGTTTCGTTTCGTTTCATGTCCCCCGGGTTTTGTTTTGTTTTTAAACATTTTTTTTGTAAAAAATAATCGTAACAAAACAAAACAGTAATGAAACGATTCATTATTCTATAAAAAGGCTCCCTTGGGTCCAGGGTCCAGGGAAGCCATTTTATAGAGTAATGAAACGGCTCATTTTAAAAATGGGTGGTGGTGTTTCATTTTGTAACAAAATGCTGCCTGTTGTTTTGTTTTGTCACAAAATGATTCGTAAGCCTACGAAATGATGAAACAGCATTTCATTTTTCGTAATGTGCCCATCCCTAATCCAGTCACATTGGCTTAGAAGATGATGGGATTGCTTGAACTGATGCAGGGTCTGCCAGCCCACTGTCTTCGCTGAGCGGGGTCTGACAGCCCACAATCCCTTATTCTTCCCAGTTCCCATGTGGGTGCAATAAGCTATTTCTTTTTTCTTTTTAAGAAACAGTTTGGTGCCTGTGCTGTTGCACCAGAGCACCTTGATAATGAAGCAAAGCATAGAGAATAAGAAAAGGAATTAAGAGGAGGATATTCTGCCCTTGTTTGCAGTTTATTAGTAGCTGTTCTCTAGCTGCACCTCCTGCAGGGCTACAAGAGTGCCACATCAATAAGCTGCGAACAAGGCTGTTTAGCCCATTTCCTCCTCTCTTTATTTGAAAAGACTAATTTGAAAAGACCCAGGGAAACGCTAATGCAAATTCACATTTCTCTTGCTGTGCAGTCACACCCCAAGGCTCTTAGAAAACAAGAAGGCAGACGTAAATGTTGGAACAGAACAATAGCAAATGACAAATAATGGAAACCAACACAGAGCAAGGCCATTTCTCCCCACATTGTCTTTTCTAGATCTGTGTGTAAGTTAGTCCTCTTAGGCTTCCTTCTTTATTTCTCTTGAGGTCTCTCTTCCTGCTTCTTGATTCATTTTCTCTTCTGTTTTATTTAGGGAGAATCAGATAATGCCAGCCGCCTCTGTAAACTAGCTCTAGGGGGAGTCACGTTTGCATATTTTTGTTTTACTATCAGCCCCCATGCTGGTCATTCGATGCATACTCACACATTCAGCACCAGACCATTGCACTCTGTCATTACTAACACCAACCATTCCTAACCAAGAAGACCTGGTTTTCCGTCGTCAGTAGAATTATCTTCGCTTTGCAAAGCATGAACCTTACAGGATAGAATCCTCCTTCCGCTGCAGCTGGGGAAGCTTCCATCCCCAAAGCCATCCCTCTACGGCTGGCCTGTCCCAGCCTGTGCTGACACTCCGTTGTACCCATCACGCTGGGCTCCACCCAGGTCTTTGGCTATGCAGCTCAGGGCCGCTCAGGACCGCTTTAGCAGAGGGACGTCTGTGGTTGTGCAGGTGTAGTAAGGCCACTGTTATTTTTTCTTGTTCCACTTCTAGGATTTTTACTACCAGACCGTCATGGCTTGCCACAACATGCTGATTGGGTTGCTGTCCGAGGCCCCGAATTTGGAGTCGTTGCAGGATATCTTGATAGTAAGAGAGCTGCGTAAACCCCACAAGCAAAGGAGGAGGCACGGCCCTCTAAAACTCCTTTTTATGGTTGCATCTGTCCCAGATGTTATCTGGGAACCTCGAGAGTGGATGAAGTGCAAAGCCTGGATGAGATAACTTTAAAAACCCAAAACAAACTAGAACTATCAACATTGCAAAAATAGGTTGTCAGACTTCCCCAGGCCAGTGTGGCTAGTAGCCATGCAGGGTGTGGGATTCTGGAAGTTTTAGTTCAGGCTACCCAATGCCCACCTATCCCTCAGCAAGCTGGGTACTCACTTTACCAACCTGGGAAGGATGGAAGGCTGAATCCACCTCGATCCAGCTACCGGAGCCTAGGATTGAAGCAAAACCGAGATCAGAGTCTTCACTGCAGCACTGCGGCTCAGCTCCTGTGCCACAAAACTCTTTCCGCCGCACGATGAGGCTCTGTTGTCTCCATCTAAGACCTTTCTGCCCCCTCCCTTCCCTCCCACCCCAGGCAATCCTCGTGGCGCAGTGGTTAAATGCCTGTCCTGCAGGTAAAACTGTGCTCACGACCTGGGTTCAATCCCAGGTAGCAGGCTCAAGGTTCACTCAGCCTTCCATCCTTCCGAAGTCGGTAAAATGAGTACCCAGCTTGCTGGAGGGGGGTGGCAATGTGTAGCCTGCACACTGTAATTAAAATTGTAAACCGCCCAGAGACTACTTGTAGTGGTATGGGGCGGTATATAAGCAGAACACTTTGCTTTATCTTGTGCTGGACAACCATTTATAACGTTTTCTGTGTAGGATGTGGGAAGCTCAGCCTTGACATTGCTGAGTCCATTGTGTGAGACCGCAACAAAAGTTAGAAAGAGCTGAGGGAGGGCAGCTTGAAGGACTTTTTTTGCTCTCTCCAAAGAGTTGCTTCACCACCAAAATCAGCAAAGCAAAGCAAAAAGCAAAGTGTTCTGCTTATATACCGCCCATACCACTTTAAGTAGTCTCTGGGCGGTTTACAATTTTAATTACAGTGTGCAGGCTACACATTCCCCCCCCCCCCAGCAAGCTGGGTACTCATTTTACCGACCTCAGAAGGATTGAAGGCTGAGTGAACCTTGAGCCTGCTACCTGGGTCGTGAGCACAGTTTTACCTGCAGTACAGGCATTTAACCACTGCGCCACGAGGCAGCTGCCCCTGGCTATTTTCTCCCTTCTAGCAGCTGGTACTCAGAAATCAATAGACTGCCCCTGAGAGAAGAGGTTCCACTCTTTCCCCTCTCCAGTCATCCCCCACCGTCCCCTGCCTGGGTTTAAGCCTTTTCCCCTCCCAAACATTTCTGCTCAGTTTCCTCCGCCACCCTGTCATGCTGGGTCTTGCGGGCAGAGGCTTACTCTTTTCCGAGCTCAGAGGATGGAGTTAAACCCAGAAATGCAAGCACTTGTTTAAAGTTCTCATACATATGTACAAAGTTCAAGTCCAAACGTAGACCCAAATATTTAGGTACCAAGGAAGGGAGGGAAGGAAGGAGGGAGGGAGGGTTAGTTTCACGTTAAATATAGAATAGAATAGAATAGAGTTTTGTTGTCATTATGCATATGCAGGATATGCACAACGAAATTAGAGTGCTGTTCCACAACACACTCTAAACAAGGAACCATACAAAACACATAAAACACCGTACAAGATATTAAAAACTCTTAAAATTCCTTACAAAATTTAAAACACTACTTAAAAACTGATTAGGATGGTGCTAAAACTGTCACGTTTAACTTGGATACCGCTCTGGGATAAAAACTGTCCTTTAGTCTATTTGTCCTTGACCTAAGAGTCCTATATCTCCTGCCAGACGGCAACAGTTCAAAAAATGGGTGGCCAGGATGCGAAGGGTCTCTCAGAATTCTAGATGTCTTCCTCAAGCATCTGGAGTTGTATAGTTCTTCCAAAGGAGGAAGAGGACAGCCCACTATCCGCTCAGCAGAGTTTATAACCCTCTGGAGCGCCCTTCTATCTGCCACTGTGCAACTGGCGAACCAGACACAGAGGCAGTAAGTGACAGTGCTTTCTCTATAAAGCCCCGGTAGAAGGTTACCAACAGTTTCTTAGACAGTTGTTCCCTCCTGAGAAGTCTCAGAAGATATAATCTCTGTTGAGCCTTCTTAACCAGTGCTTCAGTGTTGGCACTCCAGGTCAAATCCTCCTGTAGAAGATTACTATTTCACATATTGCCTGTTTATAGCACCCAGAAAGAAAAAGTAGAGGCTGGGATCCTGCTGGTGATCTATGAGACAGCCACGTTACTAAGCGCACATTGGTGGCACAATCCGGCGTGTACCTAATAAGGCTACCGGTGGGTCTTTAAATAATGGCAATTCCCCAAGGTGAGTTACGCAGTTTGACTTAACACACGCGTAAATCACCATCAGGATTCTGGCCAGCAAATCCTCCGCACAGAAACCAGTCCCCTTTATCTTGGAGACAATCCTTCCTCCTTGCAATTTGATTTTAATTTTTGATTTGATTTTAAACGTGTCCTCTTTGGCAGCGCCGTGATCCAGTGAGTGGCCCCAAAAGTTGCAGCGTCTGATTCTTTCTTCTTGCCCTGTTCCTTTCCCTGGCAGCACACAAACAGATGGATGGAATCCCAAAAGAACTATGAGCGGGAAAGGGCGATTCGGGGCACGAGTCAACTCTTGAAGTTTGCCTCCGAACACTTGGAATTTGAGGTGAGTGGAAACCTGAGGAGGTGAAACACCCCGCAGGCAGACTGAGACGTCTCTCCCTGAAGTCAACCTGGAAGGGGCCTGAGAAGACGTAAAGAGCCTTATGGGCTGCAGTCCACTTTTACCTATTAGCAGGAAAGCCTCAAAGGCAGAAAACGGACTTTACTGCTCCTGTTTAAGTTAATTTAATCTTATTTAATTTGTATGTAACTCGCTGTTGAATCTGACTTAGGTCACACGACTCAGAAGTACAACTTGGAACTATTTTTTCTGAGTTACCTTTTGAGTGTGCCTCAATTTAAAAAGGATGTTGACGACCTCGAGCGGGTGCAGAGGAGGGCGACCAGGATGGTTGAGGGTCTGGAGGAAATGTCTTATGAGGAATGGCTTAGGGGACTGGGAATGTTTAGCCTTTCAAAAAGAAGGCTGAGGGGGGATATGATAGCTATGCTTAAACTTTTGAAAGGATGTCATATTGAAGAGGGGACTGGTTTGTTTTCCATGGCTTCAGAGACCAGGACATGGGGCAATGGTTTCAAACTACAGGAAAAGAGATTCCGTTTGAACATTAGGAAGAACTTCATGACAGTTAGAGCTGTTCGGCAGTGGAATATGCTGCCACAAAGGGTGGTGGAGTCTCCTTCCTTGGAGGTTTTTAAGTAGAGGCTGGATGGCCATCTGTCGGAAATATTGTGATGGAGTTCCTGCATGGCAGGGGGTTGGACTGGATGGCCCTTGAGGTCTCTTCCAACTCCATGATTCTATGATTCTATGCTTCCTAATAGGAATGAACCTTCCAGGCTACCAACACCATCATCCTCAGCAGTTCAGGCTTCCTTTCCAGGAGCCAGCTACTGCCTGTGCCCACAAACCTGCCACCCAGCTGATAAACGGCAAGGTCCGGTTCTTGGGAGGGAAGTTAGTCTTCTGTCTCAGTGCACATGTCAGCCTATCATCTGAGCAGCGCATGCGCAGTCTGAGTCTTGATGTCCGAGTCCTGAGTCCCAAGCTTCGAGGGCGGAGGATGAGGAAAATGACTCAGACCAAAGGATTAGGACTCAGAGACAAGAGTTTCTAACATCCCCGTTTACATGCCATCTTTCAGCCAAGACTAAGACCCACTTCTTGAAGCCTCTCTCTACCCTGACGGCTGCTCAGGGGGCTAGTGGGAAAGATGAGTGACAGACTGTGGAAGTCAAGCATGCTGTGTGTTGTCTCACTGGGAAGAAGCACACTTCGGGCCTGGGGTCCCACCCAAAGGATGTTCCTTAATAATAATAATAATAATAATAATAATAATAATAATAATAATAATAATAATAATAATAATAATAATAATAATAATAATAATAATAATAATAATACAATAACCCGCCATCTATCACAGGGGTTAGGGACCCGACCTGACCCATGATCATTGAAAATCCGCAATATGCAGGCGCAGGTCGGGTCAGGCCTGGGGGGGCACGATGTTTAAAATGTCTTTAAGCAATGGAGCCAGCTTGGCTCTGTTGCTTAAAGTCATTTTAAACATCGCACGCCACTTCCCCACCCCCACCCCCCCGGGGTGCGGGGGAGCAGCACATGATGCCTCCATGAAGGCAAGCCCCGGGTTCCAGCTGATTGGCGCTGCGGTGGGGGAGAAAAACCTTTTGTTTCCCCATCCCAGTGCCAATCAGCTGAAGCCCAGGCCTTGGGGAACGGGGGGAAGGTTTAAAAAGCCTGGGCTTTTTAAACCTCCCCCCCCAAAAGCCCTTTTGGGGTACCACTGTTCTGCGGTCCCGCAATATAGCAGGACCGCAGTATATGAACCGCGAAAGGGTGGGGGGCCACTAGTAGTAGTAGTAGTAGTAGTAGTAGTAGTAGTAGTAGTAGTAGTAGTAGTAGTAGTAGTAGTAGTAGTAGTAGTAATAATAATAATAATAATAATAATAATAATAATAATAATAATAATAATAATAATAATAATAACCTTGATTGTCAATGTACAACCTGTGTACAATGAAACTGATTGAGCCTCCCTCCTCCCCCCAACACCATCCAACTAAAAAACCACTCAATCTCATTCCACTCATCTGCTTGCAGCACAACTTGCTGACCCAGGAGTCTATCACACAATGTCACTTCTCATTCAAAAGTATAACAGCCCACAGATAAAAACTGTTTTTAGCCTGTTGGTACGACTGGCTATGCTTCTGTATCTCTTGCCCGAGAGTAGGAGAGTAAAGAAGTGCTGACCAGGGTGTGAATCGTCCCTGAGGATTTTCCTCGCTCTCCTAAGACAGCGGCCCCTGGCGATGTCATCCAGTGGACTCAGAGGACAGCCCATGATGTTTTATGCTGCGTTCACCACTCTCTGTAAAGTCTTTCTGTCTGTGCCTGTCAAACCAACATACCAGACTGTAATGCAGTATGTGAGGACACTTTCTATTGTAGACCAGCAGAAGGAGGTCATCAATTGCTGTTCCACATAGTTCTTTCTCAAGAGCTTGAGGAAATGGAGTCTCTGTTGGGACTTCCTGGCCACCTGGGTTGTACTGATTTTCCAGGTGAAATCTTCACTAAGGTGAACCCACAGGAATTTAAAGGAGGAAGCTCTCTCCACACAGTCCTCCAGAAGTCCAGCACCATCTCCTTTGTCTTGCTGATATTTAGGTGCAGATTATTGTCTAAGCACCATGAGGATAATTTTTGGACCTCCCCCCTCCCGTATGCTCATTCATTCCCATCTGTAATAAGACCCATTATGGTAAGCTCAATGGTAGGTCACACCTTTCTCTGACAGGGTTCTGAGTGGCCCGGTTGACATATCTGCATCTCTTTCGCTTTTCCATTCCAGACATCCGTGGAATTTCCTCTGCTCGGACAGCTGGTGGCAGTGTTGGCCCTCCATATCGCTGACAGCGTGAAAGAGGTTGGCCAGGTAGCAGCCGAGGCGATATATCATCTCCACTACATCATCATGAGCAAACTGGGTGAGGGGCGTGCTGGGACATCTTTGAAGCCTAGACGGATAGAACTGAGGGCATCAAGTCCAACGCCCTGCCAAAGCGTTCCTCAAAACAGGATATCCCACCACTGGTGCTAGCTGAGGGTATCAGGGAATTGTCATCCAAAGCGGCTTTCCTAAGCAATGGGGCACAGCCTGCCATCCTAGTTTTGGCACGTGTGTGTCCTTGTGCACATGGGCAGGGGACCCTGGGAAAACCAGCTAGTTGCTATTTTTCTCTTTCGCAGGCCAAACATTGTAAGGACTTCATTCTGAGACCTTTAAATCTTAGAATCACAGAGTAACATGATTGGATCCCGATGTGTCCCTGCCAGGCACATTGCAAAGCCTAGATTGACTTTGCATCCCACTTGCGCCCAGAACCTCGGGTCAAAAGGAGTTGATGGGCGTGGTTGCTCCCTTATTCTACAGTCCCTAATTTCATCTCCACAAAAAAAGCCTTTACATAATTTTCAAATTCTTTGTTCCTAAGCATTGCATTGATCAACGTAGATGTTTCAGCTGCCCAGTCCTACAAAGGCCTTAAGCCAGAAAAATATGTAGAGGTTATAGATGTCTTTTGTAAACTCAATTTTATTCTTAACAAAATCAGTGTTATTTTTTAGAACAAGTTTTCCCCCCAATCCTTTCCAACTGCGCTCTCACCTAAGCTTACATCCCAGAGGGTTTCTGTGGTCTCTGCAGAGTATCTTGTTGATCATTTAACAAATAGGTTTGCGTTGTTCAGACACTTTTTCTGAAAGAGTGATGCATCCAAAAGGATCAGTCCTCAGCTTAATAGTTGGAGGCTACTAACGTTGTGTTTTACCCCTGAAATAAAAAAAACAAAACAAAACCGTACACCGTCCAGCGAAGGAGATGGAGAAGAAACACAGGAATAAGAAAGGGAATGTCGTGAAATGGTTCCGAGAAGATTTCTTCATTCCTGGACCCACTGTCTTCTACAACAACATCTCTAAAGTGGCAAAGGTAAGGCATGGATTGACAATAAGATCTCACCACTGACTGGCGGTTCTTCATGAAACAAAACTTTTTTTAAAAGCCAGCAAACAGTACTTGTATAAATATTGGAAGCAAAATGCTCTGAAGAAATGCAAGACATACAGCTGCAATGGTTGGTCTTATTCTACAGAGGGATTTGCTTTTGTTTTGAGATTGGCTGCCAGGTGGTAAACAGGGACTTCATTTGCAAAGAGGATGGTGCTTTGAAAGAGTGATGTACCTGGGGTTGGGTGGGGGGCAGGAAATGTAGTAACATGCAATGCACCTTTTCCTGACTGCATGACTGGACTTTTGCTCCTGTTTCAATCACAGTGTAAGAACATAAGCACATAAGTGTGAGGGTCTTCTCCACCTGTCCCCCCACCCCCACCCCCATCTTCGTCCCATAAGTATAGGCAGGGA
This sequence comes from Phrynocephalus versicolor, assembly GCA_023846285.1. Taxonomy (NCBI): domain Eukaryota; kingdom Metazoa; phylum Chordata; class Lepidosauria; order Squamata; family Agamidae; genus Phrynocephalus; species Phrynocephalus versicolor. The sequence goes on from JAHTLZ010000328.1 coordinate 1,751,506, forward strand.
TCATGGATGAAGTCAACACATCAAAAGTTTTATTTTCAACATCAATAAATTTCTTCTCCTCTTCCACTACGGAGTCTCTCGTCTCTAAATGGGGTTCAGTCTTATACCAGCAGTTTTCCAGTTGAGCTGAACCACCCACCGCTCTAAACGGAAAGTCTCAGCACATCTAGGGCCCGGGTCCAACCTCATTCCAGACAAGTCCACCATAGGGGGAGTTAGCTCACCCGAAGTCCCCTCTGGATCTTCAATTTATCATTTAAACCTAAAACATCATCTCTTTTAACCTGTATTTGATTTAATTCTTTAGTCAAGAGGGGCCGTTCGGGCAGCGGAATCTGTCCATGGTCTTCTGTGATGAAGACAGATGCAAAGAAGTCATTTAATTTCTCTGTAATTTCAAAGCCCTCCTTAACCTCCCCTTTTCCTCCCTCACTATCTAGAGTGCCAACTGGTTCTCTGGCAGGTTTTCTACTTCTAACAAATTTAAATAAACTTTTATTATTACCCTTTATATTGCTAGCCATGCATTCCTCAAAATCTTTCTTTGCCTCTCTTATCATCTTCTTACATTTCTTTTGCCAGAATTTGTGTTCCTTTTTATTTTCCCCATTTGGGGAGGATTTCCATTTATGGAAAGACCTCTCCTTGCACTTTAGAGCCTCTCTAACTCCACTCGTTAACCATGCTGGCACCCTCTTGGACTTAGAGGAGCTCTTCTTTCTTTGTGGTATGCACTTGTGCTGGGCCTCTGTTGCCGTTGTTTTAAACAGGCTCCATGCACTCTGAAGAGATTGGATTCTTTTTAGCTTCCCTTTCAATTTCTTTCTAACTAGTTTCCTCATCTGAGGGAAGTTTGCCTTTCGGAAATCAAGGGTTTTTATATCTGATTTGCTTGATACTCTTCCTCCAACATGCATGGCAAAGGAGATTGCAGCATGGTCACTATTCCCCAGAGGCTCAGTGACATTCACATCCCTGACCAGGTCCTGAGTATCACACAGTATTAGATCCAGAGTTGCCTGTTCTCGGGTGGGCTCCATGACAAGTTGTTCTAAGGCACAGTCATTCAGCATGTCATGTACCATGACCACTGGCTCCTTCCCAGTTCTCTCTATCAAACTATCTAGATTTCTCATGATGTCTGCAACCTTTGCACCTGGCAGGCAAGTCATCATATGGTTATCATGCACATCACAAATCCATCCCTCTGTATTTCTAATAATTGAATCACCTAGTACAAGGAGCCTCTCTCCTGCAGCCTGTTCATTTACGGGCACCTCATCAATTATATTTATTATTTATTTATTTATTTTAAGGGAGAGGTCTTCAGTTTGTTCCTGTTGTTTGTCTTCCTGTATCTCATCAAGTGTGATGAGGGAGAGATCTTCAGGTGAAACCAGTTGTTCCTCTGTGCGTTCCTCATGAATGTGCCTCCCAAAGTTGTCTTGTTGAATCCTGTGGGTGTTTGCATAATATTTGTGTAAGAATTAGCTGTGGCTTGACATGCCATAGCCAACCGTGGCTGAGAGCAAAGGTCATGGGTGTGTGTCTGGGTTGTACAGCTGGGTACATGACCAGGCCTGCCGGCAAAATGCATCATGGGCCTTCGTCAAACAGCTGCAATTAGTCGCAGCAAGCTACAAAAGCTTCTGCGGACACCAGTGGGATCCTAGCCAAAATATCCACCACAATTCGCTCCAAGATACTCAAGCGGAACCACTTTGCTAGCCATTGTGGCATTATGGAACAGAGATGGTTGTTTGAGGGGGAAAAACTCTTAACTGTTAGAGTGGTACGACAATGGAACCAATGAGGTGGTGAGCGCTC
>JAHTLZ010000328.1:1753342-1770609 GCA_023846285.1 Phrynocephalus versicolor
AAATCTGCTTTGACTTGGGATTCTTGCAATGAGCAGTGGGTTGGACTCAATAGTCTTTCTTAATGGGGTTCTAATATTCTACAGTGGTACCTCAACTTACGAATTTAATCCGTTCCGAATGCATGATCTTAAGTCGAACTACTCTTAAGTCGGGGTACCTATCTAAAAAAATGAAAAAAGTTAAAAAATGAAAAAATAAAAAAAAATTGCAAGTTGAACAGACCATATCTAAAATTTGCAAGGTGGCAGTTAAAATGCCAACAATTTTCCTCTCTTAAGTCGAATTACTCTTAAGTATATGAGACCCCAGCTAGGTTTTGTGTAGTTTGAGAGTTTTACTTTGTGCTCAGAGAAACAGAAAGAGAGGCACCCACAAGCCCTATTCGATTTGAAATGCCACAATTTATTTGAGTCCATGATGGGTCACCGGACGCGATGTTTTGGTCCTGTTCCGAGAATGGATGAGAGTCCAGCTCAGAGCTTCTGACAGGTGCCTAATCAGACACTGTCCCGGCTAGGGGTGGAGGCTCACTTATAGTGCAGGATAGAGAGGGGCACGAAACAATGGTGTTTCGGTTTTTCGTTTGTCGTTGAGAGGTCTGTTTCAATTTGTTTCCATTTGTCAGGAATTTTTTGAAAAATTTCGTTACCGTTTTTCGTTTTTTGCTTGTCATTTCTACCCGCTTTTTGCACAATTTTTAAAGCATTTCCGTGCGCAGGCATCCCCCAACGCCCCAGGCCAGAGGGAAAAGACTAAAAAAATGGATGCTGCCAGAGACACAGTATAGACTAGGTATGCAGGGAGGCTGCAAAGGCAGCGGCGGGCGTTGCCCAGGGTGCAAGGCAGCCACAGAGTGACTGTACTGCGGGGCAAGGGAGGATACTCACCGAGAGGTACGCAGCACGCACGCACACAGGGAGGCTGCAGGACTGAAGCTAGAGTCGCAGCAGAGACAGCAACTCCCACCAGAGACTGCAAAGAGGACGGGGGCTGCCAGAGCTTTTTATGCCCTCTGTGGCTGCCAGACCTGCCCGCCCAGTCTGCAACCTGGGAATGCTATTGGTTGAACATGATCCCATCACATGGCTTGCCTCCATTTTGTGGCTGGTGGCGACATCCATTTTAAAGGGAAAAGAAAAATACATTGCGATGGGAGAAGACAAAAACAAACGTTTTAAGGACCCCAACCCCCCTGGTAGGTATTATCAGACAATATAAATAATTATCGCTGTGTTTTTATGGATGTCCAGGGCGTTTTTTAACATTTAAAACAGCTCATTTCATTGTGCGTCGCCATTAACAGAAACGAAACGTAACTACCACAATTTCCGTGGTTCTGTTCGTTTCATTGCATTTTCAGCACAATTTTCGTTTGTCGTTTCATTCTGTAATGGAAACGACAAACGGTAACGGAAACGAAAATTTTGCCGCTCCGTGCCCATGTCTAGTATAGGATAAGAGATGTCCCACATGGTCAGTGGGCCCTGGCTGGGTCTTGTGGAGCAGAGGAGCACTGCAAGCTCCTAGCATCCTTTAGGAGAGAATGCTTGGGCGCAAGAGAAACAGGAAGCCTTGGAAGGGGAAGGAAAACCTTGACACACTAGTGTGTGTGTATATGTGTGTGGAACCCCTCTGTTTCTGCTCTGTGGCAGGCTTTTGGGGAGCATCTCACCACCAATCAGCTGACTGAACTCTCGCTCAAGACAATCGGCAGCCTGACGAACGAAGACAAGGCGATTTCCCAGGGTGCTGGGGTGCTGCTGAGCTCCTTCCTGGAAGAATGCGGGATGGACCTGGAGGATGTAAGAAGCCAAAGGGATGGGGGTGAAGCAGGTTCTCCTCTGTAAGCTGAACCCTCTCTTCAGCCATACATTTGACTTGTGGCAGAGGCATTGGCTGTTTCTCTCTTGGTCTAGGGCAGTGGTTCTCAACCTTCCTAACATCGTGACCCCTTAATGCAGTTCCTCATGTTGTGGTGACCCCTTGCCCTGCTTGGAAGAGACCACAAGCCCCCTTTGGCAGGCCACTATGCTGCAGGAGCCATAGAAAACTTCCCTCTACAGGCACCCTCAGCCAATTGCAGCCTCCAGTGCCATTGATTGACATCCCCTTCTTCCACTCCTTCCTCCTCCTCCTCCTCCAGATCCAAGTCGTTTGTGCCTTTTTCTTCACTGGCTCATCACGACCCCTGTGAAATGGTCGTTCCACCCCCACAAAGGGGTCCCACCCCCCCAGGTTGGGAAACACTGGTCTAGGCAGACATGGGTTCTGGTTGCTGCTCAGCCTCTTCACTGGGTAACCATGGCCAGTCATTGCCTCTTGACCTAGCCTCCCTTACAAGGGTGTTGCACAGATGACCAAGAGAAAACAGAACAATGCAGGCCTTCTTTAGCTTTTAAGAAGAACACAGTATCAGAAAACAAAATGTTACAGGGGTTTGGATTTTTGGTAAAATTCCTTTTTGCTGCACAATAGAAGTACAGAGATGCTCAGAGAAAAGCTAGAAGTTCTCTAGAGTCCACCTCTTTCTCATTACTTGGCTTTCTTGACTGCACTCATATTTAGCAACCAACCGAATGGATCAACAGCAAACAAACCATTGCTGCCCACAGACTAAAGAATGTACTCAGTAGAGAGACAGGGATGGCTCTGGATTCAAGGGCTAGAAGGAACAATTGGTTGGTGCTGAATAAATATGCCATCACTTCAGCTCAGAAAAGCCCCTCTCAGACACACAAACTACTGAGAGCATGTGAGACTGCCACCCATTCAGATCTTTTCTTCTTCTGCTTGACTGAAGATGGACTTCATTGGACTTCAAGATGGTCCAAGATGGACTTCATTGGACTTCATAGGCTGCAGCCCACTAGAGGGGTAGAGAAGCTCTGAGCCCAAGGAGCTCCCATGGGCAGTCTTTCCTTAAGTAAACATGACCCAGAAAGAGGTTAGCAAATGCAACCCATGCCAGTAAAAATGCATCTCTGCAACTAGGCTCCTTTGCGTCTTAGCCATTGTTATCCACTGCAACCCCAAAATGAGATCCATAGAAACTATCCAAAGTTGCACTGGGGAATGCCAGAGGTTCTTCTGGATGCCCATTTGGTTCATTGTGAACCACACACACATAATGACACCATTGCACTAGAGATAGGCACGACGAGGAAATTTTTTCCCCAAGTTGTCGTTTTTCGGGACGGGTCCGTTTCGGCTCGTTTCCGTTTTTCGCGAAATTTTTCAAAAATTTGTCGTTTCGTCGTGTCGTTTTTTCGTCTGTTGTTAGTACTGGTTTAGGGGGGGTAGTGGGCTCCTGGAGGTACCTCTGTGGGGTGGGTGCCTCCTCTGGCCCGCTATGAAGGGAAAGCGGGCTCCTGGAGGCACCTCTCTGGGGGGAGGTGCCTCCTCTCCTCGCCCGCTACAAAAGGGCATGCATAGCCATATGGATATGCATATCAAGTTGCAGACTTGCTTGCAGCATTGCAACAGTCAGTCAGAGAGAATGCAGGCTCTCTGTGACTCACCAAGAAGGGAAGCGTACTTGCATGTAGTGCAATGCAAGTACACAGATCTGGCTTAGGGTTAGGGTTAGCGCAAGGGCTAGGGTTAGGCTAGTTACGGGTGAGGTTAGGGTGAGTAGTGGGGTGCACCTCTGGGTACCTCTCTGACCCACTAAGAAGGACAGTGTACTGTGGCATATGGGTAAGGGTTAGGGTTAGGGCTAGGGCTAGGGCAGGGTTACTGGGCTTTTTGGCACATCCCAGAAGTCTCAGTGGCCAGGTGGCCATGCGATTGGTGGAATGGCTCCAAAAATTTGCATGGTCCAGTCCCATGGCCAGCCCATCATTGCGCAGGTGTAAAAAATATAAATAAAATAAAATAAAATCAATGGAGAGGAGGACATTTTGTTGCAAGAAAAACCCACTGCTGCTACTGCTACTGTAAAAATTTTCTGGCAGTTTTAAAATAGTAGCAGGCAGCAGCAATTTTCGCATGTTTCTGGGTGGTTTGGTGTGTTTTTGGACCACGATTTCAAAATAAATTGCGGTCGCCCCATTTTGAATTCCGCATGGCATGGCGAGTTGGCGAGATGACGAGGATGCCCCCCACCAGAGCAGCCCACTGCCCAGGACAGGAGAGGGGGGGAGGCCGGGTTCGCAGGGAGACCCTTTTGGGGCCTCATGAGACCTGGGAAGGCCCTCCGCATATCACAAATTTTCAATTATCACAGGTCGTGTTGGGTCCCTAACCCCCGCAATAGGCAGGGGATCACTGTAACAAAACAAAACAAAAAAGATTGAGGTAAAAATAGAGCATATCATTTTAGGGTTGGGGCATAGAGAAAGTAATTTGTGTATTGTGGGATAGCACCAGCTATAATGGTGTTAACAACTGGATGGAAGGATGAATTAAAATGGAAATATGATAAATGGAAATAAAAGAATATATATAAATCAATCCCCCCCCCCCAAAAATGAATGGATACAAACAATGCAAGAAGGAAAGATGGAAGGGGAAAATAGAATTTTGAAGGACTGGGAGAAGTTCATAGTTTGGATAAACGGAAAGCCTGAGAATGAGAAATAGGCTAGACTATTCCACCATGCATTAATAATATATAATATGAGAGGGAATTGAAATTAGGTGCTTGCTGGGGGGAGGGGGGTAAATGTTGAAGAACAAATAAGATTACATAATGTTTTATGAAATTAGATGTAAAGTGTATGCCATTTTTAAAAATTAAGATTTTTTTTTTTAAGGAACGACGTTTCCAACCTTCTCGTCTCCTTTGCCTTCCTTTTAGCTGCCCGTAATTGTGAAGGAAATTTACAACCACCTCTCTGACATCACCGACCCCGTTACCAAAGAAGAGACCCTGAAAGCTGTGTGCAGCCTCGCCTCAAAACGGCTGAACGGAGTGGTGGACATCCTTCTAGAGTGCTCCGCGGAGTGCGATGAGTATGGCCTTCAAGGAGATGGGCCCAACAATCGCTCTATCAAGTTCCATTACGGGTTTTTCTGGAAAAATGTCAACTCCCATTTTGCTAGGGAGAAGTTTCTCAAAGCAACTGGTTCCTGTAGCGCAGGGGGGCCCAAACTTTTTGTAAGGAGGGCCAGATTTGATGGCTGAGAATGTGTCAGGGGCCAGTTGCTCCCTCACACGGCCACCCCACTGCAAGCCCCACCCACTGACCGCGCATGCGCCCAACCTCACAATGTTCCCAGCTATGCCGGTGGCAGCGGCCCACCCATGCACCGCCCTGTGCGCGCACGCCTAGCTTCAAAAGGTTCCCAGTGATGCTGGTGGTGGCAGCCCGCCCGCGTGTCACCCCCATGCGCACGCCCAGCCCCACAAGCTTCCCGGCGGTGCTGGTGGTGGTGGCCTGCCCCCTTGCCCGCCCACCCAGCCCCACAAGCTTCTGCTCACCAGCTGGCCGGCCCACCCAGCCAGTGGATGTCCCCTAGTTCTGGTATTTTGTGAGAGAGAGAAGAGCTTCCCTCTATCCACTTGACTTATGACCTGCATTATTTTTTACATCTCAATCATATCCCCCCTCAGGCCCCTTTTTTCCAGACTAAAGAGCCCCAAATGTTTTAGCCTTTCCTCATAAGGGAGGTGTCCCAGCCCAGTCATCATTTTGGTCGCTCTCTTCTGCACCTTTTCCAGTTCATGCGTGGACCTACAGGGGCAGTGGCTGATGCCGCCACGTGGCTATCAAGCTCTCTTCAACAGGAGGTCTTTTCAGAGGGACAAGCTGTGTTCAGCAGATGCTTTCAAAGGCCACGTTTGGAGAAGTGAGCCATGAGCCATGAAAGTGACCCACAGGATGCTTGTTGGTCTTTAAAGTGCCACGAGCCCCGCTTGGTTCTACCGCAGTGGGCTAACATGGATCCTTCGTCTTCAGGCTTTGTGTTTCTCACTTTTTATATATATATATATTTTATTATTTCACAAGACAAGTTAAGACAACAGTACAATAGCGTCTCATTATTTATACATTCTATAGGACCAATATCCTTTTCAGAATCCACCCACTAATTCATCTTCCAACACAGTTAATTGTGACACACACACAAGTAAATTGATTCTTTTAAAATTTTACATTCCAGCAGTCAAAATTATTCCCCATAACAGATTCTTCATTTTTTGTGTTAATTCCATACGTTAATAAGGGCTTCCAGGTTTTCATAAATGTATCATGTTTTATTTCCCCTCTATATATTTTAATTTGATAGGTCAACTTTTCCATAAGAGCCATTTGCCAGATTCTGTTCAGAAATTTTTGTAGTGAAAGATCTTGAGCATTTCTCCAATTTTTTGCAATTTCAACTCTTGCTACACCAATCAGATTTGCTATTAAGTCTTTATATGATAATTTTTCATTTCCATCCTTAAATATTGAAAATAATAGTAAAGCTTCATTTATAATTATTCTTTGTTTTAACAGGGTTTCTATCCATTTAATTATTTCCTGCCAATAGGCTCCTACTTTGGGGCAAGAGATCCACATATGTTCTAGGGTGCCTTTACTTCCACAATTCCTCCAACAATTATCTGGAATTTCTTGATTGATTTTATGTAACTTTGTGGGATACCAATACCATCTGTGAGCTACTTTTAACACCAGTTCTTTCGCTTTGGTTGATATTGATTTGTAAGGATATGTGTTCCATATTCCCATCCATTCTTTCTCAGATATACTAATATTTAAATTTGTTTCCCAGGCTACTTTGGATCCCATGCCCCTAACAAATGCTTTTTCAATCAACTGTTTATATATGATTGAAGTTATACCCTTTCTTTTATTTCGATCCTTTTCTATACAGTATTGTTCGAATACTGTAAGTGTTCTCATGGGTCCGTATCTTTGATATAATTGATTTGCCAAATTTCTTACTTGTATCAATTGTAGCCAATTTGCTTTTATTTCCTTTGTTTTATCTTCCAACTGTCTAATTGTTATTGGTTTCCCAGCCTCAAATAAATCTCTTATTCTATAAATTCCAATTTGTTTCCAATTTTTAAATTGTGCATATTTCTCTCTTGATTTAAATTTAGGATAATCCAGCATAGGGCACAAAGGAGAAATAGGTGGAGCAAAAATGTTCATATACTTGCGCCAAATTTTCAGTGTCTCACAAGTATAAGGATTTCGTATTTGCTCCTTTTTTCTAATTGGTTCCCTTGTAAAAATATAGGTATTAACTAATCCAGTTTCCTCGCCTTTTTCCATTTCGACCCAATCTGGGATTTCTTCTATCTGAATAAACTTTATAGCTTGAGTGATTTGAAAAGCTTCATAATATTTTATTAATTGTGGTATTCCCAGCCCCCCTTTTTTGCTTTGACCATATTTAACACTGCTTATGAACCTTATTTTCTTCCCCTTTCCTCCAATAAACTTCTCCATATTTTTTTGCCATAGTTTAATTTTTTTAATTTCAGGTTGTAATGGTATATTTTGAAATAAAAATAAAAATTTTGGTAATATATATGCTTTAACTAATGCTATTCTTCCCAGCATTGACATATTCAGTTTCGTCCATTTTCTAATTTTTTCTTTAACTGAATTAAATACTATTTTATAATTTCTATATATTAATTGGTTTTTACTTTTTGTTATCCATATTCCCAAATATTTGAAAGTTGAGTAGCATAAGTCCAGATTTGACTTTTTTTTAATTTCCTTTTGCTCTGCTGTAGAAATATTTATACATAACAATTTAGATTTTTGATAGTTAATTTTTAGGCCCGTATAATAACAATGTTCTTGTAGTATATGTTTTAATGTTTCTATGCTTTTTAATGGATCCTCCAAAAACAGGAGCATGTCATCTGCGTAAAGGTTTATTTTATGGTTTTTATTTTTAATCACCAATCCTTTAATATTTCCATTTTCTCTTATTTGTGAAGCAAGTGGCTCGATTGCTATTGCAAATATAATTGGGGATAAAGGGTCCCCTTGTCTCGTTCCCCTACAAAGAGTGAATTTATCAGATTCTATTCCATTGATAAGGACCTTAGCCTCCGCTCCTATATATAAATTTTTCAAAAGATTAATGAATTTTCCACCCATATTCATTTTTTCTAATAGACTAAACATATACCGCCATTCTACACGATCAAAAGCCTTGAGGGCATCTAATGAGAGGACTGCTAATTTCTGTTTTTCTTTATTTGCTATATTTATGACATTCAGAACTCTACGAATAGCATCCTGCATGTGCCTTCCTGGCATAAATCCATATTGATCTTTGTGAATGTTGTAACAAAACTCCCCTAGAAAACAACTCGGGCTGCTCGGGCACTCCAATGTCTGAGGCACAACGATCCAACGAATGGCTAGGGCACCCCTGGTTTAAATGTGCCCCTCCAGGTGTGGTTAGTACGTGGATGGGAGACCATCAGGGAATTCAGGTGCTGTAGGTGCCTGGAGTAGGAACTGGCAAAACCCCTCCAGTATTCCTGCCAAGAAAACTCCATGGACATGGGGTCACAAAAAGTCAGTCACGACTGTAACAACACAACACAACACACCAGGTGTTTTTAGACTGCAACTCCCCACTGGCCAAGGGAGCCAGTGTTGCAGCCTGACAACATCTGGGGGACCCAGACGATCAGCTATGCCCAACCCTGGTTTAAACCAACCACAGTTTCCTTGTTTCTGGACTAACAACAAACTGAGATTGGTCTGCAGAAAACAAAAACTAGCTGCACACTTCTCACAGCTGTAATGGAAAAGGAGATGGGCCAATATGCTGGTCCTTGAGGGTCAGGCAAAACCAGGAGAAAAAATAAGTTGGAGAAACTCCAACAGCTGCAACCCGATCTATACTTGTTTGAATCTTCATGGTCTTTCTTTCTTTCTTTCTTTCTTTCTTTCTTTCTTTCTTTCTTTCTTTCTTTCTTTCTTTCTTTCTTTCTTAAACCCACAGCGTGGTGGCTGAGATATGGAAGGCGCTGGTGGCCGATCCCTATTCCAGCATCAAGCTCATGAGGCCCCTGCTAAAGAGGCTCCAGGATGAAGACCCCCTTTCCGAAGTCACGTACAGGCGACACAGCAAGTCTATCATGCCAATGGCGGTACAGCACCATTCCGCTTTCCCTTCTCTAATGGGATTCAATGGGGGGTTCCTAAGAAGGCACATGCCCTCTGCTGACTTTCTGGACATCTCAGTGAGAAAGGGAGGTTGCGCTCCAGATGTTTTGGACCACAAACTCCCACAGTCCTTTTGTCGTTGGCTGTCTAGGCTCGGAATTCTGGGAGTTGTGGTCCAACGTGGCCGAAGGTTTGCCACCACTGGAAGGGTCTTGGGGGTCAAGACCGGCTCTACTGAGTGGCCTTCTCTTCTTCCTCACACTTCTAGGCCACCAATGCTTTGTGTCTCATCCTGTCTTTACCTGAAGCTGCAGATGCCCTCCAGAACAAATTCCCCCACCTGCTTATTGCGCTGGCCACTCAGATCTATTTCGTGCTCGGGACAGGAAGGAGAGGCTCCAAGAGGCCAAGTGCTGGTGTAGACCCCTTTCTCCACCCTTCCCCACTGAGGTAGGAAACTTCAGAACAACTGTAGAGTTGTACCTCCTCCTTCTGGCTTGCTGGTCAGCCTGCCCCTTTGCCCTGTGCAACCACTTGCTGGTCTACCCAGAGATTCCCTCCTCATATAGGTGAAGCCAAACAGACAACACCTCTCTCATAAGAACATAAGAAGAGCCCTGCTGGATCAGGTCAAGGCCCATCTAGTCCAGCTTCCTGTATCTCACAGTGGCCCCATCAGATGCATCTGGGAGTGCACGAGACTAGATCTCTGTCTCCTGATACCACTCCCCTGCATCTGGCCCTTGAAGTACCCTGGTTTTAAGCCTGGAGATTACACAACTCCATCATGGCTTGTAGCCTGTGATGGACTTTTCCTCCAGATATCTGTCCAATCCCCTTTCGAAGGCATCCATGCTAGATGCTATCACCACATAAGAACATAAGAAGAGCTATGCCGGATATGAAGTGGATATGAAGTTTTGCCACCACTGGTCTAAAGCAACCATTATCAACGGGGACCGCATACCCCCTGAAGGGCCCAGGTACGTTTGAATGGGGCCACAAAAATGTGAGAAGGGGAGACCAAACTTGCATCTCGCATCAATTCATGTAACTGACACACAGCAAGGGATAACAACAGCAACTTAAATATAGGAGGACTCTCATATCCAAAAGTATTGGCTGATTCACTTATCCACGGACTGAAAATGTTAAAACTATTAAAAGAAAAATCCTAGAAATACATATTTCTAAAGATGAAGTTACCTGAACGGTCCACTAGTTGGAGCCAGAAACCATATTATGTACAGTATAGCATTCACTTGAGAACTAGATGCCCACGATGTCACTGCCAGAACTGGCCATTAGAGCAGTGGTTCCCAGCCTGGGGGTCGGGACCCCTTTGGGGGTCGAATGACCATTTCACAGGGGTCGCCATGAGCCAGTGAAGAAAAAGGCACAAACAGCTTGGGTCTGGAGGAGAAAGGGGAGGAAAGGGGAGGAAGAGTGAGTTACAGCTTGATAGGTTGGAGGGGATGTCAGTCAATGGCACTGGAGGTTGCGATTGGTTGATGGTGCCTGTAGAGCAGGCAAGTCCAAACTTCAGCCCTCCTGATGTTTTGGACCACAATTCCCAGAATTCTAAGCTCAGATTGCCAATGGCAAAGGACTGTGGGAGTTGCGGTCCAAAACATCTGGAGGGCCGACGTTTGGATGTGCCTGCTGTAGAGGGAAGTTCTCTAGGGCACTTGCGGCAGTGGCCTGCCAGAGGGGGCTTGTGGCCTCTTCCAAGCAGGGCAAGGGGTCACCACAACATAAGAAACTGTATTAAAGGGTCACAGCATTAGGAAGCATGAGAACTACTACATTAGAGGGTGCCAGGGACCATGATACATGCAAAATTTGCTATTAAAATAGCCTTAGCGGTCATGCACATTTTTCAGCCTCCATAGGACAAGCTTGTAACTGATGGAGCTATGGAGAGCCTCCTGTCGTGTCAGTTTGCCACCAAAGTGTGCACCACTGCATTTATACCAGTGTAAGAAACCAATAGGATTCCAGCCAAAATGTGAAGATCACTCCCTTTTTCCTTGGTGTTGGATCTAATGAGTTCATTCATGGACTTACACATAAGTGTAATATTATGAGAAAGGGGGGGAGGCAAAGCCAGGGTGTATGCATTGTGCTCAGCCCTTGATTCTGTAACCCTTGTCAGCATTCTTGTCTTCTTTTCGCCCCCCCCTGAACTTAAAAAGAGGGATTCAGCTTCTCCGTATCAGCCTGTACCACTTGTAGCCAACGAAAGAGAGTGTAGCTTACCAGCTGCTGTCCTGTTTGGTGGCTGAAATCAGCTTTACGCATCTCAAGTGGTGCAGGTGTAGACAAGGTGATGCCCAGGAATAGTTCTCATGGTCGCTTCAGGTTGTGCCGTTCCATCCGCCATGGGCCAAAGGACTGACACTTCTTCTTTTATTTAATCAGCACTACCATCCAGGCACTGAAAAACCTCATTGCATGTGCCGGCTACATCAAGGAGTACAACCTTTTGGGAATGCAAGGTTGTTGGGACATGTTGTCGAACTCCGACAAATACTTTGACGGCATTTACAAACTGGTAAGGTAAGAAAAAAACCACTGGGAGCGCCTGTCCTCAAGGATGTGTGGAGCTAGCTACGGAGAACCATGGGTGGGGTGGCTAGAATGTGTGACTTATCATGCCTACACCATTCTCTCTCTCTGTGTTTATACTGTCTTTTCCTTTCTGCGGATTGTCGCCCTCAGAAAAGGTACATCAACTGCTGGTGGCAGACAGGGCCTTCTTTAGGGCGGCACCTAAACAGAAAGTAGCAACGCAGGGCCATTTTATTGGCATTTCAGTTCCAGACTAACTGCCACCTGCTTCCCTAGGCATTTATCGCATGCTAAGGACAGGGGTATGGTGGCTCAGCAGGCTAGAGCACTGAAAACTGTCATCTGAGAAGTCGGCAGCTCAGCGGTTTGAATCCTGGGTGCCACATAGCGGAGCGATCTCCCGCTGTTAACCCCAGCGCATGCCAATCTAGTAGTTTGAAATCATGTAAATGCAAGTAGATAAATAGGCACTGCCGTAAAATTGGATAGGTAAACAGTGTTCCGTGTGCAGAAATGCATGCAGCCATGCCGCCCATGTGGCCATGGACTTGCACAACACTGCCAGTTCCTACTCCAGGTGCCTACAGCTCCTGGTATATTCCCTGGTGGTCTCCCATCCAAGTACTAACCAGGGCCAACCCTGCTTAGCTTCCAAAATCAGGCAAGCTCAGATGTGCTTAGGGCAGGGGTGTCCAAACTTTTTGCAAGGAGGGCCAGATTTGGTGAGGTGAAAAGGGGGGGGTGACCATTCAGCTGCATTTGGGCCCCGGGCTGGACTTTGGACAAGCCTCTAGGACATGCAAGGAGGCAGGGAGGATGCTGCAGCAACGGAGTCGGGGGCAAGTGGCTGGGGGAACAGACGGAGGCAGGAAGGGCTGGCAAACCGTAAAACTGCAAGCTGACGTCTCTATCCAGTATGGATGAGGCCAGTTGATGGGGATCCATGACAGGTTGAGCCGGCAGGGAGAAGAGGCTGCGGGCCACTCAGAATTTGAAAACAGGCCGCATTTGTCCCCCAGACCTGACTTTGGACATGCCTGGCGTGGGGCATCTAGGCAGCTGGAGGAACCTTTACCTTTTTACATTAAAGACTTTGAATAGATACATCATTCTTTACCTTCTCCTGAATGATTATTGATTTTATAAGATGCTTATTTATAGAATCACGGGGTAGCTGAGTTGGAAGGGAGCGTCCCCCTGCAAAAGGGAGGAATCCAAATCAAAGCAGATCAAGGAGAGAGTTATCCAGTTTCCTCTTCAGTGCCTCCAGTGTTGGAGCACTCACTGCTTCTCGGGGTGATTGATTCCATTGTTGTACTGCTCTAACAGTTCGGAGGCATTTTTCCCTGATGTCCAGCCAAAATTCCCATAGTTTATGCCCATAGATACATGTCCTGCACTCTGGGTTGGCTGAGAACAGATCCTTCCCCTCCTCTGTATACCTCCTCTGGAAGACGGGTGGTATATAAGTATTAAAATAAATAAATAATAAATAAAAGTATTGAAAAAGTGCTACCCTATTTCCCCTCTATCTTCTTTGCTCAAGGCTAATCATGCCTAGATGCTCTAGTCTAAGCACATCTGATCTCATCTGATTTTGGAAGCTAAGCAGGGTCGGACCTGGTTAGTACTTGGATGGGAGACCACCAGGGAATACCAGGTGCTGTAGGCACCTGGAGTAGGAACTGGCAAAACCACTCCGGTATTCTTGCCCAGAAAAGCTCCATGGACATGGGGTCACGAAGAGTCAGTCACGACTGTAACAACGCAACACACACAGTCACGCCCAGTTCTTTTGACCATTCCTCATTATTGTACTTAAGTGTTGCTTTAATGTTGCTGTCTTGTTCTGGGATCTGCAAGGAGAGTGGAATATCAGTTGGATGGATGGATGGATGGATGGATGGATGGAATCTTGGCTTATACATGCTGTGGATAGCAGAGCTGAAGGGTTCTGTATGCTAGCCCCACGCCTCGACTTTACAACCTTTTTTGGATTTGATGTTTTTCTGTGTCAGGGTCTTGTTTTCATTCTCCAAACTGCACCTCAAGATGACATTCAAACAGGCCAACGCGTACTTGCGCCGTCTGGATCCTAAGGAGAAGGCTGTGGGAATGGCCTTCTTCACGGAGGTGAGAACTGGAAGCCGTTAATGGATCTGAGCCTTTTTAGGAGCCTGGAGGTTGGAACCTGCCCAGTGTATGTCACATGCCCATATCGGCATACATTTCCACAGAGCAATTTCCTCGTATTTTGTCATGGATCGCTAAGCCTCCAATTACAGTGATGCCTCTGATAAAGAATTTAGTTCGTTCTCAGAGGCAAGTTGTTATCCAAAAAAAATTGTTATCTAAAACGTGGGTCCCCATTGAAATGAATGGGAAACCAATTAATCCATTCCAGAGGTCTGAGAAAAGGCAAAAAAGCCGGGGGGTTGTGGGGTTTCCAGACCTCTTTATAAAGTGCACTTTAAAGGCCTGCAGTGGTGGAACACCCCCTCCAAAACACCTCCCCTGCAGTGCAATGCAAACATGGACAAGAGGAACCAGCAAGACTACCCCAGGCTGTTCCTACCCAAGGCACAATGGGGGGGGGAATGAAAGCAGACAAACATAAGCAGCAAGAGAAAGCCAGCCTGTTGTTGCCTGCAGAGCAATGGGAAAGAATGTAAACATGGACAGAAGAAAGCAGGATGACTACCCCAGCCTTTTCCTGCCAAAAATTCAAAGAAAACCAGTGCAAACATTAATAAAAGCTAGCTCCCTACCTTTCCAAGTTCGAAAGGTCCAAATCTCTCAGCAAAACTGAATGGTTCAAAAAACCATGAAAAAACCCACTCTAACTCCTCCCACCCCTCCACAAACTACAGGGGCTGCAATATATCCTGGGTACACTTTTTTTTGCAAGGCATTATGAAACATTTGTTATTCGAGGCAGCCCATAGGGAACATTTGCTATCCAAGTCACTCCTATACCCAGAAATTTCCATTTGTTATCTGAAAAAGAGGCATTCTTTATCCGAGGTATTACTGCACTTCTCTTGCTAGTTCATGCTTATTTCTATCTTGCACTGTTTGCATTTTTTATTGTGGGTGTTGTTGATCCAGATCTCACTTATAGTACCTATTTGTATTAATTTTTTCTGTTCGTAGAAGCATTTTTAAGTTTATGATGTTTCTAATTTATATTGTTTAGTGTATGTTTATTTTTATAATGTCTGATGTTATTTTCATGCAGTGTTGTTTATTATTGTTCTTTGCTGTTGTTTTTGTCATGAATGTCCCAGAGTGGCCTTGCTAGCCAGATGGCAGTATACAAATCAAATTAATCATAGTCATAATCATAGTTTCTTTTTAATTTCTCTCTTTAAAAAAATATTTGGCCTTTAAACCTGCTGCCAGAATCTTAGTAGAAACAAACAGCATGGGGAAAATAATTACATTAGCAGTTTCTACACTTTGGTGAGATGTCCACTGTGTGAATAATTTCAGAATTAATGAGTTTTGTGAACAACACCCCATCAAAGAGTGGGGAAAACCTGGGGAAAATGGTTATGCACACTTCCCCCCCCCCCAACAGGAATCTGGTGAAGTAAATCCAGATAAAATCCAGGCTGCATAAACTCACATTCACAGCAATCAAATATGCCATCAACTGGAAAAGTCCAATTGTTAATCGCAACTAGGAATTGAAAGAGATGAGATGAGCAATTGTGTATTTAGAATTCCAGGCAAAAATCAAAACAAAACAAAATAAAATACAAAAACATGCAGCACCTTAAAGACTAACTATTATAGTTTAACTTTGGTAGTGGGCAGCATACAAGCTATATTTTAAAAAAAAGTAAGCTTTTGTGGACACGTCCACTTCTTCAGACGTATAGTAGCGGAATGAGGTGTTTGGATTTGATTTTTGCCTGGAGTTCTTGCACAGACTAACACGGCTACCTCTCGCAAAACTACAACTATGAAGGTGTGTTTAGAGTTCGTTCTCCAAAGTTTCCATGTTTGGTTAATCAACATACAGACAACCCTGGTGGTTTAACTCCCAAAGAGCAACCAACAACACCACATAACTTTTAGCCATTTACAGAGCTATAGTAGGATAACCATACATCCTTTATGGCTTAAGACAGCTCCACGCCTAACTTCAAAGTTACTTATCTTCCTTAGTACTGCCATAAAATAGACCAAGTGAATGAATGGGGCTTGTAAAGATTTATATCAGGGCCACTGATTCCATGGTTTACCCCTCAAACCATCACGTTGGATTTAACCCGTTGACTCCAGAAAATCCGAGACCACAGAAATGAATTAAATGCCTCAGAGAGAGATGATCAGAAAGGAAACAACAAAAATCAAAAGTTGTGAAGCCTAAACCTATTAATCATAATTAATTCTGATTTCAGTGGTGATCAACCAAAGGCCGTCATTTTAAATATACTTTCTTTATTGAGGTGTCGTTTTAAATGTTATTTCTTAACATCCTTTCATGTGAAATAGAATAACAGAACAAAAATGTTGGAAGAGCCCCAATAAGGCCATCAAGTCCACCATTCCCTCCTCGAGGCAGGAATCACAACTAAAGCAAACCTGACAAATGGTGGCCCAATTTTCTGTTAAATGCCTCCAGCGTTGGAGCGCTTGCTGCTTCGCGAGGTCATGGTTCCCATTGCTGTACTGTTCTAACAGCTGTGAAATTTTTTTCCCTGATATTCACCCCCCCCCCCAAAAAAAACCAGCTTCTTGTCTGGTCATGCAGCAGTTTGCTTGGACCACCTATTTCCTCCCGATGGTAATTATTTTTTGATATGTCCCACCGTGACGTGTAGATTACAGTAGGACCCCTGTATCCACGCACGCGCTCCTTCCCCTCCTTCTTCCCTGTCCAGGCCCCTTGGCGTTGCTTATGAGGGTTTTCTCTCTCAGCTCCTTTCGTACTCAGAGATCGGCCACTTTTTCGTGAAGCAAGACATCCTGGACGTCCTCCAAGAGTCAATTATGGGGTCCAGCCCCCTCATGCAGGTCTTCAGTATTCGAGGGCTGGGACATATCCTGCAACATCCCATGGAGGTAAGGGGGTCCCCTCCAGGAGCCGTATAGTTCCCATAGGGGGGGGGCAGGAAGGGATGGGGAGCCCACAGACACCGGAGGGGATCCTCCTCAGCTTCACGGTCTGGGATTCAGGGCGAGCCTAAACAGCCATCCTGCGGGTTTTAGTGTATGTTGAGATTAGAATTCCGCATCCTCCAAAGACCAGATTAAAAACGGAGAGTCCAGAACGCTGAATGCCTTCAGGCTCAGGGCTTTCTTCCGGACACTCGGAAAACGTCATCTCCACCGCCTATGTTGACTCATTTTTAACTTTCATAGTTCTCACAAATATTCTCACAAATATTATTTGTATCCTTCTACTTATTATGTTTCCTTGTTTGATTTTTTGCTTTATCTCTCTGTGTGTTTATGCTTTTGATATGTGATTTATGGTTATGCTCATGTACTGTTGTAAAATATTTTTGGCATTTCTCCTTGAGTGACCTTTTTGCAGTGTATTAGATAGATAGATAGATAGATAGATAGATAGATAGATAGATAGATAG
>JAHTLZ010000328.1:1770619-1804983 GCA_023846285.1 Phrynocephalus versicolor
AGATAGATAGATAGATAGATAGATAGATAGATAGATAGATAGATAGAATCACAGAGTTGGAAGAGACCTCAAGGGCCATCCAGTCCAACCCTGTGCCATGCTGGAACGTCCATCACAGTATTTTTGACAGATGGCCATCCAGCCTCTGCTTAAAAACCTCCACAGAAGGAGACTCCACCACCCTCCTTTGTGGCAGCATATTCCACTGCCGAACAGCTCTGTCATGAAGTTCTTCCTAACGTTCAAATGGAATCTCTTTCCCTGTAGTTTGAAACCATTGCCCCGAGTCCTAGTCTCTGAAGCCATGGAAAACAAGCCAGCCCCCTCTTCGATATGACATCCTTTCAGATATTTAAACATGGCTGTCATATTCCCTCTCAGCCTTCTCTTTGTAAGACTAAACATTCCCAGCTCCCTAAACCGCTCCTAGTAAGACATTTCTTCCAGACCCTCAAGCATCTTGGTTACCCTCCTCTGTACCTGCTCAAGGTTGTCAACATCCTTTCTAAATTTATGTGCATAGAACTGGACACAGTACTCCAGGTGGGGTCTGACCAGAGCAGATAGATAGACAGAATGGAAAAGGAATTCTTTCCTCCTTCGTATTAGAGCACTGGACAATTTGAAATCATGAGTGCCCATGAAACCGAAGCAAAACCAAATCAAACGGTCAAAACAATCCAGATTGTTTTGGACCAGGTGCAATCAGGGCTTGAGGTGTGTGTCAAAACTTTTCCTCGACTTCTACCGTCGTCCAGGGTGTGTGTGGGTGCATTCGTTGCTGTTCCAGCACAAGACTTTGGCACTTTCCCAGGGCCTTTGCCCAGGTAATCCCCGAGTGTACTTGCAATGCTCCCCTCCTGCTTTTCTGGGGTGTGTGTCCTTCCAGGTGCCATTTGTGTATTATACGCTGTTCTTAAGGTCTGTGTTTAATTCTTTCCTTCCTTCCATCCATCCTTTCCTTCCTTCCTTCCTTCCTTCCTTCCTTCCATTCTTTCCTTCCTTCCTTCCATTCTTTCCTTCCTTCCTTCCATCCTTTCCTTCCTTCCTTCCTTCCTTCCATTCTTTCCTTCCTTCCTTCCTTCCTTCAGGATGAGGTTCTGGAGCCCCTCCTCCCTCCCTTGTTAAGCTGCGCTTCCAATCCAGACCAGAATATTGCTAAAGAGTCCATTAAGACCCTCCAGCACATGTTCCAGCACTTAGATGTGGAGGAATTTGGATACACGGGCACCGGCCTCATCCCACAACTTGTGAAACACTTTAACCATGTAAGTCTGCACACGAGGGAGCAGAGTGCTTGGTCCGGCAAGCGAGAGAGGACTCCCTGATATCTGGGGTGGGGGGTGGGGGGGGAAATTGACAGCAAATAAGGGAGTTTCCTGGTTCCAATAGAACATTCTACGCAGCATCTGCTGCATTTTAGATGGTCCCAGCCAGAGGAGTTGGGCTTCCCTTTTCTGTAGAGACTAAAGCAAAGCAAAGTGTTCTGCTTATATACCACCCCGTGCCACTTCAAGTAGTCTCTGGGTGGTTTACAGTTTTAATTACAGTAATACATGCTACACATTGCCCCCCCCACCAAGCTGGGTACTCATTTTACCAACCTCAGAAGGATGGAAGGCTAAGTCCACCATGAACCTGCTACCTTGAACCACAGGTCGGGACTGGAGCATAGTTTTACCTGCAGTTCAGGCATTTAACCACTGTGCCATGTTAAGCGAGCCTGATATACACCCCTGTGCAGGTGAGAACAATAGAACAAGGAAGGAATCACACCGCTTTCCAAGCTGCACATAGTCCTGAAGACTGCAGGTGCCAGCTTGGCTGCCTCTGAAGGCTACCCCCACCCACACACCCACCCAAAAAAATCCTATATGGCAGCAATTCTGTTGGCAAACAAGGGTCCATCTCATCTCCTGGGTCCATAAGCAGATGTTAGGGAACCAGCCACGGATGCTTGGGGTTCTGTTTGCCCCCATTTTTCCTGTGTTTTTCCAGAAAGGTGGGTTCCATGATGGGTACCTGGGATGGAAAATGGCCCCTCTTGAGTTTGTTCAGCCTGGGACAACCAACCACTCCACCATCACCGCTGACTTCCTTCTCTTTCTCCTCAGGATGACAATGAAATGAGGTGTGCTTCCATCTCTCTTTTTGCAATACTGCTGAAGGGTGTGAATGAAAATAGCAGGAGCACGGTGATGGAAGATGTTCTTAGAGCCCTTGTTCCCCTCTTAATCCAGCTGGCAGACGCTTGGACCAGAGAAGTGAGTCAAAGGACGGGGGCCCCATAGTCTGGGCTCTGGGGGCTGCAGCCTTTTCATCTGTAGCCAACACAGCCAGAGGCGATGGAGTTCTTGTGACTCCAATGTGATATGGGTTTCATCATAGTTTTCAATCCGAATTTCACCAGAGCTTTCCAATATCTGAATGATGTTCTCAGTATGGACTAAAACTCAGAGCGGATTCCCTGCCCTTGCAAAACCAGACCCACCAACCACCAAGTTGCCATTTTGGGCAGGGAATTTTTAGTAGTGCAAAACATCTGGAGGACAAGTCCCCATTAGGTACAAGAAATCACGGAAAGGAGGCGATCCATTGCCTGGGCCTCACTAGGTAGGCTTTGATTAAATGTTCTGAATTACAGTATTGCACTACTGCAGGACTCCCTTACCTGTGGGATAAGGATTTTCTGATTCTCTTGCCATATTCTGAAAATATTAAAAATATTAAAAGAAAACCAGAAATATTTATTTCTAAAGTTAGTTATGAGAACTGGCCACCAGAGGGTATGAAAGAGCATGCTATGCATATGATTTATTATAAATAAATAAATCTCTACAGTGTCATTTCCAGAATTGGCACTAGAGGGAGCAAGATACCATGATGCTATGTATAGCGCTTCCTTTTAAAAATGGCATTTGCAATTATTGTACAGTATTCAAGTTTTTCAGCATTTCCTGGGAACTGGGGGTTTGAAACTGATCCCCTGCAGATATGTGGCATGGGCTTCTTTTCCTCCCTGAGGAAGGTTGTCTGGAGACCTTATTATGTTCCATTTTATTTATTTATTTATTTATTTATTTATTTATTTATTTATTTTTATACCACCCTTCTTCCCAAAGGAACTCCAGGCGTTTAACAACAACAGTAAATAAAAGCAAATCTCAAACACACAATACTGCAAAGAACGGAGAAAAGAAAAAGAAAAATACCTGGCAAAATGGCAAAAGGGGGGGGGAACCCTAAAGGTCTCCAAATGCCTCTCAGAAAAGGAAGGTCTTTAGTCAGGCATGTCCATACTTCAGCCCTCCAGATGTTTTGGATCACAACTCCCACAGTCCTTTGTCATTGGCAACCTAAGGTTGAATTATGGGAGTTGTGGTCCAAAACATCAGGAGGGCCGAAGTTTGGACATGCCTGTCTTAAGTGCTTATTATTTGCTACTTCAACCCTAAATTTCTTTCAAAACACAAGCAGGGGTTTTCCACCTGTTGGCCTCTGCTCCACTCGAATTGAGTCCAAATTTGGCACTGCTGTTTCTTTTCCCACGCTGGTCTCTCTTGTTCCCTCAACCTGTCGGAAGCATGGTCAGAGTCTCCCCTTCCTCCATCCGGACGTATCGTTTGGGCTTCTGTTCTGCTCCTCTCGTTGTGTAGCAGCTCCACCCTATGTGGGGAACTTTGGGAGGACATCTTCCCTTCTCAGCCACCGATGAAGAAAAACGGCACCAACACCCCAGAGCATTCCTAACCGGGCACCCGGTTTGCCCTCTCTCTCTCTCTCTCACACGTCCGTGGTCTAGGCTGCCAGGACTGCCCTCATCAGCTCTGCCGCCTTCATGAACTGGACAGACTTGCCTCATAACCTCTTCGATTATGAAGTTCACGAAAATCTCTACCTCACATACTCGAACATCTGCCACTATATCGTGAGTAAGACCTTCGGGGTTGGACCACCACTAGACATAGGCACGGACCGGTTTGTCCCAGTGTGTCAAGGTGACAGCACAGGTGTTCCTGCTCCCCTTGATTTTTACATAAAAAATTATGTTTGATCCCTAACAATGCCTCTTGCAAATCAAAACTTTATCTATCGACTAATGGGCTCTGAGCTATCTGTGACGGATCAGGAAAGAGATCTTGGTGTGCTGGTGGACACCTCCATGAAGGTGAAGAAGGCCAGTTCCTTGCTAGGGATCATCAAAAAGGGGATTGAAAATAAAACAGCCAAGATTAGAGTGGCATTGTACAAAACGATAGTAAGGCCGTACCTGGAATATTGTGTACAATTCTAGTCACCACATCTCAAAAATGACATAGTGGAACTGGAAAAGGTGCAGAAGAGGGCGACTAAAATGATTACTAGGCTGGGGCACCTCCCTTATGAGGAAAGGCTAAAACATTTGGGTCTCTTTAATCTGGAAAAAAGGCGCCTGAGGAGGGATATGATTGAGAGAGACATACTAAATAATGTAGGGCATGAGTAAAGTAGATAGAGGGACGCTCTTCTCCCTCCCACAAAATACCAGAACTAGGGGAAATCCACTCAAATTGAGGGTTGGGAGAGTCAGAACAAACAAAAAGAAATATTTTTACCCAGCGTGTTGTTAGTGTGTGGAACTCCCTGCCACAGGATGTGGTGATGCCATCTGGCCTGGATGCCTTCCAAAGGGGATTGGACAGATTCCTGGAGGAAAAGTCCATCTCAGGTTAGAAACCATGATGGAGATGTGTCATCTCCAGGCTTAACACCAGGGTACTTCAAGGGCCAGATGCAGGGGAGTGGTATCAGGAGACAGATACCTAGTCTCATGCGCTCCCAGACACATCTGGTGGGGCCACTGTGAGATACAGGAAGCTGGACTAGATGGGCCTTTGTCCTGATCCAGCATGGCTCTTCTTATGTTCTTATGTTCTTAAGCTTGTACATGTATAATCTTGGGCAAACTGCACACACAAATTGTTTCCTCCGAGTTTGTAAAAGCAGCAAACTGTCTGAATTATTCTCTGAATCTGAGGATAATTTGTAGCTACGTGTTAAGGGACAGTTTCTAGCACCTCTTTCCACTTTAGCTTTTTTTAAGTGTTTCTCATTCTTCATCATAGAAAGGTATAAGATCTGGACAAATTATATTTAAAAAGCACATTGAGGAAACATTATGTGTATATTACTCTGGGGTTTCTAGCCTTCAGCTTCCACTCTTTTCAGAATTTGGGGGTGGGGAGACAGGAGCTGTTATGGAAAAAAAAAAAGTTACCTTTGTCCTCAGGGAGACCTGCTTAAACTTAGACCTTAGTTTTTTCAAAGTACAAGTTGACATTACAAAGGCCTCATCCTTAGAAGGAAACCCTGTACTATTGAAAGCATCTGGATTCATAACAGGACTTTCTCTCACCTCACATAATTGTCACATTAACTTGTGTTGTTAGGACTTAATCTGATTTTCCAATCACAAACCTCTGTTTAAATTACAAATGCTTTACATTCTAATCATGGGCTTTTTATAATGTCTGCTTTGACGCCAATTTTTCAATAAATATAAATAGGTCAGTTTTTGATGTGAGGGTAAAAAAATTGCAAATATATTAATTTTTTTAAAGGAAAGTCAAATACTATTTTGTTTTACTTTGATTCCTTTCTTCCTTTCTTTAGGTATGGAATTATAAAAACAAGTTTCCAGAAATGCTATCCCAAATGGTTGAGTATCTGAAGAGCAGGAACGCTTCTTACCGAGAGGCAGCAGCCATATTGATAGGTAATCAAAAGCAAAACTTTGGGAATCAATCAGGACATGACCCTAGAAGGCTTTATTTTTTTTTGCAGGATCCTTGTAGGGTCCTTGAGGGAGTAGATACAATGCAGTGTTACACAAACTAGCTACAGATGTGGATACACA
The DNA here is from genome assembly GCA_023846285.1 of Phrynocephalus versicolor. Lineage (NCBI taxonomy): Eukaryota > Metazoa > Chordata > Lepidosauria > Squamata > Agamidae > Phrynocephalus > Phrynocephalus versicolor. The sequence goes on from JAHTLZ010000328.1 coordinate 1,776,516, forward strand.
ATGAGAGAAAGGTGAAGTCACACCAGGGAGTTTGGGTTTTCCTGTTCATGTTAACTGGCAACACAAGGAGGAAATGGACTAAACAGTTTGTTTGCAGCTTGTTAAGATCCCTCTTTGTGGCCCTGTAGGAGGCACCACTGCAGGAGAGCTGATGCATAAGATGTAAACAAGGGCATCATAGCAATTTCCTCCTGTTATTTCGTTCTCTGTTTCTCTCTCTCTTTTCTTAGGTGCCTTTGTGCAAGAGCCCTTCCACCAAGCTAGTTTTTAAAAAGAAAGAAAAGAGAAGTCATTTGCAAAGAGATTTACTGTAGCTTCCTCCGTCATGATCTCCAGTTCCTTTTCTTTAAAACAGAAAATTTTAAATGTGCAATTTATATGTCCCCTGACTCCACTAGTTGAAGGAAACAACTTTGCACTCACTTCCACTCTTTTTACCCCACCCTCAGCCATTGCATCATTGTGCCGACTGACAGGGCCATACTTTACTGCATTAGTTCAAGTGATCATACCACCAGAACTAATGCAAATGGATCTGAAGCCGAAAAAGTAGAAGCCCCAGCAGCAGAGGGGGGAAAAAACCTATGTGTTTACATGTGTGTCCCAGGCAGATGCATTTGCTTTTACATTGTGTGGTCAGTGGAAAAATGTTCACAATCCCTTCTAAATCTCATTGCATTTCCAATGTGGTTGCAACAAAAGTGAACACCAAAGTGAGACTAGACTGAAAAGGAAGCATTTGTCTATACCATTTGGATATAGCAAGTCAAGTGGTTCTTCCTCTTGGCAGAATGTGAAAATGTATTGGTTTAAAAACCTCTACTTCTGCAACGGGAAACGTTGAGGGACCTACAGAGCAGAATTAACTTGAAGTTTCTCCTCGGTAGACCACTCCTTATTGCTTACTTGTCCTCAACTGTCACTTTCTGTCTCAGTAATTCACTCAGAGACACTGGCCTGATAAATACCGGCAATTAAAAAGTTCCATTTTACTCGTAGTTCTTCATAGATCTGAACAAAAAGCATCCCACAGAAAAAGAATGAGTGGTTACATGAACAAAACTTAACTCATTAACTAGCTTCATGACTGACTCACTGCAGGGCATAAATTCAACAGTCTTCAGACTGTCTAAGAGTAGAAAAAGAAGACTTGAGTAGGGCGGCAGGGTTATTTTCAAAATTCTGAGGCAGAGAAGGAACAATTGGCTGCTACTGGATTGATGGACATTCACTCCAGTCCAGAAAGCTCATACAAACATTCTTTTTTTTCTTTTGCAATTTATAGTTTTCAAACAAAAAAAGTTATAAAGCAAAAAGGGAAAAATGTCTGAGAGACCCTGCTCTCATTGGAAGCTAGTAGCTTCTCTTGCCTTCCCTTCCTTCTCCTGCCATCCAGTTCCCAACAGCCCCATTTCAATCTAATCATTTTTTAATACCACCCAAGAGCTGTCAGGTAGTCCATATAGTATATAGAAGGGGCTGGTGAACCTCATGAGTAGAGATGGGCACGAATTTAAAAAAAATGGCATTTCATTTGTCATTTGTCATTTGGGGGGTCCGTTTTGGTTCGTTTCCATTTTTCGTGAATTTTTGCAAAAAATTCATTTTCGTTTTCGTTCGTTTTTTACCATTTTGTTACCATTTATTTCATTTTTGTGTGATTTTTTTTAGGATTTTAAGCAATTCACTCATATTGCAGTAACGGAAACGAAACGCATGACAAAATTTCCGGTGTTTCTGTTCGTTTCGTTTCATTTTAGAGACAAAATTCGTTTGTCATTTCGTTACGTAACGAAACGAAAAAACGGAAACGGAAACGGAAAATTGTTCGTTTTGTGCCCATCTCTACTCGTGAGGTTAACCTGACCGAAGTATCAAATATTTGACCTCAGCATTTTCTGTTGATCTGTCTAGCATCCAACACCCAGTTAATGAGGTCAAATGTGGTGACCACAGAGCAAGTTGAGAACGTTTTCCTGGGTAAGTAAGGGAGCTCTCTGGGGATTCCCAGTGTGGTGCAGTGGATAGAGTGATGGACTGGGACTCTGGAGAACGGGGTTCGAATCCCCGCCCAGCCATGGAAACTCACTGGGGGATGGAACTGGTAAAACTATTCCTTAGATATCTCAACTTACCTTGAATGCCAGGTGTGTCCACACTTCGGCTCTCCTAATGTTTTGGACCCCAACTTCCAGAATTCTAAGCTTAGATTGCCAATGACAAAGGACTGTGGGAGTTGCGGTCCAGATCATCTGGAGGGCCGAAGTTTGGACATGCCTGCCCTACATTCATACATAAAAGGTTGTGAGCAGAGTGTTGACTGCAGTACTGCAGTTTAACTACAGGGGGTGTGGGGGGAGGGGAGACCCTTTCTCTTGCTCTGGAGCCGAGCAATCCCATTGGATCAGGACTTTTCTTATTAAGACCACAGTGATTCATATCAATGTTGCATATTTTAATAGTATATTCATGTTATAGTTATACAGTGGTACCTTGTATAACAGACAGCTTGTATAACAGAAAATTTGTACAACATAAAAAATTCTGGAGATAGGGGAAATTTGCTTAACATAATTGCCTATGGGGAAAATCCGTACAACATAAAAATGGGATTACTCTGCTTTCAATGCATTCCTATGGGAATTTGTATAAAGGAAAATTTGCTTAACATAATTTCATTTGGAACGAATTAATTCCTTTATACAAGGTACCACTGTATTTTAATGTTATTATTTTGTACTATGTATGCCTGTGATTACTGGAATGCGCTCTGATGTAGAGCACAATATAAATGGTTGTTGTTGTTAAAACACACCACGTACTAGAAAGAGCAGCTGTGACCGGCCAGCTCCTTCGAGCTAGGGAATTTGGCAAGTCCTTGGTTCTGAATTGGAGTCTTTGGTATCAAGTCCCAAGTCTGAATCCTTGTTTTTTTTTTGTTTTTTTTTTAAATTTTTTCCCAGGGAGCAAAAGGAGAGGGTGGTTGCTTTCCAAGTCACACAAGTCAAGTCTGAGTCATTGGGAAAATAAATACAGTGGACCCTTGTATAACAAACAGCTTGTATAACATAAAATTTGTACAACATAAAAAAATTCCAGAGATAGGGAAAATTTGCTTAACATGATCGCCTATGGGGAGAATCCGTACAACATAAAAATAGGATTACTTCATTTTCAATGCATTCCTATGGGAATTTGTATAAAGGAAAACATGCTTAACAGAATCTCATTTGGAACGAATTAATTCCTTTATACAAGGTCCCACTGTAACAAAGACAGGTCCGAGTCAAGTTGCCAGTGGGACTTAAGCCTAACTTGACAGCAGGCACTACAACTCAAGATCCCCTCCCACATTCTAGCCTGATCCTGAGAGGGGACAGTCATGGCCTTGGTGTCCTCCTTCCGAGTTATGAGGCTGCTCTTCCTGACGCTGTCACCCTGCTCTTTGCAAATCCATACCGTTCCTTATTCTCGGAAATATTCACCACCGCCCACCCCCGACACCCTTGGTTGTTGTTTGTTTAATGGCCATGGGCAGCACCAGCCATTTTGTCTCTTGCTCTTCCAGCCCTCCGGGAGCTTCAAGGCGACTGCGACGCGTCCGTGGCCCACGCAGCGGTGGAGGCCATCGAGGAAGTGTTTCGGCAGTGCGGGCCGCGGATCAGCGCCCAGATTGTCCCCAGCCAACTCGCGCTCCTGCTGAAAAACAACCCGGCCAAGCCGCCCTTTGAGATGCGCAGGCACTGAAATGCCCGGAAGGAGGTTCTGGAAAAGGAGAGGCAAGCAGGAAAAATTCTCCTTGACTTTGAGGGCCACGGGGAGAAGGCAGAGGAACAGCCTCACGGAGAAGGCCGCAGAGACCTGTTTCTGCTGCCGTTTGCTGGGTGGAGAGCTTTTGCGGAGAACCAAGCCCACAGAAGGCCACGCAGCCACGAACAACAACAGCTCATGGAGTGGGCTTTGTGGTGATGACCCCATTGTTGATGGCCGTGGGGCAAAGGTACTTCACGCCACTATAGATTTATTAGCCCTGTCACTCCATTGAAAATGATAAGCTATGCACAACAAAAAAGCCAAGAGATCTCTATTATCAAAAAATGGTCTATCAGAAAGAATTAAAAAGAAAAAGAAACAGCTCCACAAGCATCTCAGAATTCCACAACTGTATTATTTCTTTTAGAAGGAAACAGTCCTTTTTCCATGTCACACCAAAGTAGCAAAGTTGGCTTAATAAGCCAGGATATGAACAAATTGTGGGTTCCCACATACGATCCCTTCCTTACTGTTTCAGTCCACCCTACGTACGAGAGGCCAAGTAAACCAGCATTCAGCATTCCAATTTGTCAAAAGAACAAGGATGGTTAAGTCACACTTTGGTTTAAAGTTTTTGCACTTTTACACGACCTCTAAAATCCGCTGGCAACTTAAATTGGCCCAGAGATCTTCCTGTGTTCCCACCCTTCCGCACTCTGTTGCTCCTATCTGCGGTGAGGGGAGGGAGAAAAAAGGGAGAAAAGAATGCAGGCTCACCTCCGCCTGCACTCGGAGCAGCCCCATAGGGATTCCAGGGTTTTAGAGTGGCGGGCGGACAAAAAAAAAACCAAACAGAAGGCAAGGAGAGCCCAGCATCCACAGCTTTACAATCCACATCAGAATTTTTTTTACCTCCGGAGACCAGGTACTTGTAAAATGCGCTGGGGAGCACTTAGTTGGGCGTGGTCATACTTAATTTTTTTTAAAGTCCGCAGCTGGTGGGAAAACAATTTGAAGCTCCGCATCTGTGAGCCCTTTGCCTCGGATTTTAGGGGTCGTGAAAAAGCAGCCTTTGTTTCTAATCCTGGTTTGTTTGGGAGGAATAATCATGGTTCCCAATTTGTACACAACAGGTGGCAGTCTTAGCAGACTAGTCTATACAGTGATGGTGAGCCTTTGGCACACCAGATGTTTTGAACCACAATTCCCAGAATTCTGAGCCTAAATTGCCAATGACAAAGGACTGCGGGAGTTGTAGTCCAAAACATCTGGAGTGCAGAAGGTTCGCTACCACTGCTTTAGGAGATACTTTTATAGGCCCATAATAAAAAAAAACATATTTTTTCCGTCTATAAGATACCCTCAAGTATAAGACAACCCGTACTTTTCTAGCACAAAATTAGTTTTGCAACTGTGTGGTTTTCTCCTCGGCTTACTTCCGTGTATACAGTGGCCCTCAATTTTTAGTCTAATAAGTCTAGACAAAAATATAATCTTATACACAGAAAAATACTGTAATTGAAAAATCATTGCAAGTTTTCATTGACATTTATCTACTTCTTCAAAGCTAGTACCAAAAGTCCAAACTTGTCAAAGGATGTGGTTTGCAAGGAGATTATTCTTAGATGTCAGGTTCTTGGAAAGATGATATTCACCAGGCAGGTCTGTCTTCAAGGAGGCTGGAAGCAGCAAGGCTGTTGTAATGCTACGTCTGAAGCCATGGGTTTTCACCTATATCCTAGTCTTCTATTTGTATTTTGTAATGGCCACAAGGCTCCCTGTTTTTATTTCAATATAATTTTTTTAAGAGGAGCAGCTCACTGATTAAGACGGAGCTGGCCAACGTGACCCCAGTTAGCTTCTGGGTCTTGATAAGATCAACACCAATGGTGCACAAGGCGGGAACCAGGCTTGAAAAAGAGATATTGATCTAGGAAATGTGACGCCATACAGAGACACATAGGCTATGCTTCAAAACACAGCAGTTATGCTGGAGAATAAACAGATTGGCCTGGTCCTCCCATTCAAGACACACAACACACAAAAACCGCGGGATGCCTCAGTGGGAAGGGCTAAGTGGAGATGTTTCTCAGTCTTTACTTAACAGGCTGTAAAGGAAAATGAAAATTATTCCAGGGAGACTCACTTAATGAAGAAGCTGTAGCTTTAGAAAGCAAGGTCAAAACTTCTATATAAGCAATTGGAGGAGATAAATCACTGAGAGTAGATATCATCGTGCCAAGAACTTGACATCTAAGAATAATATTCTGGCAAACCACATCTCTTGCCACGTTTTGGACTTTTGGTATTTTCTTTGAAGAAGTGGATGACTGACTATTTGTGAAAGCTTACAATGATTTTTAATTTTATTAGTGGCCTATAGAGGTAGCGCCAATAACCTAGGTCAGTGGTGGCAAACCTTTGGCACTCCAGATGCTTTGGACCACAACTCCCACAGTCCTTTGTCATTGGCAATCTAGGCTTGGCATTCTGGGATTTGTGGTCCAAAACATCTGGAGTGATGAAGGTTCACCACCACTGGCCTAGGTTAAGTCTCACACTCAGTTTTTTTCTATTCACAGCAACATGAAAAGCTATTTCTCTTATATCACTGTTTTCTGTTACCAATGAAAAACCTCCTCTGTGGGTGGATCCTAAAGAAGAAATACTCAAGTCCAGTTGTCCAACCAGCGGAGCGATCACACCCCTTGCCACTGGCAAGTTTTATTACATATCATTAACATGCCAGAGTATGCACAACATTAGTGAGTGGTTACAGGGGTAGAGGTGGCATAAGCTGGTTGGATGCTCTATAGGGAATCGCCTCGTGAACAGAGCATGCTTTGCACAGTTATTGATTACAACAACACATGTCCTTGCTGTTTACAGACGAGAGGTGAGTTAATGAGAAGTAGACAGGAATAGATGAAGGGAAATGAAAAGTAAACAGAATTAGTCCAGTAACCAAGAGTTAATAAATGAAAGATGAGCAAAGCAGAGTCAGAGTGAGTAAACAAACTGAGTAAATGAAAAGTAAATAATAGGTAACCCAAGCTGGTTTAGAGGGATTCCGAGGTCTGGAACATGTGGATTGAGGCAGAGTTCCATCAGGAGGGTCTTCCCTCTCGTGAAATGGCCTCTAGGCCCCATCCCAGCTGACTGAATCAGACTCCATCACTCTTCCATGCCACTATTTGATTTCTCGCAGATCATCTTATATTCCTATTCTGCCCATCTTGCACTCCTATCACTAAGAGATATCTTGTGCTGTTTTTCCCTTCCCACTTTGTATTTACACGTGAAGCTGGTGACCCATGATCCTAAGCAGGCTACGATCCATGAGGCTGGCTAAGGTCACAATAAGCCAGTGGAGGCTGTGTTAAATCAAAGCCTCTCTCAGCCTTGGGGTGCTGCAAATTTCATAGAATCATAGAGTTGGAAGAGACCTCAGGGGCCATCTAGTCCAACCCCCTGCCATGCAGGAACCCCCATCACAAGACTCCCGACAGATGGCCATCCAGCCTCTGCTTAAAAACCTCCAAAGAAGGAGACTCCACCACCCTCCTTTGGGGCAGCATCTTCCACTGCCAAACAGCTCTAACTGTCATGAAATTCTTCCTAATGTTTAAATTGAATCTTTTCCTGAAGTTTGAGACCATTGCTTTGACCCCAAGCCACTTGGATAGCTCTTGTGAGTTGGTCTCTTGGCTGCTGGGAGTTCAATTCCCCACTGTGCCTCCTAGGAGAACAGCAGGCCTGTGCACCTTTGAGCAATCGGCGTAATCCCAAAGTTCCCCAAGAAAAAGGAAACAGTAAGCCATGCCTGAGTGCTGGATACCTATTAATCCCTAGAAAGGGTTGCTATAAACCAGAATTGACTTGATGGCTCACTAAAACAAAGAATACCACCTTGATCAGGGCCTAATCTTGTGCTGGCATAGTGACTGCAAGTCTGGGCTAAAGCTTTGGTTCTGGTATAATTCTTCTCTTCCATTCTTCCCCTTCTCTGTTCACCTTAACTGTTAGAGCAGTACAACAAAGGAACCCATGAGCACTCCAAAACTGGAGGTTTCCAAGAGGAAATGGGACAACCATCCGTCACACCTGCTTTGACTCGGATTCCTGCCTTGAGCGAAAAGTTCGACTCAATGGCCTTATAGTTCCCTTCCAACTCCATTATTCTATGATCTTCTACCCCCCCCTTTTTTTTTGTTCCTTCTCTGCCAGCTGGTCTCAACCTGCACAGCAATGGTGTTGCCTGAGCAGCCGGCACCTGGGACGCTCCTGCCAATTAACACTGCTGGAAAATAAGAATAGCAGTGTTTCTTGTCTAAAGAGAACAACTGGACACTTAGGGACATCTTTTGTTTCCACACCTGGGCATTCTCTGAGCAACCCCCCTGCACAGAAGGACACCTCCCTCCTCTTTGGGTCCTTAATCCCCTTCCCTTCCTGAGGGGCCGCCCAGACTGACACTACAAAGCAAGATCTGGACAACAAAGACTCTACCATTAAGCTCATCATTCTCTTCTAATTTCCATCTGTAAATACTGGCAGAACTCAGACTCTGAGGGCGCTTTTACATGACCCCTACAATCCGAGGCAAAGGGCTCCCAGATCCGGAGCTTTAAAATGTTTTCCCACCAGCTCCGGACTTTTAAAAAAATTAAGTACAACCACATCCACCTAAGCGCATCCCAGTGCACTTTTCAAGTACCTGGCCTCCAGCAGGTAAAAAAAAATCTTCCAATGCGGATTGTAAAGCTGCGAATGCTGGGCTCCCTCGCCTTCTGTTTGTTTGTTTTGTCCCCGCCACCCCTTTAAGAGACAGGAATTCCTATGGGGTTGCTCGGGGTGGCTTCAACTGGCAGACAGAGGTGAGCCTGCATTTTTTCTCTCCCTTTTTTCTCCCTCCCCCCACGCAGACAGGAACAATGGAGTGCGGAGGGGTGGGAACACAGAAAGAGCAACAAACCCTCATAATCTCTGGTCCGAATTTAAGTTGCCATCAGATTTTAGAGGTCATGTAAATGTGTCCTGAGTTCCCAGCCAGCTATGATACCTTTTGTATATGTGCTGTTTACATACTGACCTCTTGTATAAACCACTGTGTTCCCCTCCTGCCTTTGTGTACAAACCTTATATAAACCCTGACACACACCCCTTGCTCAGAAGCAGACCTCCGCCTTGCCTCCTGAAGGTGGTGTCTGTAGTTCCTTTGATGGATCCATTAAACGAACGCAACTGGACTCTCTCTGTGTCAGATCTTCCTTGGCAGTTTAGATCTGGTGTACATTTCCTGGAGACTCGCTCCAGGGAATTAACAGTCTGCACCACTGCATTCCGCACATCTGCTTCTGAGTAAATATGCACTTGATTCCCCACCCTGTGCATTGACTGCATAGTTTGATCGTGACTAATACTATATGGCTGTTCGACCGCAAGTCCTGAAGCGTCGCCCTCAAGCTAAAGCTCCATACTGTCCTAGCTCTGCCTCTGCTATATTAATTAATTAACTCATTAATTCATAAGAAGCATTTATCTTCCAAAGCTGAGTGCCCTATGATTTTTATCTCCACCATGGTCCTGATAAGGAAGCTGCAATCATTCCCGTTTACATTTGTGCGCTACCCAGTGGAAAAAGAAACCCAAGGCATTTTTATCCCAGTGAGCTAACCAGCAGAGTGGAAAAGTTGAGAAAGAACGTGTGACAAGTGCATATGATGGTTTTTTTTACACAAATTAGCAACGGTAGCTAGATAAATTTATTTACACAAATTAGCAACGGTAGCTGGAGCCATCCTGACTGAAGAGCAAAGTAAATAGCACCACCAAATTTTAAAGATACTGGCAGTATTTTGGTATTCAGCCTTCAGTCAGCATTGCTCCCCACCCCCGAATTCTAATGAGTCTCCTCCCAAGAGTTTTGTGAGTGGGGGGTGTGATCCCATGGTGAAATGAAGCAGTTTGTTGTAGTCTATTTTTTGGCAATCACACACAGCATATGAGAAATTGCATATGAGTTCAATTTCCATCTGTGTCCCAGCAGGACTTTTTTCGGTGCAGTTTTAGGGCTGCTGCTTTTTGAGACCAGGATTGAGAGATTCCCTGACATATGGGGTAAAAAGCAAAGCAAAGAGTCCTGCTTATATACCAAGCCGTGTGTTGTGCTTAATTCACTCTCTGGGCAGTTTCCAATTTAATTATGCAGGCAACACATTGCCTGCGCACCACCAACACCAGCAAGCTGGGTACTCATTTTACCGACCTCTGAAGGCTGGAAGGCTGAGTGAACCTTGAGCCTGATACCTGGTATTGAACCCCAAGTCATAGAATCATAGAATCATAGAATCATAGAATCATAGAATCATAGAATCATAGAGTTGGAAGAGACCTCAAGGGCCATCTAGTCCAACCCCCTGCCATGCAGGAACCCCCATCACAATATTTCCGACAGATGGCCATCCAGCCTCTGCTTAAAAACCTCCAAAGAAGGAGACTCAATCACCCTCCGCGGGAGCATATTCCACTGCCAAATAGCTCTGTCATGAAGTTCTTCCTAATGTTCAAATGGAATCTCTTTTCCTGTAGTTTGAAACCATTGCCCCGAGTCCTAGTCTCTGAAGCCATGGAAAACAAACCTGTTCCCTCTTCAATATGACATCCTTTCAAATATTTAACATAGCTATCATATCCACTCTCAGTCTTCTTTTAGAGAGGCTAAACATTCCCAGTTCCCTAAGCCGTTCCTCATAAGACATTTCCTCCAGACCCTCAACCATCCTGGTAGCCCTCCTCTGCACCCGCTCAAGGTTGTCAACATCCTTTTTAAATTGAGGCGCACAGAACTGGACACAGTACTCCAGATGGGGTCTGACAAGAGCAGAATAGAGTGGTACTATCACTTCCCTTGATCTAGACACTATGATTCTATTGATACAACCAAGAATCGAATTGGCTTTCCTGGCCGCCGCATCACACTGCTGACTCATGTTCAATTTGTGGTCCACCAAGACTCCCAGATCTCTTTCACAGGTACTATCCTCCAGCCAAGTATCCCCCATCTTATATTTGTGCAATTCATTTTTTTTACCTAAATGTAGTACCCTACATTTCCCTCTGTTGAAATCGTGAGCAGAGTTACAGGTCCAGTACAGCATTTTAACCACTGCACCACAAAGGAAGGTTACCATTTTAGTAGAGATCACTCCCTGTCAAGTTACCTTTTTCAGTGTGATTGGATGTGTGCCTTCCCTGACATTTGATCACACCCAGACCCAGAGCAGAGCAAGTCACGGGATATGTGTCAAAGATGAGATTAATGCAAGTGTCCAAAATCCTGCTCCATTACACGTGGGCCATGTTCTTAGATTTAAGGCCCACCATTTAAGATTAGGCCACAGTTCCTTGTGGCATCAAAGAAATGGGAGCTTGAAAGGTTACCCAGGTGAGACTTTGTGATGCCACAGAGGGCTACCAGTGAACACGTACTGGGCTAGCTGACTGTAGAAACAGGCATAATGAGAAACCAAAGAAATAGGCACGGAACCAGTCAAACCCAATTGATCAGCAAACATGGCATAATTTTGTAACATTCTGCTAGCCAAATAATCCACGGCTGCTGAAGCTTGTGGAAGGCTTATCACCAGGCAATGAGGATTTTTTCCCTAAGGCCTGCAAAGCTGCTGTCAAAAAGTCTCATGAGTGGTGATGCTGGTGATCCTCCGTTCCTTGTATTGCTCTGAAGACCACAATGGGCCTGTTTGGTTGCATCAACCGAGCCGCTTCCAGTCTATTCCATGTGTTCGTACGCGTAAGCAAAATGCACGTACCACAGCCTCTTCCTGGTCTAGCGAGACCTGGGGGCTGCTGGGAATGAATGGAGAGGGATGCCCAGGGTGTACAAACACTTGACACATGCACAAATCAGACTTCCTTTTCAGCAGCTTGTTTTGTCCTGAGATTAGTGTTGGTGTTTAACTAGAGAAGCATGGCAATAGCCCGAGAAACGTCAGCCAGCATCTTGAGACCTGACACCCTTGCCTGAAGGCTCTTCATTCTCTCAACAACCGAAAAATATTAGAAAAATATATGTTCGATATTAGCACATTAAACTCTGAGCTTTGTGAATCTAGCTCAGTGGTTTAAATAGAGCAAGACTCTTCCTTCCCTCAACAATAGAAAAATTATATTAGAAATTAGGAAATTAAACTCTGAGCTTTGTTAACCCAGCTCATTGGTTTAAGTAGAGCAAAAGGTTGGAAGCTGGATACTCCATTGTACATCCCAAAAAAGCCAGCCCGTGTGCCCATGGGCAACCAAAAAGGTATAAGGGAACACTCATAAGATGTCTATTGCATCCTTCAATATGTTTAACACAGCCTGATTTTACAATTTTAGAGTCAGAGAAGGAAGAAAAAAAATCCTTATTATTGAGGGCGTTAAGGCAGCTCACAATGTAAAATACAATGAAAAGACACAACAGAACTAAAATTCATATGCTTAGGCATAGCAAAAAAGCTCAGTGGCATTTTTTTAAAAAATAAATCCACCTCAGCATTTATCCCTCAATCAGAAACAAGGAAAGTTGCCTTTTTGGATTACAACTCTTAAGATCCAGCCATTGCTATAAAACTCTGGAGTCTCAGAGCCTTTCCGAGGTATTGTTCCACCAGTGGTGGTTCTCACTGTAGTCAGACGTTTGTATGGAAGGAGGCAGGCCAGCCAGTCTCCTTCCAGGGTAGAGTCTAGTGCTTCGAGTTTGGCTTGGAAACAAATCAGGAGCCAGGGAAAGTGACACCGAATGTTGCTCCTAGAAGCATCTGACAGCTTGGTTCTCATAAAAACTCTACCTACCGCATTCCATCATGGCTCAAAGTCCTGAGTACGGTTCAAAGGCAGTGGTGTGTAAAATGCATTCATTTATCCTAGATGAAATCATAGCACATGTGTGAAAAACTATTATTCACTTGTGCCCAAACCTGAAAGTAATTCATTTTGTAAAAAGCCAACCGGGTCACTTTTCTGACATATTACATTTTGCAGTCACAAGCTGAAGAGATATGTGGTTGCTGTTTTTAACAACCACAGGTATAATTCATCACCACTTTTCAGGGGGCAGGGATTGAGGGCACAGTCAGCCCTAAAGGGTGAAAAGGAGGAGGGAGGGAGAAAGCAAACTCCCCCAGAGAAAAAAAAAGGTGCAGAAGAGAGCGACTAAAATAATTACTGGGCTGGGGGACCTCCCTCCCTTATGAGGAAAGGCTAAAACATTTGGGGCTCTTTAGTCTGAAAAAAAGGTGCTGGGGGGGTATATGATTGACACATACAAAATAATGCAGAGCATGAGTAAAGTCGATAGAGAGACGCTCGTCTACCTCTCACAAAATACCAGAATTAGGGGACATCTCAAACTGAGAGTTGGGAGAGTGAGAACCGACAAAAGAAAATATTTTTTCACCCAGCGCGTTGTTAGTCTATGGAACTCCCTGCCACAGGAGGTGGTGATGGCATCTGGCCTGGATGCCTTCAAAAGGGGATTGGACAGATTCATGGAGGAAAAGTCCATCACAGGTTACAAACCATGATGGAGATGTGTAACCTCCAGGCTTAAAACCGGGGTACTTCAAGGGCCAGATGCAGGGGAGTAGTATCAAGAGACAGATATCTAGTCTCATGAGCTCCCCGGCGCATCTGGTGGGGCCACTGTGAGATACAGGAAGCTGGACTAGATGGGCCTTTGGCTGATCCAGCAGGGCTCTTCTTATGTTCTTATGTTCTAACAGTAATCAGCCATAACATTAAAACCACTGAAAGGTGAAGGGAATAGCATTGATTATATTGTTACAATGGCACCTGTCCAGGAGTGGGAAATATTAGGCAGAAAATTAACAATCAGTTCTTGAATGTTGGAAGCAGGCCATCTCAGAGTGAAAGATATGCACTTGTGCAGCAATGGGCTCAGGTTAAGAGAACCCAGCTTTCGGATGAATATCAGGGAAAACTTCCCAACTGTTAGAGAAGTACAGCAATGGATCCCATGACCTCAAGAGGTAGTGTGAGTGCTCCAGCAAGGGAGGCCTTCAAGAGAAATTTGAACAACCACCTGGCAGGTAACCTATGAATGGGATTCCTGCATTTAAGTGGGGAGGAGTTGAACTCAATGGCCTTGTAGGCCCCTTCCAACTTCACTATTCTATGATTCTATGGGCAAGGGAAAAGATCTGAGTGACTACGACAAGGGCCTGATAGTGATGGACAGATGACTCAGTCAGAGCAACCCAAAAAAAACCACTCTTGTAGGATGCTTCTGGTATGCAGTGGTTAGTACCTGCCAAAGGTAGTGCAAAGAAGGACAACAGGTGAACCAGCATCAGGGTTGCCGACACCCAAGGCTCTCAGAGGTATGTGGGCAGTGAAAGCTAGCCCATCTGGTTCGATTACACCCAGGAGGTACAATACAGTAGGACCCCACGGATAATGAAAACGGTGGATAAGAGAGAATGTCAAAATGTCCCCAAAACTGCTGTTTTGTGATAGTAACTTGCTTTACAGCTGCTATTTGTGACAGTAGCTTTCTTTGAAGCTCTGAATTATTTATTTATTTTTCCTCTGTCAACCACGGATAACTGAATCAGTGGATAATGAATCTGTGGATACGGGGGTCCTACTGTAGCTCAAATTGCTGAAAAAATAATACTGGCCGGGATAGAGATGTGTAGAACACACAGTACATCACCGTTTGCTGTGTTATGTGTCTGACATAGCTGCAAACCAGTCAAAGTGCCCACGATGACCCCCAGTCTGTGCCACAGTGATGTTTTGGTAGCACGGAGGGAGCCTACACGTTATGACACAGGTGACTTTAATGTTGTGACTGATCGGTGCATACAACTCCTTTGTTCTCTGGGGGCTCCCATCCTCCTAGAGAAACGGGGATCATTAGAACCCTGAAATATGCAGCCCCAGGTTTTTAAGAAAACAAGTCTAAAAATTGCCCATGTCATAGTCTCATAGGAATGAACTAGAGTGGCAACAAGTTCAAACTTGGAATGACAGCCTCCACCACTTTGGGCTCCACCTAAATATTAAGAGAACCGAGTACCTAGAGACTGTTGCCATCCACGGAACATTCCAAATCAAACTGTGGAGCTTCTCAGACGTCCCACGAGAAAAGAAGTCCAGTTGCCATGACTTCTCTCCCAAATAAACGGAAAAACCTAAAGAAGGTGGATATCTTCCAGTATCTTGGCTCCCAAGGTGATGGTGGCATCAGTGGCCACGTGGAAGCAAGGCTGAATGTGGCCAGGTTACAATGACGAGAACTTTCTGGTGTGGTTTGCAACAGATGGATGTCAAACCGTCTCAAATACAAGATGTATTCTCAAAGGCTTTCACAGCCGGGATCTGATCGTTGTTGGGAGTTTTTCAGGCTGTTTGGCCATGTTCTGAAAGTTTTTCTTTCTGACGTTTCGCCAGACTCTGTGGCTAGCATCTTCAGAGGGCAAGGAACTCGGGGAACTAGGAGTTCTCTCTGTGCTCTAGGAGTTCTCTCTGTACTCCTAGTTCCCTGAGCAACTTGCCCTCCATGTTATGGTGATGCTGCGAATATTTAGATTTTGTGGTACCTAGGCTTAGAGGCCATTTTGCAACTCCACACATCTAAATTGTGTTAGATTTCAGTTGCCCCGCCCTTGTCTTGTCTTTCACAGGAACCCTTTAGAAAGGGTTACCCACATATTTAGAAGGTAACAACAGTTTCATGACATTTCTGTGTAAACACTACAGAAAAGTTGAAAATGATCTGGTATCAACATTCTTTCCTCGCCTCAGGCACCAGATTGTGGGAGTTATGAATGGGGTAGAAAATTATTTGTAATTTAATGTGCTATTTTTTTTAATTTTTTTTAAAGAATGGGACTTGTAATTTTCAATGCAACATATGAAGAGAGTGCGTGAAGAGTTTTCTCGGGGAACCAGGGAGGATTTTCCTGTCTTTGGATGCAATCTGACACCAAGAAAGGATCCCTCTGCAGGGAGTAATCTATCCTAAGAACAACCATTCTGTCCATTGGGGAATCGCTCCAGCCTTCCCCCCCCCCCAAAGTAATAGCCCTATTCCTGAACCAAAAAGATCCAGCATGGGCTCAGATACAGGCAGGCTGGGTCAGTATCAACTATATGTCATGTGATCTTTGGGAAAGAGCTTGGACCAGACCAAACCACAAGCAGCACAAAATGCCAGATAGACACCCATTTGATTGCACCTTTTGTCAACAGGGCAGGGGACCAGTAATAGCAATTATTTATTTATTTATCTGTACAGCTTATATGCCGCCCACTACCCAAAGGTCTCTGGGTGGCATACAATCAAAACAATTAAAACAGTTAAAATGTCAAAATGTCAATAAATAATTAAAACAATAATAAAAACATTATACTAAAAATTGCCATCAGGACCCACAATCTATATTGTATCAATTAAAAAAACTTCTGGAACAGGAAGGTTTTTACCTGGCGTCGAAATGTAAGCTATGTTGGCGCCAGGCGGATCTCACTTAGGAGGGCATTCCATAGCCTGGGGGCAGCTGCCGAGAAGGCCCTGTGTCTACAAGCGACCCCTCTCACCTCCTCAAGGGATGTCTCTTTCAAAGGTTCCCCCTAGCTTAATCTTAATTGTGGGGTTAGTTCCTATGGAAGGAGGTGGTCCTTCAGGTATCTAGGTTCAAAGCCGGTTAGGGCTTTCTATGTCAAAACAAGCACTTTGAATTGGGCTCGGGCAACAACTGGTAACCAATGCAGGTTACACAGAATGGGCGTGATGTGATCCCTGGCGGCCCCACCACTTACCAGCCGCTTTAGTAACGAGCCGTGAAACAAACCACTTCCCAAGTCTGCAGTGATGCTACCAATAACAGCCTAATGCCCAGGCGGGTTCAAGAGTAAGGCAGTGAGTTCCTTTTTCAGAGTAACTTCTTCGGCTCTGGATATGTCTTGCTCCAAAGACAGTCAGGCCTAGGAGAGCAAATGTGTCCTAGTTAACAAGAACCACATGGGCTTCTATGAACTACATCAGCGTGCAACTAGGATGTGGGCCTGGTTCTTTAGGGAGAGTGGATGCAATCATGTCAGGCCCGATGAAAAGTTGGTCACAGCCCCATGCTAAATCCATCTCTGGCCCCAGGCAATGGTCGGAGCCTCTGCAGCAGCCTTGGAAATCAGTGTGGGATTGCGAAAGAGAGAAAGAATTAATTCCAGATAGACTTCCATGGTAGGTTTATGGTACAGATAGATTACAAACCATCTCTGGATTTCCTCTGGTGTCCCACACGTTAAACAGGTCTGGTGTGAACCAAAACACCCTCTCTAATTGAGAAAGAGGTGGTTCACAGGACTTTGTAGTAAGCAAAACTTCCTTCAGCTTCTCTGCCAGGAGCAAGATCGACCACACCCATCCTGTTCATGACAGATAGATAACTTACCCATTCCACAAGCCACCCTACAATGCGCAATGCCCCAAGGAGACAGCCAGCAACAACAATAACTGATGTACGGGTGTGTCTTTAGGAGTTACACTGGGAGACATAAATTATCTTTCTAGTTTCAGAACAGAATAATTAAATGCTCATATTCCTCTCCAACAGGACACAAGCAATGAAATTTGCTATATGGTGAAGACAACCTAAATATCCCCCACCCATTTCCCCCAAAAAACTCTGACACTGTGTGTGCGCGTAAGCAAGAGGGGGGTGAGGGACCACCCATGTATTTATTCTCCTTCTTCTTCAAGTTCCCATTTTTGCAGACATGAACAGTGTTAATACATTCACATCCAAGTCACAGCAGTGGGTCCAGTTAGCCAGAGCCACCTAGCAGCAGCCATGCTAGCTGGTAAATTCCGGAAGATCTAGTGGTTCCCAGTCTTGAGTTCCCTATATGTTCCTGGACTACGATTCCCAGGTGTCTTTGCCACCAGCTGCACTGGCCAAGATTTCTTGGACTTGTTGTCCGAGAACATCTGGGGATACAAAGTTGGGAGTCATGTCAAAACAGGCAGGCAGAGAAGGATCATCTATTCTCATCTGTTTACTTTTCATTTTTGCCTGGTTGCTACATCTGGGGAACTCATTCTGAATCTGTTTAAGATTCACTGCTTGCAACACGAACAGTGGGCGTACATGAACCACCCATAATAGTGTGTTGCACTAATGGGGTGGTATTTCAATCAAAGAAATAAACCCATAATAAAAAAATAAACAACATTTGTTTCAGACAGTGGGGTGGTATCCTGGCTGGATCAGCTGCCCAGGCAGAAAGGCTGCATGGGCATCTGTCGCGAGTCCTGTGATGGGGGTTCCTGCATGGCAGGGGGCTGGACTAGATGGCCCTTGAGGTCTCTTCCAACTCTAGGATTCTCTGATTCTAAGGTGAAAGTGGCTGTAGGGGTGAACAAAAAGAAGATGCAAGACGGTTACGTGGCTGGCAAAGAACATGGCCCAAATGAAAGAAATGGAATTTCCTTGACAGTTTTCCAGTCTGAAAGCCAAGAAGCCTACGGCAATGGAAACCATGTCGACATCCACCTGCAGCCATAGACCAGGGGATTTCCTAATCGTGGAACAACCAACAGGAATACCTTCTCTCTCTCTCTCTCTCTCTCTCTCTCTCTCTCCAGTTCCCTCTGGCATTCAAACCTGGCACACAGGTGCTATTGTGGAAAGAGCGTGCCTGGCAGAGCTTTGAAAATGCCAAGAGATTTCGAATCACAGGTGGTAGGCTTTCAAGAATGTGACATGGCATCTTGCCTGCTAAGGAGGAATAGAAAGTGGTGGGGTGTTGTTGTTTTTTCTTTCCCTTCGGGCTCTTCCCTCAGCAGCGTTAGCTCCAGGCTCTGATTCCTCAAGGCAGAACAGTGAGAACACTGGAAAATATTTATGGTGCCTTTTCGCTGTGTCTTCATAGAATCATAAGATACAGAAGTTGGAAGGGTCCAACCCATCAAGTCCAACCCTCTGCTTGGTGCAGAAATACACATCAAAGGATATCTGCCAGGTGGTTTTCCAAATTTCTCTTGAATACCTCCAGTGTTGGAGGAGCGCTCACCACCTCTCGAAGTAATCGGTTCCATTTCTGGAAGTTGAGTCATGGCAACGGGACTTCTTTTTCTTGAGAGACTGAAGCATTTCGCTGCTCATCCAAACAGCTTCATCATTCTGAAGAAAGCTAGTTGTGATTCCTCCATTTTATAGATAACTTTGGCCTCATATCACCTTGGTCCGAAATAGGTTCATAAGGTGAACAATGGCCTAAGGTGCTGAAACCCATAAAGTATGTGTCGTTAGCAATGGCCTCTGTGCTGAAGGTGTGAAGGCTTTTTGATTTGTCTGGGTATTGTTGAAAGCACAGCCTGACAAGTGGCAGATAGACTGTGCCTGAGGCCCCCACCTCTGTTGAGAGAGGGGGTTTCAATGCTCACATAAATGGCTTCCCTGACCCCTCTCTCAAACCACCTCTCTTCTGTGTCTAAAATGTGTACATCCTCATCTTCGAATGAGTGCCCTTTGTCCTTCAGGTGGAGGTGTACTGCTGATTCTGGTCCTGAGCTGTTGTCCCTCCTATGCTGGGTCATCCACCTGTTTAATGGCTCTTTAGTTTCTCCAATGTAAATATGCATGCAAAAATTCACTATAAAGGATCCAAAGAATAAACTGCAAATCCTTTTCTGATTTTGACCATCAGCAGGTATGACACGCCAAATACAGTTTAATTTGCTGTGCCCCTTGCGTGCTGCATGGAGCCCATACACAGACACTGGTCAAGCTGAAGGTTGACCCTGTCTCCCAACAACCAGATATCAGCCAGTATGAATGAGACAGTATTTATTTTTCTGAATGAGTTGCAGAGTTATACACACAACGTATCCTGAAACTGAGCACCACCACAGTCAAGCCCAAACAAGGAAAGGGAATACGTGGGAATCACTGCTTTTGAATTTCCGAGCCATTAATTAACCAAGTTCACTGATGCGTGGGAAAAAATTAACATAATTTAATCCGTGAGGCGCATGAGCTGACTTGCTGGGCCCCAGCTGTGTGTTCAACCCACCCATAAGATGAATGTTCCTTAGACCCCACTGAATTGCTAAAGTGTCATCAATTAAAAAAAAAGAGCTGTACAGTGTGCTAAGTTGCATCTGGTGGGAAGTGGAACAAAGGCACATTTCACTGAAATCAGGCCAACAGGAACAACAAGTTTATGCAACTGTTTATTATTATTTAGCGGGGATGGAAAGGGAACACGCAACAGCTGTATTGCTCTTGTTAAAGCTGGTGGTGCCTGAGACACAAAACTGAAATGTTGTCCCACCTTCTTCAAAGGCTCTGAACCTTATATTTATTAAAATGGCTTAAACTGGAAGATTCCTAATCGTCTAGAATAGATAACGCCTACTGTGGTCTGGGAAAGCTGTTTCCTCACCTCAGCTGCACTAAAGTGGAGAAAGACATCTGAACAGGGGTTCCCCAGGCAAGAAGCAGACACAGAGACCTGCTAAGTAATTAATGTATCTGGAAGATGAGTCGTGGCTACGGGACTTCTTTTTCTTGAGAGATAGAAACATTTTGCTGCTCATCCAAACATCTTCATCAGTCAATACAGCTACTGCGAGTCCACCATCTATAGTAATCTTTGACCTCTTGTCACCCTGGTCTGAAATAGGGTCATAAGATGAACAATGGCCTGGATAGGCTCATTAGGTAGACAATATGATCCATAGAATCATAGAATCATAGAATCATAGAGTTGGAAGAGACCTCATGGGCCATCTAGTCCAACCCCCTGCCATGCAGGAACCCCTTCACAATATTTCCGACAGATGGCCATCCAGCCTCTGCTTAAAAACCACCAAAGAAGGAGACTCCACCACTCTCCGTGGCAGCGTATTCCACTGCCGAACAGCTCTAACTGTCATGAAGTTCTTCCGAATGTTCAAATGGAATCTTAAGGTGAACATGTCAAGATATGTAAAAGTTGATAAAACATATGTTATGTATATTTAACAGAATGTGTAAAGAGAATTGTAAAATGGAGGCAGTTAGATTCTGCTGTGTCATGATGTTAATCCACAAATGTTAGAGATGAGTAATCACAGGCATGTTTAAGTGATGAAGTGCAGGTGGAACTGATTGTAACATCATGATTTGTAATGGTTAGATCAGATTGCATCAGATTGTTAATTAGTGATTGCATCAGATCTTATGAGTGCTGATTTGTATAAATAGCACTAGCTTGCCATTTGTATTTGGGGACTGTTATGGTGA
The DNA here is from genome assembly GCA_023846285.1 of Phrynocephalus versicolor. NCBI lineage: Eukaryota > Metazoa > Chordata > Lepidosauria > Squamata > Agamidae > Phrynocephalus > Phrynocephalus versicolor. Next base: position 1,797,587 of record JAHTLZ010000328.1, read on the forward strand.
GAACAGTTTACCCCCCACTCTGTTTGTCTGTTTGCTATATTGTATATAATGCTTGGTTGTTATGCTGTGTATATTTTGCTGTATATATGAATATATGAGTTTTTACTCTATTCATTGTCATTGTTTTTCTGTTAGCCTAACTCTGCAACCCTTTATATCAATACTGACATTTTATCTACGTTACTGCTGCACTGCTCAGTGGCAAACATATTTAATTATATATTATATATTACTGCCCATTTAGTGTATAGTCTGTTGACAGGGTTATGGGCCCAGCTGGTTCAGCAGCCTGATGGGTTTTGTTGTACTTGTATAGATAAAGTGTGTGTTGTGTAAAGTTGTGTTTTTGCAGAGAAAACTGATTGGAGTTGGAACGGAGACTAAGCAGAGCTGCAAAGGATTTCTCTGAGAGGCTTGGAATGTGAGCAGAGGAGAAAAGCAGCTGATAAGGACAAGCCAAGCAAAACAGAGTGTGATTTGAGTGAAAGCTGTGGAGGCTGAAGAAATATTTGCCGAAAAAGCTGAAAAAAGTGTTGCAGGAATGGCAGATAAGGAGCCGGCACTATCAGCAATAATGGCAAGTATAAATCTATCTTCAATGCCTCTTGTAAAGCTGTCTGACAGTAATTACCTGCATTGGTGTTTGAAAATGAAGCATTTCTTGATCTTCCATGAGCTCTATCAGTATGTAGATAAGCAGCTTGATGAAGAAGCTGATGAGGAAGATCTGAAGAAGGATGAAAAAGCCTTGGCAGTTATAATGTTGTCCTTGGAGGAATCCCAGTTCGTTTATGTGAAGGAAGCAAAAACGGCACATGAGGCTTGGACGTTTCTCAGAGCAGCTCACATCAAAGACACAGCTGGAAGTAAAGTATCTCTGATGAGAAAATTATTCCGTTCAAGGCAAAGCCCAGGTGAAACTATTTCTGATTATATAAGGAAAGTAAATAGTATATTTCAGCAATTGTCTGAAGTTGGCATAAATCATGAAGAGGAGTACAAATGCCTTGTTATATTGTCAAGCTTGGATGAGTCATATGACAATTTAGTAATGGGATTTGAAGCTATGAAGAGTGATGAATTGTCTGTCTCATACATACAGTCAAGGCTCCAGCAGGAAGAATTAAGGAGGATTGATTCTAAAGTAAATAAAAAGCCTGCTCAAGTGTCTGGAGAAACAATACAAGTAGTTAGAAGATGTTATAATTGTGGGAGTGACCAACATGTTTTTTGTTTCTGTGATAAGGTAAACAAGCGGCAAAGGCAGAGAAAAAATGCTGGCACACGCTGGAAGAGTGAAGGTCACCAGCTGTCTGTAATTAAAGATAACAGGGAAAAAGAGTGCTTAAGACAGGAATTGTTTATTGTAGATTCAGGGGCCAGTATTCATTGTATAAACAAGAAATGTTTGTTTGAGAAACTAACTTTGTTTAATTCTAGAACTGTGACCTTGGCAGACGGGACTCAGGCAGAAGTCTGTGGTGAAGGTACAATATTTTTCAAGCCCCTCAAATGTGTATTTGATAAGGTCCTGTATATACCGTCTTTAAAGAATAATTTATTAAGTGTGCCTATGCTTGTAAAACAAGGTTTTCATGTACAGTTCACTGAGAGTAGTTGCAAGATTGTAAAAAATGGGAAAACAATAGCAACTGGAAGGCTCCAAAACAATTTGTTTATGATAAGCACTTCTGAGAAAGTTTTGAACATGGTTGAAAATAAGCCTCTACATGACAAATGCATACATTTGATGCATAGAAGATTAGGGCACCTAAGTTTTGAAAGCATTAGAAAAACTCTGCAACATGTGGAACATGGGTCTGTGCAAAGCTGTAATAAGTTTTTAGATTGCCATGTTTGTAAAGGCACAAAGGTGAAATCTGCTCCCATATCTAGAAAGAGTTTGAGAAAGTCACATCAACCTCTACAGCTGGTACATATTGATGTAATTGGACCCATGGCAAATTCTTTTGGTGGTGCTAGATTCTGCCTAGTGATAACTGATGATTATTCCCGTTATTCTTGGGTATACATAATGAAGCACAAGAGTGAAGTGAGTGCTATGTTTAGGAAATGGTTTGTGATGGCAGAAAAACAGTACAGGCAGAAAATTTTAGCTGTACAAAGTGACAGGGGTGGTGAATTTTTAGCAAAGCAGTTTGTTGACTATTTAGAAAAGAAAGGGGTGAAACGTAGACTGACAAACCCCTCTGCTTCTGCTGAGCATGGATTGGCTGAGAGGAAGAATGGAATTCTCCAAAATATCATGAATGCAATGTTGGCAGATGCAAAACTTCCCAAAGGTTATTGGGCTGAAGCTATGAAGTATGCAAATTATGTGTCTAATAGGGTGTGGAGTTCAGCCGTGAATGAAATCCCATATACTCTGCTGCATGGAAGGAAAGCTTCAATCAAATATCTCCATATATTTGGCTCTGAAGCATGGGTATTGATTCCAAAGAGGTATAGACACAAAAATAGCCCAAAGTCCAGAAAGCTTATGTTTATTGGTTTTCAGCCTGCAGCAAAATCCTGGCGTTTTTGTGACAGTCATGGTAAAGTTTATATAAGCAGGTCTGCAACATTCTGTGAGCAGAAAAATTGGGAAGCTCTACATGCTAATAATGAAGTGTTTTTGCCAAGCATCTGTCCCCACACTGAGGTTGAAGAAGTTGCCAGTGATGGAGGGGAGTCTACAGCATTACATGATGAAAAGGTGGAAGATGAGGAGCCAGTGTTGATCAGAAAATCTACAAGATCCAACAAAGGAGTGCCACCTGAAAGGTTTGTTGTGAATTTTGTATCCCATGAGCCACAGTTTTTTGAAGATGTGCTGCTGATGCCTGGAGAAGAAAGGAAGCAGTGGATGATGGGCCATGGACAAAGAGCATATGTCTCTGAAGGAACGGCGAGTGGATGCACCAGTGGATGGCGCCAGAGAGCAAAGGACATTTTGCAAGAGAAATAGGTTGCTTATACACAAAGGGTTTTTTTGATATTGATAGTATTTGTTGATAAAGCATTGGAAAGGTATAAAGCATGTTTTGAGATATCCTTAAAGGAACAATGCATGAAAAGTTTAAGATATCCATATGTGATAATCTTGATTTAATTAGCTATGCAGATGCTGACTGGGGTTCAAGTCCAGAAAGGAGGTCAATGTCTGGATATGCCATATTTTTAGGTAACTCACTAATTGTCTGGAAGGCCCGAAGACAAAGGTACATTTCGTGTTCTTCTACAGAAGCTGAGTATGGGGCTGTGAGTGATTTGTGTTGTGGGTTGACCTGGGTAGTACAGTTGTTAAAGGATGTAAATGTGAATGTAAAACTACCAGTCAAAGTGTATAATGATTCTTTTTCGTGTATCCAATTAACACAGAATCAGAAGGTCGGACCCAGAAGCAAGCATATTGGGATCCGTTACCAGAATGTGAAGGACTGCATAGAACAACATTTGATTGTACTGGAATATTGTACAAGTGTTGATAATTATGCTGACATATTTACAAAGCCTTTGTGTAAAGATAAACATGTATGTTTTAAGAAAAGGCTAGGAGTTGAAATCTGTTAAATATAGGAGGGGTGTCAAGATATGTAAAAGTTGATAAAACATATGTTATGTATATTTAACAGAATGTGTAAAGAGAATTGTAAAATGGAGGCAGTTAGATTCTGCAGTGTCATGATGTTAATCCACAAGTGTTAGAGATAAGTAATCACAGGCATGTTAAGTGATGAAGTGCAGGTGGAACTGATTGTAACATCATGATTTGTAATGGTTAGATCAGATTGCATCAGATTGTTAATTAGTGATTGCATCAGATCTTATGAGTGCTGATTTGTATAAATAGCACTAGCTTGCCATTTGTATTTGGGGACTGTTATGGTGAGAACAGTTTTCCCCCCACTCTGTTTGTCTGTTTGCTATATTGTATATAATGCTTGGTTGTTATGCTGTGTATATTTTGCTGTATATATGAATATATGAGTTTTTACTCTATTCATTGTCATTGTTTATCTGTTAGCCTAACTCTGCAACCCTTTATATCAATACTGACATTTTATCTACGTTACTGCTGCACTGCTCAGTGGCAAACATATTTAATTATATATTATATATTACTGCCCATTTAGTGTATAGTCTGTTGACAGAACAATGGCCTAAAATGCTGAAGCCTATCAAGAATGGGTCGTTAGCTATGGCCTTGGTGGTGAAGGCTTTTGATTTGTCTGGGTATTGTTGAAACCACAGCCTGATAAGTAGCAGATAGACCAGGCATGTCCAAACTTTGGCCCTCCTGATGTTTTGGACCACAACCCCCAGAATTCCAAGCCTGTATTTCCAATGGCAAAGGACTGTGGGAGTTGTGGTCCAAAACATCTGGAGGGTCGAAGTTTGGACATGCCTGAGATAGACTATGCCTGAGGCCCCCACCTCTGTTGAGGGAGGGGGTTTCAATCCTCACATGAATGGCTTCCCTGACTCCTCTCTCAAACCACCCATCTTCTCTGTTAATTAATGCAAGAATTTTGGTTGGGTCATCCACAAATGCTTTAATCAGATTTCTTAACTATTAATTATTTGATTGGTTTGATTTGATTAACAATCATTGATTGACTGATTGAGTGAGTGAGTGAGTGATTGATTGATTCTATTGTACTGTCCATGGTCGCTCTGGGTGGTTTACAATAGTGACAATAACATAAAATAATACAAACAGAATCAAAAGTAAAGTTAAAACTGAAGTCAAAAAATAAACATTGCATTTTTAAAACAAGCTGAAGTTTAAAATGATAGTTTAAAATACTCTGGTACTCGCAGTGATCATTCCGACGGCAGGTTTGAAAAGCTTGTCAAAACAAAATTGTCTTAAGAAATCCCTTAAGCGTCCTTAATCGGAAGCCCCACCTACCCCCAGACAAAGGAGTGGATCCTATTCATTCATTCATTCATTCATTCATTCATTCATTCATTCATTTGATCTTATGATGCTTTCATGGGCCTATGGGAAGCAATAAAGGATGAGTGGAAATGTCTCCCAAGAAGACATGGTGCATATCGTCTCTAGAATGGTGTGGTGTTGCAGAGACACACAGCCCTGCTCTATGTACTCTGTGGACCTGTGGGGAGAGTTTTTGAGCCTCTGAGATAAATCAGAGATGGGTTATAATAAATTCCAAACTGCTAGCTGAGGAGGGGCTTGAAATTAAACCTTCCCCTTCCATAGGCCATGTGCCGACTGCAGCTATTTCCATGGAAGATGCTAACCTGGCCTCAACATCCACCATAATTTTGGAAATTCCTTCAAGAACTTGATGCACGGTCTTGAATATGATATTTGCCTTCAAAGGTTCGCGGGTGGGTTTGTTTGTTTTTTAATACTCTTAATGGTCGAATAAAGGCATCACCCATTCCTGCATCTAACCCCTAGTATTTTCTTGCAACACAACAATGAGCTATCATTAATTCAAGCAGTGGTTTTCCAAATATGGCAACAATCACAGTAACTATTTGATTGGTTGGTTGGTTGGTTGGTTTTATTTTTCTACTTTTTATACCATCCATCAGAGAACAACATAAATCAATACTTTAGAGGGGCTGAAACTATACAGTAACCTTAAGGCCTCTTTCAGCGATCAAAGGGTTTGACTTGTTTCAGGTGTCATGTGTTTGTTTGTCCACCTGTGTTTTCGCCATCTTGCCTTAGTATTCTTGATTTCGTTTTTACCGGATTTGAGTTTATTATTTTATAAGCCGTATTGTGGAAGTTGTGTATTCTTTTACATTGTTTTATATTGTTCACCGCCCTGAGTTCTCTTTGGGAAAATCGGGTGGTAAATAAATAAATAAATAAATAAATAAATAAATAAATAAATAAATGGGATTAATTACTTTTTTTTTCAAAAATGGCACATTCTAAGCTTACTCAGAAGTAAATCTCATTCCCCTATATAATTTGATTTAATTATGGCTAATTTGTTGATTTTTATTTACTTTTATATTGTATGTTGTATTAACTATTATGTTGTTTATATTTAAATCTTATAAACTGTCCAAAGTAACCTTTGGTCAGACGGAACGGTATATAAATCAAAACAATAAATCAATGACATGGCCTCAGCCCTACATATATGTGAACCGGAAGGTGGCCAAAGTTAATTTAGCAGTCTCAGGTCAAGGCTTGTTTTTTTCCAGCTTGTTCTCAGTAATCGCACATGCCGGGAGCAAACTACAGTACAACAACCCACACCCAAAATGTAAAAGCTCAAAAAGGTCCAGGTTGGGGTACCCTCAGAGCAAACTAGAGCAAATTGCTCTGCTCTTGGTCACCAGAATCAAGAGCAAGCCCATCCACTCCTGCAAGGCACTAAATAGCAGAACAAATGCCCATCTGAACAAGCCTTAACTAGGTTTTACTGGTTCTGTAAGAGCAGCTCAGAGAACTTTTGTGGAGGAGTAGCCACTGGAATTCAAGCAGGACAGTGGTGTTTCCCCAACCCTTTTGATCAGGCCACCTACAATCCAGCATGGGAAAGGGAGGGAGGGGGGAGAGCCATCATTGGCTCACTTGTGATCATGTGACCTGCTCAAGTGCTTGTATATCAAGACATTGCTTATTGATCAAGGCAAATTTTAGAATAATTTTTGGCTTGTCGTTCAAAACGGTCTTAAATCAAGGCACTCCTAAATCAAGGTATTACTCTAGTTTGTGTTGTCCCTGATTAGTAGAGGCTTCTTTCTCACCTGCTAAAGGGCCCGTTTCTCATTAATATCAGTTTCTAAAATGTTGAACATTTCCATTACAGAAGTGACAACTGCTACAAAATTCGAAAGGCACTCCCCCCTCCCAGAAAACTCTTTGCAGCCACTCCCCTTGGCCCCAAGGTTGGGAAACACAGCCCTAGGCAATGACTATGTGTCTTTTCAATCTCCTGTGAATTGCAAAACACTCTCATCTCTGCAGGATTCCCACTTCTGGAACTGTGCCTGAAACCCTTGGAACCGTTTCCAGTGAGGGTACGTATTTCGGTAAACTAGGCTTTTTCAAGGTCAGAGAGCCGGAACCACCTTAGTGTTCCTGAAACATGATTCGGGGAGAGATTCATGACTCTGCCACCAAACAGCCTTTACATATCATAAGGCCTGTCTTGACTTCCAGGTGACCAATCACAAACCAAAAGCAAGCTAATTTGCAAGTTCTGTATGAATTGCGGGAAATGCCTGCGGTGGCAATCGGACTTTCTCGGCACGTACAAAGGTCATTTGTAATTGTGTAGTTTTGCACTGGAATGAAATCAGAGCATTAAGCAGCTGGAGCAATCTACCCCTTGATGATGATGATGATGATGATGATGATGATGATGATGATGATGATGATGATGATGATGATGATG
>JAHTLZ010000328.1:1804993-1819758 GCA_023846285.1 Phrynocephalus versicolor
TGATGATGATGATGATGATGATGATGATGATGATGATGATGATGATGGGAGAAGAAGAGATTTATACCTCAACGTTCACCCAAGGATGTAACAGATTAGATGGGCAGTAGAGTAAATAAACAAATAAATGGGTAAATCAACTAAGAGGATGATAAATTGCTCAATGAACTTTGGAGACGGCTGAAAGCTCAGGCCCAATTTCCATTTTTTTGAGCATAATTGCCCAGTTATCTGATTTGGTTTTCACAACAGCGTAAACAAAGAGTCATCCCTTGGGAGCGGCCCCAACACCTTGAGGACTTTCAAAGGTGAATGCGTGCTCAGAATGTGCGAAGAATGCGTGAAGCCCCACCTAAGGCTGCACCAAGGCATGGCCAGGTGCCCTAGAGATGCACCACCTAGGGCTGCTTCTCAATGGAACATCTCTTTGGAGGCCTACAAGCACCCACTTTTTTATATTCTTCTCCTCATTGGATGCACAGCCTTTCCGAAGGACCAGTGCACCCCTGTTCCAAAGCAGGGGTGTTTCCATCTCAGCCTCCGTACAGGATACAACTGGCCCAACGCTTCTGGAGGGCAGAGTCATGATGAATCATGCCTTAATGAGTTATTTATGAGTGTCTTCTTGGAGAGAACTGGATGAAACCAGCTTAGCCTCTTTTCACTTCCCTTGCTCCCTTTCGAGTTGGCTCCATCAGTTCAATTCATCTGTCTTGGCGGTTTGGGGAAGGTTTTTCGTTTTGTTTTTTTCACTTCCCACCCCTCCGCAACCTCAAGTCCTGAAAGCATACATCCTGCCCAGAGGGCAGAGTTGCCTCAGCCCACCAGAGGTCTATGGAAACACACCTCTCCGAAATAGATGTCTCCTTTTGGCTTTACCTTGTCTCAGCCTGTCCGTGGCTCTCAGTCGGAAGCAGTAAATAAATGAGGCAATTGATACAGATTGATACAGATTGGGACTAAACAGGAAATATGGAAAGCATATTTCGGCTTGCGTGTCGGGAGCGCTCTTGAAAGTTCTGAACACCTGCAGCTATGCTCCTCAGGGTGGCTAGATGTGGCCTCTTCTAATCGAAGTATTACATTGGTTCCTCCTGCTCCCAACAACAGGAAGTTGCGGGCCAGAGTTCTCACCAATTGAGACAGAAATAGAGTTCTCTAGCCTTTGCTTGTAACATCTAGAAAAGTTACTCTTTTAACTACAGCACCCAGAGTAACCTATCTGCAGAGATGCTGGTAGGTCTTTTGAGTCAGAGCACCAAGTCCATGTTCAAGTGGCCTGGATGCCTTCAAAAGGGGATTGGACAGATGCCATCACAGGTTACAAACCATAATGGAGATGTGTCATCTCCAGGCTTAAAACCAGGGTACTTCAAGGATCAAATGCAGGGGAGTGGTATCAGGAGACAGATATCTAGTCTCGTGTGCTCCCAGAGGCCTTTGGCGGAGCCACTGTGAGATACAGGAAGCTGGACTAGATGGGCCTTTGGCCTGATCCAGCAGGGCTCTTCTTATTTTTTTATGTAAGTGTTTAGTACCAAGCCTGAATCCCTATTAAAAACACAAGGTTTCCCCTCCCCCCCATAAGCAAAAGAGGGGGTGGGTTCTGAGATAAGAATCATGTCCAAGTCATGGGGATGGGGGCTGAATTGACTCCAAGTCAAGTTTCTGGTGTGACTTAGGTCTGACTTGACAGCGAGTCTTCTGACTTGAGTCCCTATGGATGTTTTCCCACCAGCACACCCCTGGGCTGGGAAATTCTAGGACCCCCCCCCCCATTTTTTTCCAAGCTGTCTTCTTCCAAAGGGTATTGTTTCATATTACATTTCCCAGTATCCCCTGACTGATGTGGCTGTTCACCATGGTGGCTGGGAAACTCTGGGTGCTGCAGACTCAAGTTCTGCAGCACTCTAGGGTCATGGTTGCAGCATTCTGTCAGGGCAAATAAGGTGAGGGTTTCCAGATCAGCTACCGGAAAACTCATGAGTCACAGGCACTGGTGCTCCACCACTCTATGTCTTGCTGAGTCTTGTCAGTCAATTCATCCTCACGGGTTTCAGAAAGGTCCAAGGAAAAGTTTTCTGTACACCACTCAAGCTCTAACAATAAAACTAGAGACACCTAGGCTGAACCTACAGTAAAATGGGGCTGCTTGGAGACGGGACACATTTTATATGACTGTATGGAGAAATTCAATCAGTCCTTTACTTAATGTGCATGCAATTCATACCCCATCACATGTATAAAAAAGATCTAGCAAACGGATTAGTAGATAATGCTCCTAAAAGACCCCACATCTAGTATTTAAAAAACCCAATCTAAATATCTTAACATTTTAATTTGTTTTTACTTTTACTTATATCTCATACACATCTATAATTTTAAATTTTGTAGTGCTCTGGTGTGAATACAGAAAGACTGGAGTGTGTAAGAATGTCTGTGTATTTATACAAGAGAGTGAGAGGTTCAGGGCAGATGTTTCTGCAATGCCTCCTAAATATTTGTGCAGCAAGTGAGAGGTGCTGTGGGCATCCTTTGAGAGGCTGAAAGAGATGATCCCTGAGCCTTAATGCTAGTAATAAAACCAGAGTTTCTCCTCTTCCAGGACCATTGACCGTCAGATTTTTCTCCCCCTCCGGAGAGCCAGGAAAGACAACAACAACAACAAAAGTCTGCTGTTGGCCTGAGATCTGGCAGTGCTGTGCACATCCTTAGAAACCACAAAGATTTAGTGTAGTACTGGTGTGACCACAAAAGCATTTATCCCACTTTTGAGGTCTTTAGGATAAATGCTCCTTTTTTCTGGCATTCAGGCAATGTCATTATTGGAGAGAACCAGTCCATCTGCAGTGTTCCTATCAATCCCGTTCTTTGTCTGTCTCAGGGGCTATTGCTATGCTTGCTTTGGTGTGGATAGGATAGCTCTATTTTGGTTCACTTCCATCAAATGCAGTCACTGGGATTGAACCAAAGCAAGCTTCCTGCTTTAATTTCCTCGCTGTTTCAACATCCCCATGTTATTAACGGCTTAAACAGACATTGTAACCATTTAATGATCTGGAGAAACTGGGAGATGAAACAGGAAAATTAAAAACAGAGCAGGGAGGGGAAACAAAACATTTTTTTTTAAATTAGGGACAACGCTGACACATTGCATCACTTACAGAAAATGATTTCTAAAAATTGAAATCTCCCACCTGGAAAATGGGAGGAGTCAAGAAGGAACAAGGACAGAGATTCTTTTGCCAGCCTTCTTAAAGGAGCTGGGCCAAACAGGGCCATTGGAGGTGTATTTGCCATTTAGATGCAGAGACTACAAAGCGCACCCTACCTCTAACCTGTCCTTAACTGATTCTTTTTAGCATGATTCAGCATGATCCAACTAAATCCATTTAGACAAGCTCTAAGGGTATTTGTACACGACCCCTAAACTCCGGGGCAAATGGCTCCCAGCTCCGGAGATTACAATTGTTTCCCCACCAGCTCCGGAGTTTACAGAAAATTAAGTGCGACCACGCCCACCTAAGCGCGTCCCAGCACACTTTTCAGGTACCTGCTCTTGGAGGGGTGAAAAATCCCAGATCCGCTTGTAAAGGGAGTGAGTGCCCAGCTCTCCTCGCTTCTGTTTGTTGTTGTTTTCGCCTCCCGCCCCTTTAAGAGAAGGAAGGACGACGACGGGGGGGGGCTTGTGGAGGCTTGGACCGGCAAATGGAGGTGAGCCTGCATTCTTTTGTCCCCTTTTTTCTCCCTCCCCTCACGCAGACAGGATCAGGGAAGTGTGGAGGGGTGGGGATGCAGGAAGAGCAACGAACCCCCAAGATCTCTGGTCCGAATTTAAGTGGCCAGGATCTTAGGGGTCGTGTGAAAAGAGTCTAAGTTGCAGCTAAAGGTAGGTCCATTTGAATCAGCTGAATTTATGGAAGAACTGGCTTACCGAATCCCTGCTGACTCAATGGGCCTACTCTAGTCCATAATGTCAGGTTTCAAGTTGCATTGCTGGGTAGCTTTACCCTCAAAAGTGATTCAAATGAAGACTGAGAGGAGCATTGACAGACAGGGGAGGCCAGAGCAGCATGAGGGCAAGTTCAGTACAATTGGGAAAATTGCTAATTTATGCCAGAAGTTCTCACATTCTTTTGAACACCATCATTTGCTAAACACCTGCATATCAAAGGATCAAAGGCACCATCATTGCAATGCTTAATACCCAACTTTCTTACCAACTAACCATGATGTCTGTATTTTGATATCTATATCTCGACGCCATATAAAAATATTTGCCATTGCCATGTTTATTTATTTATATATTTATTTTAGAGCATTTTTACCCCACCTTTCTCCTTGGAAAAGGACCTAAGACAGCTTACAGTAATGAGGGATAATATACAGTCCAGTACAATTAAGACATGTTCAAGTATTTGAGAACAAGGAATTGAGGGACATCTTACAGCATTAGTAGACAACATTACATTAAAGCAACACGGTTATTAGTCATAAACACAACATCTATGTGAACCCATAGATTCATATAAAATACACAGGGTAGTCCATCATTCAGGGAAAGCTTGCCTGCAGAGAAAGGTCTTTGCCTGTTTCTGGAAAGACATCAGGGATGGGGCAGGCCTGGCCTCTAGTGGGAGGGAGTTCCAGAGTCTGGGCGCAGCTGTCGAGAAGGCCCTTTCACGGGTTCCCATGAGACGTACCTGTGAGGGTGGCGGGATGGAGAGAATGGCCTCTCCTTTTATCCTCCCTTTGTTTTATCTCTTTCTCTTATGTCTGATGATTTGTCCATGAAAGGTCACACTGCAAAATATAAAGTTAGTCTTGAAGGTGCCACCACATTCTTCTGTTTTTAAATGTTTTATTTTTCTTGTTTTCACCTATAATGCTTTTACTGACTAACATGGGTACCATTTCTACGACTTCAGCGTTTTTTTAGTGATGGAAATTTCATCATTTCATCCTAGTACTGAGAGCATGTTTTTGCATGTGTGAGAAGTACATTTCTGTGTCTCACATTGTGTTCCGTAGCTCCAAGGAATGACCTCGGCTAGGGAAATTCTCCTTCTAGAAACAAATGAAAGTTCTTTAAAAGGAGTTCCCAGAAGTGAGTGTGTCTCTATGTCACAACAATTGTGGTGAAGACATTTGGTCAGCACTCCTGCCATTTCTGTGTCAAGTTCAGTTGCCTCGCTCCACAGATCTACCTTTACACCACCTCTTTCACCCCTGAGGGCGCGGTTTCAAACACAATCCGGAAAGAGAGAGAGGTGATGGAGATTACTCACCCTTGCCAGAATGGGAAGAGTGGTTTCCTCAAATAGCAGTTTCATGGATTATAACCCCATAAAATTGAATCTTATGAGGCAGAGGGCAGATGGTAAACTTGAATCCTTGAGATGGCGTGGGAAAGGTCTATAAATTATACCAAGGTTTCCTCATTTAGAAACACTGTCAGTTCAGAACTATGCAATGATAAGAGCTCAGTGGTGTGGCTACCTGAGGACCAATTTTTCAGAGACCACAGCTCAGGGAGAAACAATTGTGGGATTAGCCATGCTTTGGGAATGCATAGAATCTGGAACTCTGGAGGCAAGGAATTGGCTGGTGACCATTTGTGATGGAGAAGAGCAGACAAGTGAATGCTTGAATCATCCTTGCATGGTAAATAAAAAGGGGGTTGCACTGGCCGAGTTCCAAAGTGAAGATAATTCCTTTTCTCTGAGGTAAAATGCTCCAAAACATCTCCACCTTCTGATTTACTCTGGGTTCTTTTCAAAACAAGAGGCCATGTTACTTATCAAAAATAGTATTATATTTTCTGTTCTTAAGATACAAAAATAAGAATTCAAAAAATATCAAAAAAATATCAAAACCTTAACAAATCTCAATCATAGTTTTATTTCCCTAAAAATAATAAAATCTAAGTCATCCTGACTAACTGATTACATTCAAGATTTCTACTAAGCTAACTTTTCCTATTCTACCTAACTGCAGTGAGCTCCATTGCCCAAAGTGATCCTGAGCTCATCATCAGTATAATAATCAGTATAATCATGGCTTCGCTCTATCTTCTCATCTTCTTCTCACAGCTTCCAGATGTCACATGACATAACTGACCAGTGGTAGCTAATCATTTTCTGTGCTGCTAGTTTTTTATGTCTATTCCTCCACATTGTTCAGTTAAGGTCTAATACAACTGAAATCTACACTTCATATTCAGCTTAACAATTCAAACTATGTCCCATCGTGCTTATTTCCGTGCAATCCTTTCCTCACACACTTGCCAAGAAGAACCAAATACTGGTTTTTTCCCTACATGCTTGCTTGTAATGTGTAATTTGGCCCTTGAACAGAATTCAAAAATATCTCTTGCGGACCCTTCGACCAAGACCCAGCCAATCACCTCACATTCGTTTTCGTTTGAAATCCACGTTTTATGACATCATGGAGGTCCTCCTGATGAAAACATCTCATGATATACACCCCACCGAGGCAATATTCTCCTACTCTTCTTCAGTGGAGGGTTTTAAACCAAGCTTGAGCAATGAACTATTGAGGATGACTTAGAATTTTCTGGATCAGAACCCTCAGTCCACCATTCAGTTGTACAATTCTGTCGTTCTACTGAGAGCCCTCTTCTAAAAGATCCTTGAGGCCTTGGGACCACACTTGTTGTCCAGTTTGGACACATATCCGCCCCTTGATGTCTGGCTCAGTTTTATCCTCAACTAAAAGGGAAAGATCACAGTCCTTTACTTGAAATCTTTCTCATTTCCTTTTACAGAAAAAAACTGAGGGAAACAAGGAAACAGGCTCTTCTCCTTGGTAATCTATGTACTATTGTGTGAGTCAACATATTGCTTTTCCCAGAAAAAGAAAATATGTATTTCAAGAAAGGGGAAAAGAAAGAAGCAAAGGTTATCAAGGAATACAGCAAAGTCAGCAAGGGAACATGAACTAAAAAGGGAGAAAAGGTGGGATGTGCCAGAGGAGAAAAATGAAAAAACTAAATTGTGTCAGTTTCTGTCTACTCACTGTCCCTGGGAGGATTAAAGGAATACATATGCCTTGAGTCATGGGATGTGTACAAATATCCCACTTCCAATCAATGAGACGATTTCGGGGCTTCAGCCCTCATTAGCCAGCCTCGGGCAGTGTTGCCAAATGTATATATTTTCAAGGACCTTAAATCTTATGGTTTGTAGTAAATAAAGACCACAACTTACAGCCTGCAAAATGGCAGCAAAATCTCCCTCGGCCCCTTTTGTGAGCCCTAAGGCAACAAGCCCTCCCGTGGATAATGAAAACCATGGATAAGAGAGAATGCCCCCCCCAAATCCAAAAACTGCTATTTTGTGATAGTAGCTTGCTTTATCGCTGCTGTTTTGAGACAGTAGCTTGCTTTACGGCTGCTGTTTGTGATAGTAGCTTGCTTTGTAGCTGCTGAATTATTTATTATTATTATTTTCCTCTGCCAACCGTGGATAAATGAGTCAGTGGATAATGAGTCAGTAGATATTTAATTTTTATTTTTTAAAAATGTACAATTGCATCATGTTGTATATCAAATGAAAGCCCTGTTTATAAGCTTTAAAATGGTACCTGTTCCAGGTCCATAGCTACCACCGCAGGTATCTATTGAATGACATTTGAAGTTATGGTGGCTAGTGAATTTTGGCTTTTTGGTTTTTTTGGTGGACCAAACAAGTGGACCAAAAAAATCTGATTTTTTTTTAAATCTCATGGTGAGATACAAATGTACCAAAAATGAACCAAACCCATGGCATCAAGTTCCAAAATGGATTTTTCATTGATTCAATATTTTGCTCCTCTCTTTTGTTTTGGTGTCAGGTCTTTTGGGTGGATGATTCTCTGCCTTAGAGTGCTCAGTGGATGTGAAATCTTTTAAAGGTTTTCAGACACACCAGCAATGTAAGGAATGACCAAGTTTTTCCATCAGCTCTGTGTCTCAGGCTGATCCATTGTTCTTCTGGATTGGGACACTTTGTTGAAGACCCACTTTGGATATCCACAGACCTTAAGTACCTCTTCATCACCGAATGGGTGTCCTTTGCCCTTCAAATGAATGTACACTGTTGATTCTGGTCCTGAGCTGTTGCCCCTCCTGTGCAGGGCCATCCTCCTGTTTAGTGGCTGTTTGGTTTCTCCCGTGTAGAGGTCTGAACACTCCTCACTGCATTGGACCGCATATATTCTATTGATCCTCCAAAGAAACCAAAAAGAAGGAAGGCAGGCAACTGAAGACCGTGGACATCCCACGTGGCCTTTAACAAGGCAAAAGAAAGTAAATTGTTCTGCTTACATACTGCCCCATAGTGCCTCAAGCACTCTCTGGGCAGTTTACAATTTAATTATGCAGGCGACACATTGCCCCCCCCCCGAACCCAGCAAGCTGGGTGCTCATTTTCCCACCCTCAGAAGGATGGAAGGCTGAGTCAACCTTGAGCCTGCTTCCTGGGATTGAACCCCAGGTCGTGAGCACAGTTTTACCTGCAGTACAGTAAACAATATACCTTAACTAGATATGGGCAGGAATTGCCCATATTGGGTTTGACTGTTCAAGTTCACTTTTGACAAACTGGTGTCTGCTGCATTTATTTTTAGTTTAGATAGTTTTAACATTTTGCCTGTTTAATTATCAATGTATTTTATTTATTTATTTTTATTTACTTATTTACTTATTTACTTGTTAACTGCTCAATTTTCCCACAGGAACTCTGGGCAGTGTACAACAAATTACAAAAGCAACGTGACCAAAACACAACCCCATAATAAACAAACATATAAAGTTGTACAAACAATAACAGCAACAATAAAACAACAGAAAATCCGGCAAGGAAAAATCAGGGCCAACAGAACAACCAACAAGCTCACAATCATACACTCAGCGATCACCAAAGTTGGGGCTTTATTGGAACTAGAATTCCACTAGATTTTTTCATTGTTTCTTCCTTTAATTACATATACAGTGCAACAAAACAACAAATATATCAATTGGCAAAACTAACATAAATGGTAGCGGAGGGGATGGTCCATTGGATTTTGCTGAACACTGCAGCATTCTTCCAATCCGCACTCTTCCCCCCCCCCCACCTTCCTTGTCCCAATCTCAATCTCTTTTCGCTTTGTTTCCTGTAGGATTTTAACAAGCTTCTCACTGGCACCATTCCCTGTCGCTCTGACCCACGGCTGCACCTACCATTACTGTTTTACGAATTTCCGCAGTAGCACTTACTCATCTAATGCAAGGTGAACAGACAAGAAGGCAATTTACATTCGAGGCCAATTTTTCACTGGGGAGGTAGACTAGTGTCTATCTGATCTGGCAAAATTTAAAAAAACACACAAAAAGATTGACTATTTTAATGTAAGCTTTCTTGGATCAAGTCCACTTCTTCAGACACATGGCAACAGAAGGAAGTGTTCAATGAGATATACAATGGAATGTGAGTTTAAGACCAAGTATTTATTGGCTGTTGGGTGTACATTTACATGCAGTGATTTGGCTTGTGTTGTTTTAGGGCTCTGTAAAAATCCCTCCCTTGCCCACAGAAAACTAGGCAATCTGGAAGAAGGATGCTGGTATAGACTTCATCCTGATATACTAGAGTATATCAAAGGCATCCAATCTCGCCTGATTTCGGAAGCTAAGCAGGTTCGGCCCTGGTTAGTACTTGGATGGGAGACCACCAGGGAATACCAGGTGCTGTAGGCGCCTGGAGTAGGAACTGGAAAACCACTCCAGTATTCCTGCCAAGAAAACTCCATAGATGTGGCGTCATGAAGAGTCAGTCACGACTGTAACGACGCAACACACACACACACACACACACACACAGTAAATATTTCTGTTTTTACCCTGTGCTGCTAGGGCATACACATTACTCTGGGTGGCCTGCAAATGGCAAAAAACCAGACATTACAATAAAGAAATGCAATATAAAACAAGATAGAAATTGACATACAATATAACATAGCGAGACAAAAAGATAAGGTAAGATGGTGCCACAAAAATGAAGAAACGAGAGCAATGAAATCTGGGTCAGAAAAGGAAATTATCATCCAGTCTCAAAGGCCTCCCTAAACAATAAAATATTTAACTGCCTATGAACGGCTACAAGAGAGCTAGATGGAGTTCTGTCAGGAGTTGCTTCCATAACATTGGGGCCACCACCAAGAAGGTTCTGCTTTGGGTAGTGGACTTGCAAGCCTCTCTGAATGGCCACCAGGAGAATTTTAGACTGCATTGTCCCAGTGGGACGGACAGATGATATTTGTATGTCATAGGCAGAACCTTGAACCTGATCCAGGAGGCAACTGTTAGCCAGGGGAGATGCTTGAGGGCAACACAATCAAATTTGCCAAGGCCCATCATCAGGTTGGTAGCAGCATTCTGAACCCATTGTAATGTCCAGATCACGTTCAAGGGCATTGCAGTGGTCTGTATGGGAGATAACCAATACCTGCATCACAGTCTTTAGAGAGTCCATGTCTAGATATGGGTGGAGCTGACCTATTATTCTAAGATAAAAATGGAAAACCTTCTTGGAGCCTCGTGGCACAGTGGTTAAACTGAAGTACTGCAGCTGTAACTGTACTCACAACCTGGGGTTCAACCCCAGGGAGCTGTCTCAAAGTTCACTCAGCCTTCCAGCCTTCCAGCCTTCCGAGGTCAGTAAAATGAGTACCCAGCTTGCTGAGGGGTGGAGGCAATGTATAGCCTGCATAAAGGTAAAGGTAAAGGCTCCCACACACACACACACATGCATGCTAGTCGTGTCCAACTCTAGGGGCGGTGCTCATCTCCATGGCCACATGGCCAGCATAGCTTCAAGGAAACATTGTTTTACCTTCCCGCCTGCATAATCACTTGTAAACTCCCCAGAGAGTGCTTTAAACATTGTGGGATGGTACTTTATTTATTTATTTATTTATTTATTTATTTATTTATTTATTTATTTATACACTGCCTGTCTTCCCAAAGGAACTCCAGGCAGTTAACAACAATATATATACAAACAAAGCAAATAAGGATGCTTGGTAAGATGGCGGGGGGGGGGGAACCCTAGTGGTCGCCAAATGCCTCTCTAAAAAGCAAGGTCTTAAGCGTAGGGCCAGCCAGCCACAGAGAAGGCCTGGTTTTGAGTGATCAATTTCAGGGCCTCCCTGGGCATGGCCGTCCAAAGTGAGAATGACCATGACAATCTGGTGGGTCGGGCCTCGGTTGACCTCTGGGAGATCCGCTCCGCCATATATTCATAGAATCATAGAATCATAGAGTTGGAAGAAACCTCAAGGGCCATCCAGTCCAACCCCCTGACATGCAGGAACCCCCATCACAGGTCCCAAGCCGTGGAGGGTTTTGTAAATCAAAACCCGCACCTTGAACCTTATTTGGAGCATAATGGGCAGCCAATGCAAGCGAGCCAGAACTGGGGTGATACGGTTATATCTGCCCATACCTACCACCACTCTGGGTGCTGCATTTTGTACCCGCTGAAGTCTCCGAATAATGGTCAAGGGCAACTCCATGTAGAGAGCGTTGCAGTAGTCTATCCTTGAGATCACAAGCTTTTTTTGCTTTTTCTTGGCTCACCCTAGGAGAGCACACCTCGCTCTTTTGCAATTTCAGTGTTATCTGGATCGGAATAAATATTAATTCCAGCCAGCCACTTTCCCAAACCTGCTCAGAGAGAGATTTGTGTGTGTGTGTGTGTGTGAGAGAGAGAGAGAGAGAGAGAGAGAGAGAAAGAGAGAGAGAGAGTTCTACAGCAAAACCAACAAGCCCTCAGAAGTGTTAGCACATTTTAAAAAAAAAATACTGTAAAGAAAACCTCCTGTGTGGTTGCACCTCTCCTTTTGAGAAACACTCAGGATGCGTCTCCCATGCTCTGAGGTAAAAAGGCAGATCTTTTCCCAGCCCTGGGAGAGGCCAGCTGGGTTCAGATAAAACAAGAGAAAACCGTTCCAGGCTTTCTCCCCTGGTGTGAGGCGAAATCTCCCAAAATGATCACGAACTGCATTGCTAAACAAGGTCTTTGAAGGCTGAAGGATGTTGCTGTGAGTGCCTTAACTTGTCCTTTAAATGCCCAGAGCCAAATGTGAGTTCCTCCAGCCCTGGCCTATCCATTTCCAGGAAGGTAGACCAGGATTCCTTACACGGAACTGGGAAGGCCAAGGGGGATCGCAGTGGTTGAAATTCCAGTGAAATTCCCTTCTGACATTTTTGCTGATCTTACCGGAGTGAAGTTCCATCTATGAAACAGTTTAAGGACATTTTCTCTGAGATTGACTGGTTTTATTATAACACTTTCCACATTTTTGTCTGGTCATCAATACTTATTTATTTATTTATTTATATTTATATTTATATACTGCCAGATTTTCCCAGACGGGAACTCAGGGTGGTTAACAAAGATAGCATACAACAAATACAGAGAAAAATAATTATTATATTATATTATATTATATTATATTATATTATATTATATTATATTATATTATATTATATTATATTATAATCATTAAATAAAAATAAATAAATATTTTTGACATTATGAATAAATAATATTATTTATAATATTGATATTATAACAAAAAATTTGCACCCATTTGACCATCCCTTCCGTTACCATTTATGTTACTTTTGTCAATTAATATATTTGTTGTTTTGTTGCACTGTATATAGAATCATAGAATCATAGAGTTGGAAGAGACCTCAAGGGCCATCTAGTCCAACCCCCTGCCATGCAGGAACCCCATCACAGTATTTCCAACAGATGGCCATCCAGCCTCTGCTTAAAAACCTCCAAAGAAGAAGACTGAATCACCCTCCGTGGCAGCATATTCCACCGCCGAACAGCTCTAACCCTCGTGAAGTTCTTCCTAATGTTCAAATGGAATCTCTTTTCCTGTAGTTTGAAACCATTGCCCCGAGTCCTAGTCTCTGAAGCCCTGGAAAACAAACCTGTTCCCTCCTCAATGTGACATCCTTTCAAATATTTAAACATAGCTATCATATCCCCTCTCAGCCTCCTTTTTGAAAGGCTAAACATTCCCAGTTCCCTAAGCCATTCCTAAATGAGGAAAAAATTCTAGTGAAATTCTAGTTCCAATAAAGCCATGTGGCAAAGCCTTCCTTCCTTCCTTCCTTCCTTCCTTCCTTCCTTCCTTCCTTCCTTCCATCCATCCTTTCCTTCCTTCCTTCCTTCCTTCCTTCCATTCTTTCCTTCCTTCCATCCATCCTTTCCTTCCTTCCTTCCTTCCTTCCTTCCTTCCATTCTTTCCTTCCTTCCTTCCTTCCTTCCTTCCTTCCTTCCTTCCTTCCTTCCTTGTCCTATTTTGTAAAACAGACAAAGCTGAAAAGGCCCAATAAATTACAATATTGCAACACAATTAAATGTTTTTGCCTGTTAAACCACCACTGAATTAGAGCTATGTAAAGCCATTTAATGGCCGATCGGGGAGGCGGGGCAATGAAAAGGCCACGCCTCTCTTTAAACACCTCCCTCTCTTGGCAAATGCCGCTGTGAGCAGAAACACCTTTGCAAGAAGTATAATCGGCAGAGACCATCTAGTGTCCCCTGGCAGGTTGAAAAGACTTTTAGACTTTTACTATATTTGGAGTGAGAAATGCTAGCCTGGAAGCTGGATATAGAAAAGGAAGAGATAGGAGAGACCAAATTGCAAATACATGTTGTCTACTGGAGCACACCAAAGGACCTCAGAAGGAAACCAGCTTGTATTGAAGATTACAGCAAAGTCTTTGACTGTCTTGACAATGAAAAGCAATGGATCATTTTAAAGAAATGGGTCTCCTGCCTGAGGTATGAACATGAGGCTACTCTTTGGACAACAAGTAAAGAAATAAAAGAGCTTTCCTGGGTAAAGGTGTCACAACTTCCTTTCTGCTTAGTCTATAAAAAACATACCATATGAACACCAGCAAAACCCTGGAATTATCATGCCTTTTACTTCCTTATTAGAAGCTTGTTTCATTCTGTTGCCAAGTGTGGCAGTGGGGTTTGCATTAGGGCCATGAAAGAGCAAATTTTAATTTCCTAGTCATTTAGCATGGGAAACCCTCTTGCATTTTGTTTTTCAGGATATCTGTATTTTCTTCAGACAAAGGAGGGGTGCTCTCGTGCGCTGAAATACACGTGATTGTCACATCAGGAGTGTTTGATGCTGCTCTTAATTCACATGCTACCTAGTTGTGGTTTGTGATGGGTCATGAAGAGGTAAACATGGGTTTTATTGTGCAGTTCTGAAGGTCCGTCTGAATCCTGTCAATGGAAGACTAATTTCAGACTCCAAACAACACAGTTTAGTTGGCTCTTGAACAATCAGCCGTATCTCACTAACCTTCAAGAATAAGCATTGTGGATCATAAACATTGCCAGTCTGGACTTTCAAAGGGCCTTTGACAAAGCCTGCTGATAAGTCTCCTTGAGCAAGCTGAACAGTCATGGAGTTAGAGGTTCAGAAATTGTTTTCAAAGAACAGAAGGCAGAACCTTTAACCAGGCACAGTGCATGTTCCCTCTCTATGAACTTAGACTAAAGGAGTTTTGTTGAACAACTATCTGTGTGTGGATCGTATGTCCTTTCCTTGATCCAGTCACACAAGGGAAGAGGTGTTGGTTTGTGCAAGATAACTTATAGTTGAATTTCTGAAAGGCTGTGGTGAAACAACTTCTTTCTTTCTTTCTTTCTTTCTTTCTTTCTTTCTTTCTTTCTTTC
>JAHTLZ010000328.1:1842639-1857011 GCA_023846285.1 Phrynocephalus versicolor
ATAAATAAATAAATAAATAAATAAATAAATAAATAAATAAATAAATACTCACCTCACCCCAAGGCTCCCCTAACAGACCTGAAATCACCACACAAACTGGGAGCCATGGTAACTGCTACTGATGAGCATTCACCGTTGCACCCAGGCATCTCCAATCTCTAAGGAAAGCATTCGTAAAAGACTGGTTCCTCTCTTTATATTTTTACTTTTGCAGTAGGGTAGGATCCATGGGAGAGATTCAGCTTTTTCCTGCAACAGCTTTTTCTTGAAGTAGTGTTGCATAGTCAAAGCTATGGGTTTTCCAGTAGTGATGTATGGAAGCGAGTGCTGGACTATAAAGAAAACTGATTGCCGCAGAATTGATGCTTTTGAACTGTGGTGCTGGAGGAGAGTCTTGAGAGTCCCCTGGACTGCAAGGAGATCAAACCTATCCATTCTGAAAGAAATCAACCCCAAATGTTCACTGGAAGGACAGATTTTGAAGCTAAGGCTCCAGTACTTTGGCCACCTCATGAGGAGAGAGGACTCCTTGGAAAAGTCCCTGATGTTGGGAAAGATGGAAGGCAAAAGGAAAAGGGGACGACGGAGAATAAGATGGTTGGACGGTGTCATCGATGCAACTAACATGGATTTGACCAAATTCCGGGAGGTGGGGAGGACAGGAAGGCCTGGCGAGCTCTGGTCCATGGGGTCACAAAGAGTCGAACACGACTGAACGACTGAACAACAACAAGTGTTGCATCATGCTCTAGCATAATTCCTACCGGGCAATTTGGTGGAGAAAAAAACACCAATGGGCTGGTTACTAGTGCAATGAATCAATTATGTGCCATAAAGCCAAGTCCAATTTATGACAATCCTTCTTGAGTTTTCCAGGCAGGAAGTAGGCAGAAATGAAGGCCTAGTTCTTCTTGTTCATGGTGGTCTGGGGTCGTGCAGATTGCCCCAGGACATGGAGATGGTTGAGATCATAAGTTGGGTGAGCGCTCTCTTCCAGCAAGTACTGTGGGGATTCGATCTCTCCATCTCTGACACCACAGCCAGGCACTGCCAGCTTTTCTTATACTGGTAAATGACTCCCTCTCCCTGAAAAATGAGACCATTCTCTGATTGTTCTTTTTCTCCATATGCACACACAGAGAAATATACTGACATATCAACATTTGCTTTGCAAGTATAGCCAAATATTTAGCTCAGCATGGATGTCTGTGAAGATTCTCAGTCATCTGGGTGAATTTATCTGGAAGCTGAGTCATGGCAAATGGACTTCTTTTTCTTGAGAGACTGAAACGATTCGCTACTCACCCAAACAGCTTCGTCCTTCTGAGGAAAGCTAGTTGCAAGTCCTCCATGTTATACTTCACTTTGACCTCATGTCACCCTGGTCTGAAATAGGCTCACAATAATGAGCCTATTGATAGTGTTGTCCAGCTAACGAGCCTGCCCAGGCCATTGTCCATCTTATGGGCCTATTTTTCACATTCACTATTATGATTAGTAGCTACTGTGAGCAGACCTATCCTCTATGAAGATGCATTATTGTCATTATGTGCTTGTAGTGATCCTTTGGATTAGCAACCTTCAAAAAGTTTTATCGGCCACATCCCTTGCAAAGTAGAGGCTGAGGCTTCCCTTATTGAGTTAGTCCATCTCACGTTCAGCCTTCCTCTCTCCCTACTGATGTGCATTCTTCTCAGCCTTGCCATCTTTTCCAAACAGTTGTGCCCCATCAAGTAGAATTGCTGTGCCAGCAAATCTGCACACGCATTGCTCACTGCCTACATCATCCATTCCTGTGGGTTTTAATCTGCCTCCCTTTTCCCCATTATTCGGAGGGGGTTCCTCTCCAGGTCCATGTTTCTGCCGTCACAGACATGGAGGGGAGGGCCTTACGCAAGGCAAGGAAGGAGAAGACGCATTGCTGAGTCATCAGAGTGGCACTAGTGTTGGCTTTTGCTTAGCCCTGGCAGGCGGCACGGCTGGGCACACCCACCCTGGCGTAGCAAGGAGGTAAAGAGGAACCAGCCTTCTGGTTGGGAGATCACAAACAGAGGAATTTTGCCTGGCCCTGGTTTTTGCCCAGTGGGGCATAATCTGGAATGACTGCTCAAACTTACAAATGTAGATTGGCAAAACAACTTTTCCTTTAAACTCGGGGCCAGGGAGGGCACCAAAAAGCCTTCCTCTCTCTCTCTCTCTCTCTCTCTCTCTCTCTCTCAGCCAAAGTCTTGCTGGAGATCACAGTTTCCACAAAAAAAAAAAAAAAAAAAACCAGTCACAGCAGAAACCACCACAGATGTGGCAATGACAGGGGAATGAAACACTGTTCGTCCAGCAAGGCTCTCTGCTTTGACACAGAACTAAGTACAGTATGGACACAAACCAGAAGAGGAGGGCGACCAGGATGGTTGAGGGTCTGGAGGAAATGTCTTAAGAGGAATGGCTTAGGGAGCTGGGAATGTTTAGCCTTACAAAAAGAAGGCTTAGAGGGGATATGATAGCTATGTTTAAATATCTGAAAGGATGTCATATTGAAGAGGGAACAGGTTTGTTTTCCATGGCTTCAGAGACTAGGACTCGGGGCAATGGTTTCAAACTACAGGAAAAGAGATTCCATTTGAACATTAGGAAGAACTTCATGACAGTTAGAGTTGTTTGGCAATGGAATATGCTGCCCCAAAGGAGGGTGGTGGAGTCTCCTTCTTTGGAGGTTTTTAAACAGAGGCTGGATGGTCATCTGTCGGAAATATTGTGATGGGGGTTCCTGCATGGCAGGGGGTTGGACTAGATGGCCCTTGAGGTCTCTTCCAACTCTATGATTCTATGATTCTATGATTCTATGAAAACTGGTGGTCCAGGATGGATCATGGTTCATGGCTCCCCACGAACTACAAAAAGTCTCTCTCTCTCTCTCTCTCAAACACACACAGAGACATAAAAAACCCAAACTGTTTGAGGTTCATTTTTCAGGTTTGTGCCAGAGGAGAAATGCCCTCCTGCATGCGTCTTTCTTGTGCCCGTTTATCAGCTGGGCAGCAAGCTCAGGCACAGAAACTCCAGCCTGGCTTCCAGGACGTGGCCTCTGCCTCTTTGCAAGGCTGTGCCTGAACCCTTCTGACCTTAGCTCCGCTCCTGTGAGAGAAAGCTGCACTAGAGCTCTCAGGATTGGGCCCTCTCCCTGCAACAAGTGCTGAGGGCTGTGCTACATAGGAACTGACTTAAGATACCATAACAGGGGCGAAAAGGTTTTGGTGCAGATTTTTCCATGTTCCCACCGACTCGAGTAACGGTTTAAAATCCACATCGGAACAGTGACAAACATTTTGCCACCTCGAGACCAAGTACTTCTAAAATGTGCTGGGTCATGCTTAAGTGGGTGTGGTCACACTTTATTATTTTTTAAAGTCCGCTGCTCGTGGGAAAACGATTTTATGCTCCGCATCTGCGAGCACTTTGCAGCGGATTTTAGTGGTTGTTTGAAAGCAGTCTTGCTTTGGGCAGAAATCGCTTCATAGAATCTTGGAATCATAGAATCCTAGAGTTGGAAAAGACCTCAAGGGCCATCTAGTCCAACCCCCTGCCATGCAGGGACCCCATCACAATATTTCCGACAGATGGCCATCCAGCCTCTGCTTAAAAACCTCCAAGGAAGAAGACTCCAGGTTGTGCTAAGTAAGTGATGCAGCACCCCAGGTGCCATGCATTCCATTACCCCACACACCACCCTGGCTCCCACACTCACAAGCCAGCAAAAACTGCCTCATTGTGCAATCTTCCAGTGCTGGCAGGAGCATAGATTTTCCTCCTCTGTCCATCTCCTCTAACAGCCAACCACTCAGAGGAGGAGGCGGAGCAGGGAAATCCATGCTCCTGCCCAGAGTGGAAGATCAATCGAGGATGGAATGGGCAGTGTGTTTCACGTCGTGTGTGGAGGAACCGTGTGGGAGTGGGGGGGGGGGTAAGGTAGGAAACACTCAGCACTTGGGGTGCCATGCCAGGGACTTAGGACAAGCTGGCAGGGAGTGATTCCGTGCCCATCTCTACTCAGGAAACTGTTCAGCACTTGGAGAGCTCCTGTAGACTGCAGACTAAAGCCTGGAATGGATCCATGGCACCCCTGAAACTGGACTCCCCAACTGCCATAGAGAAGCCGCTTGCTCACCAGATTCAACTTTTTAAAGTTCCCATTGGTGATAGGCAGAAATCCTGGGATCTGCTATTTACAGAGGTGTGTCAGCACCTCTGTTAATAGCAGATTCTATGCTGAGTCTCCAGTATTTCCAGACCAAGCTAGGAAAGAACGCTGAACAGCTGTAAGCAGTCAAAGCTAGCAAAATAGGTAAGGTAGGAAACTTCCTACCATGATCAATCTCGGTTTCTTGTGGGTCACCGTCAGTTTGGACCACATACTCCCTCCTTCTTGCCCTCCCTCCGTCCCACACGCTTGAAAAGACATTCTACCAAGGCCCTCACACAATGAGTGACGTGGAAAAGGAGATACCCTGTAATCTCCTTTTTCACTAGACAAACAGCTTCCCAGTTTTTGCAACAGGTTGACAGGTAATCTATACCATCAAGCTCCATAACGAGCAAACCCAAATACATAGTGAATGAGTAGACAGATAACTGGTCCCACAAAGTACGCAGCCACAAAACAACCGACACACTGCTAGAATCAAAAACTTGCCATTTCGGTTCCCATCCCATCCACACAACATGGTAAAATTTCCCAGGGGCTGCACACAATGGTCCCAGACACCCCATCACAACACCTTGCTTGGCTCCCTTTTACAGAAAAAGGTGGGATAAAAATATTATATATAAATACAATACTATCTGCAAACAGTTTTTTTTTAATTTAAAAAATTGTCTGGCCACACACAGGGAATTTCCAAACAGTCTGTAATCCAACTTTGTGTTCATAGCAGTTGCCTACAAGAGACCTGTAATGAGTACAGGGATATGAAAGAGCCTCACCACTCATGCTTCTGAACTACTGATAAACAGAGGCACATTCCTGTGACGATGGAAAAGAAAGGCACACTTATCACAGTTGGTAGCCACGGATTATCTGCACGGCCTCAATTTTTCTCCAGACCCTTTTTATAGCTGCCCAAGATGACAGCTGCTGGCCAAAATCTGATTGTGTGTTTGTGTGTGCTCTGGGTCAACAAGTCGGAACTGACTTATAGCAATGTTTTCAAAGTAAGGGAGATGTTTAAGGAGTGGTTTTGGCAGTTCCATCCCAGCCAGTAAGTTTCCACATCCAAGTGAATATTCAGACTTCAGAGTCCTAGTCCATTGGTCAGTCCACGGCAGCAGACTGGGAATCAGACAGAACCCTGTTAGTTAGTTATTATGGCATGAAATGCAATAGGGAAAACGGTGCAGTGGTGTCCAAACTTTGGCCCTCCAGATATTTCGGACCACAACTCACACAGTCCATTGCCATTTGCAATCTATGCTTGGAATTCTGGGAGTTGTGGTCCAAAACATCTGAAGGGCCAAAGTTTTGACACCTCTAATGCCAAGTTGCCACTGGCATTAGGGTACCTGATCTCAGGTACCTGACAAATGACCAGAAGGGACATGTGCGGTGACTTTTCAACTGGTGGCAAATTCATCATTGCCATTTACTCCAGGGCACTTGCATTAATCAAAAGTGTCCTGCTTAATCAAATGGATCCAGGCCTCTGTTTTATGTAGAAGTTAATTCCATGGTTTAAGCAAGTGTTGTGTGAAGAAGAATTCCCTTTTTTATCTGTTCTTAAATTCCCAGAACATTATCTGAGCCACAAAGAATGGTCCTTTTTTCCAGTTTCCAGTTCATCTAAATCTGGCTTGCAGGACATGTTGCAGACATTGGTATGCTCTGCGAAGAGCAGTGGGCTCAAGTTACAGGGGGACTGATTGTGCCTGAATATCAGGAAAAAGTTCCATACTGTTAGAGCAGTAGAGCAGTGGAACCCATGGTGAGTGTTCCAATGCTGGAGGAATGTAGACAACCAACTGGCAGAAATCCTTTGACTTGTATTATGCATTGAGTTGTAGGCCCCTTCCAGCTTCATCATTCTCTGAAGAATGTAACTTCCTCCTCCTTCTTCTCTCTTTCCTTGAGAGAGAGGTAAAAGCTCATGCCCTGTTCATGTACATTATTTAGAAACCTCTGTTACGTTTCATAACCTCTGTCGTCGCATGCTCAGTGGTCTTTCAGAATACTTGGAGTGAAGATTCTGGGAGCTGTGCTCCAGCAGAATGGTGTTTCCAAACTCTGCTAGAAGGACATCTGATTTTGTGAACTCTTCTAACCACCACTATTCCAAAGAATACATGCATATACGAGATCTTTGAACCTTATCAGTAGTCCATCTGATAAGCCTTTGTGACCCACACAGAGGTATTTCTCAAGGTTTTTTTTTCCACACACACACAAATCTGAGTACGTGAAGTCTCAGTCTTCCCGTAACAGCCTAATTATTGCCTAAAAACAGCCATCAACATGTGTGATAATCTTCCGGGGAATCCAGGGTGAAGAAGAAAGGTTTTATGGCTTCACTGCAAAGCTCCTCAAAGTCCTTCAAAGAAAATGACGCAGGAGCTAGGGGCAGCAGGAAACGCCAGCGGCCTGCGGCTTTACCCAAAAAAACATCCAAGTGGTCTTGCCCCTGGCGGCAGCATGCATCTGAGCACCCCAGCTTCTGCATGGACCCTTGCCCTGGCTGGATCAGACCAAGAGATGTGGTTGTTTACAAGAAGAGTAGGCTGAGAGATATCTCTGGATCCTTGAACAACAGACATAACTGTGGGACATGGGTGGGCAAAATCCAGCCGATGGTTGCACCAGTTCCAAGAGGCTCACAAGCACACACGCACCCCAACTGGAGACTCCCCCCCAACAATCCCAAAACAAATGTTTAACTTGGGGGGGGGGGGCTCAGACAATCTCCTAAGCCATGGGCTTCCAGAAGTTGCCTTCTCCTGCGCTCAAGGATAGCACATCATTAGAAGGGATTCTTCAGCTGCTGGGTGGGTGGGGGGCAGAATCTGATTGTCACAGCACAAGCGTTGCACATCCCCCCCCCCTAGTTTGCAAACCAGTTTTGTTTTGCTTTTTACCTCTCCCCATCAGAGGCTGGAGCCACTCTGGGTTTATATGACTATACTAGAAACCAAGGAAAACGTATGCAATAAGTTCTGTTTTATTAAATTTACAGGTCATTCTTTGTTCCTGGAGGTTTTGATCAATTATCAGCATCTGAAGACATCGCTGTGGTTTGTTATTCCACATTCAACATATTTTCAGCTCTCAATATATATATATATATATATATATATATATATTTCATTTTGTGTCAAATGCAACTTGAGTGATTTGCCCTCAATATTAGCTTCTTCTTGTCATAGGAATACAGCTTGTGTCACCTTTGACCTGAAGGATCACATTCAGCAAAAGATGTCACATCCACCACAAGAGAAACTGATCCAACCCATGTGGAATTATGGGAAAGCCCCCTTTTAATCCTCTGCCTTGTTTTCATGAGCGTGAATGCATCATCTTTCAACACCCAACTTCCCTTGAAGACCTATGCCATGCCTGGCTCATGCCACCGTCTCTTGTGGGGCACTCCATGAAACTTTTGGGTACTAGATCTCAATCAAATAAGAGAAAGTACTTTTTCACCCAGAGGGATCACTGGTATGTGGAACTCCCTGCCAGAAGAAGTGGTGGCAGCTGTCAGTCTTGGGTGCTTTAAGAAACGATTGGACAAGTTCATGGAGAACAAGGGTATCCATGGCTCTCATGATGGATGCCTAAGGACAACCTCCGGGTTGGAGAGAGAGGCAGGATCTCTCTCAATGCCATTTGTGGAGAATCGTAAGCAGGTGAAGACATCTACTTGGAAATACCCTGAAGCAAATAGTGAGCCACTGTGTGAGACAGAATGCCGGACTGGATGGGCTGTGGCCTGTTCCAGCAAGGCTGTTCTTATGATCTGCCAGAGAGTGGCCTTCTCGAAATGTGACATATTAAATGTTCTTCTCTCTGTCTGTCTCTCAGGTTTACCTGAGACTCCTACTCTACAGCTCAATCACAGTCTTAAAAAGATTGAGCAAGGTTGATTTTCCAGTTGATTGATTTGATACCTGGGTAATTTAACTTCCTATTTTTGTAGCACAATTGGTAATATCCCTATAAATGGGGGAGTCATCAGGAAATGTGTAATTCAATTGTGTGTGGGAGGGTACAATTTAGAATCATGGTTTGACTGGGTTTCTAAATTCAAGACTGAGGCTCTCCTCATCTCCTACAACTCTGATTTCATTTACGATTTTCCCGCACTTCCTTACAATCCGTGATCTCATGTTGACTGGCACATTGTCTTCATGATACTTTCCCTCATGACACTTTGTGCCCCCCCCCCCCAGGTGCTCGGAACAGCCAATGAAGCTCAGTACCAACTGAGATCAGGAAGTGCACGTGGCTCCTTGCAGCTAGGGATTCAGAGTTTTGGATATCTTAAACACACAAGAATGTAAGAAGAGCTATGCCGGATCAGGCAAAAGGCCTATCTAGTCCAGCTTCCTGTATCTCCCAGTGGCCCCACCAAATGCGTCCGGGAGCGCAAGAGACTAGATATCTCTCTCTTCATGCCACTCCCCTGCATCTGGCCCTTGAAGTATCCCGGTTTTAAGCCTGGAGATCACACATCTCCAGCATGGTTTGTAACCTGTGATGGACTTTTCCTCCAGGAATCTGTCCAATCCCTTTTTGAAGGCATCCAGTCCAGATGCCATCACCACATCCTGTGGCAGGGAGTTCCACAGACTAACAACACGCTGGGTGAAAAAAATATTTTTTTTGTATGTTCTCCCTCTCCCAGCCCTCAATTTGAGTGGATGTCTCCTAGTTCTGGTATTTTGTGTGAGAGAAAAGAGCATCCCTCTATCCACTTGATTCATGCCCTGCATTATTTTGTGCGTCTCAGAATAATGACACCTCAGATTCTCCCTTCTGGGAATTCTACCTGACAGACAGGGACCTAAATGTGGGTCGCCTCAGAGAAAGGCCTGGATAGCTCAGTGGTTTAATCTTCTGAGCACAGAACCAGAGGTTGGCAGTTTGATTCCCCTCATGCCTTCTTGACCAGGACTGGACTTGATGATCCATAAGTGTTCCCTCCAGCTCTGCAGTTCTAAAATTCTGAGAAAAAGCATAAACCGAAGGGTTTAATAATCTAGCCAGGCCTAGCTCCACCTAGCTTCCTGTTCAGAATGAAGGTAGCCATCTTTTTTTGTGTTGGAACACAGACATGATGCTGGTCATGACCCCAAAAACCTTCCAGTTGAGGTTCTTCTCCTGCCTAAGCCACTCTTTTTTCTGTTCAGTGGAACTAAGATGATGTTTATCATTTGGCTGACACAGCCAAGAGTAGGTGGATAATTATGTATGTAGATCTCTGCCTGAGGTGGCCACACCCTGCTGCAGGTGCCTCCCTGCAGGGCTCCATCAAATGAGGTTCAGCAGCAAAGAGAGCCATTATCACGTCTTCCATCTGCCTGTAGGAAGAGGGAATTCTGATTATGGTCACAGTTCTTAAGGGATGGTCATCTATAAATGTTCATGCAAGGTGGGCATGGAAGTTAATGAATGAGTCCAGGTTGGAAAAACAGGGTGATTAAAGATGACAGTAAAGGAAAAAAAACCTCTGAACACGTACAAAGTATTTCCCCCCTTAAGTTCACCCAAAGACGTCCAGCAACTGGGTTGTGAACTGTTTTTGCTGGTGGGATCCTTGCCCTCATAGAATCCTAGAGTTGGAAGAGACCTCAAGGGCCATCCAGTCCAACCCCTGCCAGGCAGGAACCCCCAAAACAGGATGTCCGACAGATGGCCATCCAGCCTCTGCTTAAAAACCTCCAAAGGAGGAGACTCCACCACCCTCCTTTGTGGCAGCATATTTCACTGCCGAACAGCTCTGTCATGAAGTTCTTCCTAATGTTCAAATGGAATCTCTTTTCCTGTAGTTTGAGACCATTGCCCTGCGTCCTAGTCTCTGAAGCCATGGAAAATAAACCAGTCTCTTCTTCAATGTGACATCATTTTCAAATATTTAAACATATCTATCATATCTCCTCTCAGTCTTCTTTTCAAATACAGTAGTATGTCTTCGCACTACCCATACTCACTAGCACCATTAGGGCTATAGCTAAGGATTGGGAGATAAGTACTGTTGTTAAATGCCCTCATTTCACCTCCAAGTTAATGGCAACCCTGCAAATAGATCTCTAGAATGTCCTGTCTTCAAAATATCTGTTTTGGACCACAGCTCCCATAGTCCTTGCTCATTGGCAATCTAGGCTTGGAATTCTGGGAGTTGTGGTCCAAAACACCTGGCATGCCAGAGGTTCGCCACTACTGGTTTAGGCTATATTTGAATTGCCCCTGAGTGATCATTAACCAGTCACACTGTCCTGCCTCAAAGTGTCGTTGTGAGGTTAAAAACATAGGGAAGAGGTGCCCCATGTAGATCACATACACTGTGTGGAAGGACCAGGCCAGCCTTTTGCAGCCATAGAAGAATGTAGAAAGAGTGCCTGAGGAAGCTACTTGGATGAGCAGTGAAACTGTTTCAATCTCACAAGAAAAGAAGTCTAGTTACCATGACTCCACTTCTGGATAACCTCACCTGGATGACTGAGAATCTTCACAGATGTAGAAATAGTGTCCCATTCTCTGTGTTCTCCCTTGGTGAGTTTCTTTCCCCGTAATATGCACAACACCCATGGTGATAAATGTTATTTATTTATTTATTTATTTTAGAGAATTTTTACCCTGCCTTTATCCTTGGAAAAAGGACCCAGGGCGGCATGCCACTACATCAGGTTGAAGCTCTTATTAACACTGGAAGACATCTGCAGTGCCTGGATTTGGACCCTTCCACCGCTGCAGTCGCAAGGTGATGATGAAGTTTAAATCAAATTCAAATTCATATGATTGAGACATACAAAATAATGCAGGGCATGAGTAAAGTGAATACAGGGACGCTCTTCTCCCTCTCACAAAATATCAGAACTAGGGGACATCCACTCAAATTGAGGGCTGGGAGAGTGAGAACAGACAAAAGAAAAAAAATTTCCCAGCATGTTGTTAAGTCTGTGGAACTCCCTGCCACAGGAGGTGGTGATGGCATCTGGCTTGGATGCCTTCAAAAGGGGATTGGACAGATTCCTGGAGGAGAAGTCCATCACAGGTTACAAACCATGATGGAGATGTGTAATCTTCAGGCTTATAACCAGGGTACTTCAAGGGCCAGATGCAGGGTAGTGGCATCAGGAGACCAAGATCTAGTCTCATGCGCTCCCAGAGGCATCTGGTGGGGCCACTGTGAGATCCAGGAAGCTGGACTAGATGGGCCTTTGGCCTGATCCAGCAGGGCTCTTCTTAGGTTCTTAAAACTGGTAAGTACTTGACACAGAGCTAAGCATGAGGAAACCCAGTGGGGAATTATCCTTTTTCTGTTGAGATGGCAGGAGTTGCTCAGTTTTGCTGCAACTCATTCGCACTGATATTCTCTGCATACTCACTTGTGTGGAGGTCTGATCTGATACAAAGGGTCATGGTGGGTGCCAGTTCCCCTCATCCAAGCTCATGTTGTCACCACACAACTTTATATTTATAAAAAAATTTCCTATAAGTAGTGCTGAAACAAATGATTCCTCAGCCACTTTGAGGGGAAACAAACAAACAAAGAAGGTGGAAATTGCCAATTAGCACCTTGTCAGAATCACCAGAACCCCCACTTTGAAAACATGTAGATCGCAGTGGATCTAAGCATACTTTCCTCACTGTGTATTCACACTTTGATTAGGATGATTATTGTATCACTTCCTTCCTCCTAGCCACTTAAAAACTGGAACTGGGATATCTAGGACTGGCCCATCCATGACCCTCTCCTTCATATCCATCGCTTGCACAGCAGGGGATTTCCAGTCTGATGCTGGTGGCACAGAGCAGTTCTTTCTAACCTCCCTCTCCTTGGCTTACGAAAGAGACTGGCACATAGAAAAGCAACCACTTTGCTTAACATCCTTCTCCTAAAAGCACCTACGCTGGTATAATTGCCTACGCTGGTATAACATGAGTATAACGCTAATTAACAGTGATTTACATTAAGCCTACACTCGGTGCTGCTTTGCAATCATACTGTAACATAATTCTTTGTCATACTGTATTTGCAAAACGTCAGTTGTTGTGACCTAAAGCAACTTGACTGATATATTAAATCCACGGCTGCCTCTCTTATTATGTATGTTTCGTTTGCTTCCTCTTGTTTATTTAAAAAGATAAAGGCAACAAGCCACAAAACTAAATATTACATGCATTATATTTTTGTTCTCTATAATCCTGTGCTTTTCTCTGCCTAAACCATCACCACCCAGGTGTGCAGTTGGCTGGATTTCCCACTTGGAGAGGTACTACCTGTGGCCTCAAGGGGAGTTTTCTCACAGGTAAGCATATTGGGGTACAAATAGGTCACACTCATTATTTAAAGAGGTAGGTTTACAAAGATGAGGGGCGTGGTGGCTCAGCGGACTAAGGCTCTGAAACTGTAGACTGCAAAGTCGGCAGCTCGATGGTTCGAATCCCGGGTGCCATGCAGCGGAGTGAGCTCCTGCTGTTAACCCCAGCTCTTACCAACCTAGCAGTTCAAAAGCATGTATAATGCAAATAGATAAATAGGTACTGCCATAAAAAGCGGGAAGGTAAAACAGTGTTTCCTTGCAGTCATGCCGGCCATGTGGCCATGGACTTGCACAACACTGGCTCTATTGGCTTGAATACGGAGATGAGCAACGCCCCTGGAGTCGGACACGACTAGCACTCATTTCCGGGGGGAACCTTTATCTTTTTACCTTTTTGCAAAGAACATGTTAACCTGAGAAAGTCACTCAAGGCACTCACCTCTTTACGTCTGCTTGTGGATTTTGTCCCCTTGTTTAATTCAGCCTCCATCTGGTGCACCTGTCCCTGTGCAAACCTGCTGACAAGTGAGTGACACCACCTTCTATCGCTCGCCATGGCGTCCATGCAAATTCCTCAAAGAAGATTTAGAAAGAAATGGGCCCCTTTTAATCACTGGGTACCTCAGTGAGTTAGTTATCTGGTTCGAATCTCCCCGTTTCCAAGAGAAGATCCAGCCTGTATGGCCTTGGGCAAGTAGCATACCCCCCCACCCCACCCCCATCCCAAAAGACGGCCATGGCAAACCACTTCTGAGGGCTCTGCATCTGGAAAACCCTGAAAAGGGTTACCATAAATCAGTGATTGGACACTGTTCATCATCATCATCATCATCATCATCTTCTTCTTCTTCGTCTTCTTCTTCTTCTTCTTCTTCATCATCATCATCATCATCATCATCATCCACAGAAAGGTCCCGAGGTCCATGTCCAAAAGGAACAACCAGTAATGAGGTGTGGCCTGTACATTGCATTTCACATGTCAGCTCTGATAAAACAGGCTCTAGCAGAGACATCCATGTGCGAGAACTGGCAGTGTGGTTCTTTCTGTGTTTACTCAGGAAAATAAAAGCTCGGAAGCAATTAGTTGTTAGCAACGTAGGGCTCATTGGGCTGTCCCCTTTGGAGTGGGCTAGAGAGTGGTCTAAACAGGGTCGTGTGAGGTCTGGTGGAGGTGTCATCTGCCATTTGTTACAGTCTTCACATCCAAATCACATTCAGACTTCATGCAATCTTGTTTGGCTCCTTCCATTGTTGATTTCTGGTATCCTGAAGTGCATTATAAGCAAGCTGCTTCAGGATGCTGGCAAACCAAGCACTTCCCCTGCTCCTTGGAAGAGGATCGGAGGAAGTGAAACCGTTTTAGCTGTAGGCAGTTATTTGCTCAGCAATTGAGCCAGGGCATAGAGAAGAATTATCCAGACACTTCATCATCCTGTTACTGATCTCTGGTGTATTTTGTTCAGGCTTTCTGTCCTCTTAAATCCGAAGGTTCAGCAAGATCTTGACTTGGTAGTTTTCTAGCATATTGTCTCCCTGGTACTGCTGATGTACTGAGTTTTCTCTATAGTCCCTCCTCCCATGGAAAAAACCCCAAAATATGTGTGGCCTGTTATTGTTGCCCTGTTCCCCAGACAAATAGGAATTCTGCCATTTCAAAAAAGGGGGATATATGTGAGGGGGTGATATCCAACCAACAGCTACCTGGGGTGGAGTTTGTCAACCACACCTTCAATCAGTGCAACCTCGGCTTTTACCTAATTCACCTTCCAGAAGCAAACCTGGCATGACCCCCTGTTATGAAATGTGTGGCAGCGGTGAAGAAGGCCAATTCCATGCTAGGGATTATC
>JAHTLZ010000328.1:1860011-1879023 GCA_023846285.1 Phrynocephalus versicolor
ATGCAGGGTATGAGTAAAGTGGATAGAGGGAAGCTCTTCTCCCTCTCCCAAAATACCAGAACTAGGGGACATACACTCAAATTGAGGGCTGGGAGAGTAAAAACTGACAAAAGAAAATATTTTTTCACCCAGCGCGTTGTAAGTCTATGGAATTCCCTGCCACACAATGTGGTGATGGCATCTGACCTGGATGCCTTCAAAAGGGGACTGGACAGATTCCTGGAGGAAAAGTCCATCACAGGTTACAGACCATGATGGGGATACGTGTTCTCTCCAGGCTTTAAACCAGGGTACTTCAAGGGCCAGATGCAGGAGAGTGGTATCAGGAGACAGATATCTAGTCTCATGAGCTCCCAGATGCATCTGGTGGGGCCGCTGTGAGATACAGGAAGCTGGACTAGATGGGCCTTTGGCCTGATCCAGCATGGCTCTTCTTATGTTCTTATGTACCCTCCGTGGCAGCATATTCCACTGCCGAACAGCTCTAACTGTCATGAAGTTCCTCCGAATGTTCAAATGGAATCTCTTTTCCTGTAGTTTGAAACCATTGCCCCGAGTCCTAGTCTCTGAAGCCATGGAGAACAAACCTGTTCCCTCTTCAATGTGACATCCTTTCAAATATTTAAACATAGCTATTTATTTAAACATAGTAGAGGAAGAGGAAGAGGAAGAGAACGGAGGCTCAAACATTCCTCCTTAAATACACAAACACAACACATGTGACTTTTCTACAAGGAGATAATTCTTTTCAGGATCCTTTCAGTTGCAGCTTGTCAGCGTCTCAGGCTTCAGAAAACCTAACACTAACTGGGTGACATAAAAGAGGAAGGAAGGAAGGAAGGAAGGAAGGAAGGCGGCTTCAATAGGATCACAAAAGACTTATTTCATCTGTTCACGACAGAACACACCCATCTGACCAAATATCTATGTTTCTTTTCTATTGACCGATAACTGTTTTCTTGCCTTTGGCCTCCCTTCTATTCTGAATGCTGCCACTGGGAGCTACAGGCCTTCTGAAGATGGAGCTACAGATCATACCAGCAAGAACAGAAAGGGAGCAGAACCTCTGGATATCCAGAGATTTTGGACTTAAATCTCCCAGATGCTCAGCCTAAACAGCGCACAGTACAGCATTCAGGGTGGTGGTGGAGGTGGTGGAGGTGGTGCCAGCTAAATGTTCTCGACTCCTTTCCATAATCAATTCCACCACAAAGTATCAGCCTCAATTGTTTCTATGCTTAGCTAAATCAGAGCCGGGCAACCACAGTGTTAAAGCTAATTCATTAACATGTACATTTGATCTAAGCTGAAGTGCTTGTGGTGAGCCAAGATGGTTCTTGTGGGTACAGCCTGCAAAACTGCAGATGGTGGAAGATGAACAGGGATGCATCCAAACTGTCATCAGTTTCAAATGGGACTCATCCCGTTCCTGACCCACCACCCCCTCTGTTTTTTTTGGGAGAAGCGTGAGCCTGGTCAAAGACACGAGAAGGGCTTTATATCCCCTATCAAAGATGCGATCTAAGGCAAGATTCTGCCAGTGCCTTAAATGTTTTTGCTTAGAAACGTGAAAAACCGAAGGTTCCCATCTGAACTCAGACTCCTTGTCTCCAGCCCGTGAGCCACAGATAAGATTTTGGCAGCTGCTGGCTAGAAACGGATTTGTCCATCCAACAGGGAGGTTTGAAAATGCAACAACAGAAAAGCCACTTTCTAAAACTCAAGGAGAATTATTCAGAATACCGGCAAGGGTCCAAAGGAGAACACACACCCCCTTTGCATGTTCCTGGAGCAGGACAAAAATCACAGCAAAAAAGTTTGGTTCTCTAGTCATGCCCACAAGGTGAATTGGATACAAAAATAATAATCAAAGGTTGCATCATTAGATTGAAATAGGAGTGTGCCAGCTGAGAGCAGCTGACAGCGATGCTTCCCCATGCCACAGAATAATGGGGGGAATCCCCTGCAGATGCACTGAACTGCAATCCTCCCCATTCCTACATAAGAACATAAGAAGAGCCCTGCTGGATCAGGCCAAAGGCCCATCTAGTCCAGCTTCCTGGATCTCACAAGGGCCCCACCAGATGCGTCTGGGGGCGCACAAGACTAGATATCTGTCTCCTGATACCACATCCCTGCATCTGGCCCTTGAAGTACCCTGGTTTTAAGCCTGGAGATTACACATCTCCATCCTGGTTTGTAACCTGTGATGGACTTTTCCTACAGGAATCTGTCCAATCCCCTTTTGAAGGCATCCAGGGCAGATGCCATCACCATATCCTGTGGCGGGGAGTTCCACAGACTAACAACATGCTGGGTAAAAAAAAAGATTTTATTTTGTCTGTTCTCATTCTCCCATCTCTCGGTTTGAGTGGATGTCTCCTAGTTCTGGCATTTTGTGAGAGGGAGAAGAGCATCCCTCTGTCCACTTGACTCATGCCCTGCATTATTTTGTACATCTCAATCATATCCCCCCTCAGGGGCCTTTTTCCCAGACTAAAGAGGCCCAACTGTTTTAGCCTTTCCTCATAAGGGAGGTCCCCCAGCCCAGTAATCATTTTAGTTACTCTCTTCTTCCTAAGAAGCTGCTGGTGGTAGCGGTGGTGTGCCATCAAGCCGCTTCTGACACACGGCAGCCCTATGAATTAAAGGTCTCCAAAATGTCCTGTCCCGCACAACTCTTGCGGATTCAAGCCTGTGGCTTCTTTTAGGGAGTCAGTCCATCTGGTATTTGGCCTTCCTCTTTCCCTGCTGCCTTCCTACTTTCCCGGGATGGTTGTCTTTTCTTTTCTTCTCGCGATGTAATCCAGACAGCCGCCCTTTCCACATGCTTGCCTCCAGAGATAATCCAGGTTTGATTTGATCTCGGACCCACTGCTTTGTCTTTCCCGCAACCCATGGCACCCACCAAGCTCTCCTCCAGCACCACGTGCCAGAGGGATCCATTATTTTCCTGCCAGCTTTCTTTTTTTTTTTTCCTGTCCAGCTTTCATACCCATCTACAGTACGTGGTGTGCAGAAATATGATAGTGTGGGTGGTCTCGGTCTTCAGGGACACATTTTGCCACTATACCCCGACAAGCTTGGCATGTAGAAAACAACAGAAATGTGTGTGCGACGTTTCTTCCAGGTCTTTGGAATGTTCATTCTTCTACAGCAGGGGTGGGGAACCTTCGTTCCTCCAGATGTTTTGGACTGCAACTCCCAGAAATTCCGAGCCTCTCTTGCAAGTGATAAAGGACTGCCGGGGTGGTGTTCCAGAACATCTGGATGGCTTAAGTGTCCCAACCCCGTTTCTCCACTATTCACAAGTTGTTCTCTCATCGATGATAAGGAGATGGCGCCGAAGCAAACATACAAGAACCCCAAAGGCTATTACCAAGAGGACACACATCAGGGCAGGCGTAGCAAAAACCAGCAGTTTCACATTCCTGTCTAGAAGGGATAACAAGGCCTTGAAGTCTAACCTTCTTAAAACTTTTGCTTGATGAGGAGCGTTTGGCCTCCTCTGCCTTGGGAAAACTAGAATGCTGGATGACAGATTGAAATCAGCTCATGCTTGCCAAAACAAGATGCTCTCACTGAAAGACACAAGGATGCTCTCACTCATGGCATATGCAGCCATATCAGTCTTTGGAAGTGGAGGTGAATGGGGTGGACGTGGTTAAAGAATCATAGAATACAGTAATACCTCGGATAAAGAATGCCTTGGATAACAAATTTTTCAGATAACAAATGGAAATTTCCAGATATAGGGCTGCCTCGGATAACAAATGTTTCAGAATGCCTTGCAAAAAAATGTGTACCCTGCATGCATTGCAGGATGCATAGTTTATGGAGGGGTGGGATAAGTTCAAGCATTTTTTTTCATGGTGTTTTGGAGCCATTCTGGACACGTTTTGCTGAGGGATTTGGACCTTTTGAGCTTGGTAAGATAGGGAGCTAGCGTTTATTAATCTTTGCACTGCTTTTCTTTGCGTTTTTGGCTGGAAGAGGCTGGGGTAGTCTTGCTGGTTTCATTTCTCTGTGTTTGCAGTCTTTTTTCATTGCTCTGAAGGCAAAAATGAGCTGGATATTTCTTCCTGCTTATGTTTGTTTGTTTGTTTGTTTTCATTTTTCCTCATTGCACTTTGGGTGGGAACAGGCGGGGGAAGTCTTGCTGGTTTCTCTTGTCCGTGTGTGCATTGCAGTGTTCCAGCACTGCAAGCCTTTAAAGTAAATTTTATAAATTGGTCTGGAACCCACCCCATTTTTGGGCTTTTTCCGGACCTCCAGAACGGATTAATCGGCTTCCCATTCATTTCAATGGGAAACCACATTTCAGATAACAATTTTTTCGGATAACAAATTTTCTCTGGGAACGAATTAAATTCGTTATCAGAGGTACCACTGTAATTGAGTTGGAAGGATCCTCTAAGGCCATCAAGTCCAACGCCCTGCTCAAGGGAGGAATCCAAAATCAAAGCACATCTGGCAGATGGTGGCTCAATTGAATGCCTCCCGCATTGGAGGGCTCTTCACTTCCCAGGGTAACTGGTTCCACTGTTGCACAGTTCTAACAGTCAGGAAGTTTTTCCTGATATTCATCCTATACCTGGCAGCCTGTAGCTTGAGTCCATTATTTCGTGTCCTGCACTGATTGAGAACAGATCTTGCCCCTCCTCTGTACAACGATCTAGCAATGCCCCCCCCATTTAAAAAAGGAACAATGAATCCCAGAGGAGCCCATCCATGTTGAAGTAGACCTGTCCAGCACCTATGGAGATTGATCTCAGGTTAACTTCACATGCACTGAGACATATCTTTGACACCAAGCAAACCACAACAACCAGAGATGGGCACGAACTGCCAGTTCAGTGGTTCGTGCCGGTTTGTTTGTTTTTTGTCCAAATCGGTGTTCAGCACTTCCCAGGCCCTCTTCTTGGAGTAGGCACCTGCTTCACGGGCAGCGCCTGGGGGAGGCATGGCATGGAGCC
Source organism: Phrynocephalus versicolor (assembly GCA_023846285.1). NCBI lineage: Eukaryota > Metazoa > Chordata > Lepidosauria > Squamata > Agamidae > Phrynocephalus > Phrynocephalus versicolor. Next base: position 1,864,988 of record JAHTLZ010000328.1, read on the forward strand.
TGAGGTGTTGCCTCTGAGTGGGCATCCATTGGAGATGGTGGGGTTCAGAAGTGCTGAACACCTGTTCGGATGAAAAGCCGAACTGGCACCAACAACCAAAATCAGCAGTTCATGGAATCTTTAGTAAGAGCCATTCCGTAAATAGAACAGGTTGAAGTCTGTGTGAAACCAATCATGTGTAGGTTGATGGCAATAAAATTTTAACCACAAATGGCTTGCTTCCAAGACAAATTCAAGGTATAGGTGCTCGTTTTCACAGCTCTATGTGTCCTGGGTCCCAAGTATCTCATGATACCCCTTTTTCTCCCATATGAGTCTCAAGGTACACCAAGAGCACCAAATCCCACAATTTATGGGAGTTTAGATGGCCAGCAATCAAGAGTAAGGGCTTTTTGAGATGATCCCTAAATCCAAGGATGGGAAATGTGTGGAAGCTGTTGGAACTAGAATTCCCACGTGCCCTGATCCACACAGCCAGTGTTCAGCCATCAAGGGAGCGATAGTCCAAAGACAGCTGGGAGGATTCAGATGCTCCATCTGAGGCCTAACCTACAAATTCCATCTAAATAAGTGATGTTGCAACATCGCTTCCTTTCATGTCGGAACGGTGTTAAGACTCTCCTGCTTGTTTTTTACTCTTCACCTTTCCAAGGTTCTGCTGCCACAGCCCTGCTTGTTTCCTGGAACTTATAACTCTGCTTTGTACCATGAAACTGTTGACAAAGGTTTTGGGGTACACAACCAGTGTACACAAAAAAACCCCACTTATCTATCTACCCATCCGCTTAAAATCAACACAGCTCACTGGAAACATCCATAGGACGGATGCTGCTTAGATGAAATGTCTTCAAGAGAGACTGGGCCGCCAGGGGTGTTTTAGCTCTGGATTTCAAGTGCTAGCAGGAAGCTGGACTGGATGGCCTTCAGAGCTGTTCACAATTCTTTTATTGCAAGTGCTGTGTCTGTAAAGGCCCCAAAGCTCACATGGCTGCTCATTACTATTCCTCCCAAGGACATTCCAGCAGCTGGCAAAACCTTAAGGATTACTCTCATCTTTAAACCCATATTATCCATTCCCGTTACTTCCAATTTTAGAAAATGAAACTGCAGCACTGTGTTTGGACCAGCAGTTTTTTTTTTTAAACTGGTAAAGCAATGGCGTCTAGAACGGCTGGATAGGGTCTCCAGCTGCAAAGCAAAGCAAAAAGCAAAGTGTTCTGCTTACATACCGACCCATACCACTTCAAGCACTCTCTGGGCGGTTTACAATTTTAATTACAGTGTGCAGGCTACACATTGCCCCCCCCCCCAGCAAGCTGGGTACTCATTTTACCGATCTTGGAAGGATGGAAGGCTGAGTGAACCATGAGCCTGCTACCGGGGATTGAACCCTAGGTCGTGAGCACAGTTTTACCTGCAGGGCAGGCATTTAACTACTGCGCCACGGGGCTCCTCATGCAGAGGAGCATGAAGGTGCAGAGCCATAGGTTGGGAGTTCAGTTCCTCACTGAGCGTCTTTATTTATTTATTTATTTATTTATTTATTTATTTATTTATTTATTTATTTGCCGCTCCATCTAGCTACATGGCTACTCTGGGTGGTTTACAAACTGAACAGAAATCAAACTATAAACAGTAAAATACAATATAACAAATAAGCACAAGTATATAAATAAAAACACTATAACTAGTAAACAATATATAACAGCAGCAAAGAACAGGAGCAAGATGGGCTACAGATAAAAGCAAATAAGTGTATAATAGGAAACATTATTAGAGCAGATTAGTATCCGGGGAAAGCCTTTTTAAATAGCCACGTCTTTAGATGCTTCCTAAAGACTGGGAGGGAAGGTGCCAGACAGATCTCAGGAGGAAGTTGGTTCCAGAGCTGAGGGGCCGCCACTGAGAAAGCCCGATTTCTCGTCAAAGATTTATTGGCCTCCTTCAGTGCCGTCACCCTCAAATGTCCTGCCTGAGATGATCAGGTGTTATGGGTAATGCTTTGCGGCAGGAGCCGTTCTGCCAGATAGCAAGGTCCTAAACCGTTTAGGGCTTGACTGGGACTGGACACCATGTTCCTTTGGGTCCCTTCCAGCTCTCGACACTTCTATTATTATATTAACCATAAGCTGGATATTATACTTCGGAATAAAGAACCAAGAAATCAGTTGGGCATTCCAGCAGCAAGCAACCTTAGAAACATGGAAAGTACAAAATTACAGGACAACCAACATTATTCAAAGAAACCGATACGGTAGAACAAAAGCAAGATCAGTTGTTGGCTTTGTTTTGTTTTGTGGCTTCCGCAAGCATGTCAAAGCACCAGGACCTCAGCCACCAAATTGAGGGCATTTCCCTCAACGTTGGCTTGCCAGTAAACCATGTGATTCGATGGGTGTACTCTAGATGAGGCTGCCAACTGAATTTAAACCCTGGGCATTTTTTCCCCAAAGGGAAAGACTGGAATTGATTCGCGGGATGAAAAGGTGACCGTGGTGATGGTGAGACAAGTCAACACAAAGCTTGAGTTGAACCAGCATTATGAAATTTCACCAGGCATTGCAACCTGGACATTGAGTAGAGTAACACTGTGCTATCATGCTTGGACTGGCAGGCCTGAGTACTAAGCAACTTATAATTAACTAGTAGTCCCCTGCAATTTCAGCAAACCAGGTCCTGTGTCTGTATGGTAGTTCCCTGCCCTCAGAGAAAGCGAAGTGTTCTGCTTATATACCGCCCCATACCACTTCAAGTATTCTCTGGGCGGTTTACAGTTTTTAATTCCAGTGTGCAGGCTACACATTGCCCCCCCCCCAAGCAAGCTGGGTACTCATTTTACCGACCTCGGAAGGATGGAAGGCTGATTGAACCTTGAGCCTGCTACCTGAGATTGAACCCCAGGTTGTGAGCACAGTTTTACCTGCAGGGCAGGCATTTAAGCACTGCACCACGGGGCTCCTCCTAACTTGCAATTTAGGAGATGGCAAGAGGAGGCCTGTATGTGAGCAAAATGTAGTTGCACAGGATTCTGATAGGGAGGAATTCACTAGTTGAGCGGGAGGGATACTGGACAGAAGAAATGCAATTGCTTCACAGTGGAAGATCATCCTTACAAGGGCAGGGAGGGGAGATAAGTCTGTGTGCCATCTTTAGGAAGGATATCTGTTGTTTTATTTTGTTTTTCCGGTGAAGTAGATTGCTAAAGGCGAACCACAAAGTTGCGTCAGAGCTGTTGCCGTCAAAAACGCACACACAAACACACACACACACACCAGGAAGAAGGTGGAGGGAATGCACTGAGGCATCACAGGCATACACCCTATCCTGCCACAGCTGGAGAGAAGAGAACCCAGTGACATGGAAAACCCTTTCCCAGGCGTCACTCTGAGCCTTGCAACAGAGCATCGGATACAGCCGCGCGCGAAAACAGGTTCCATCCAGATCGGCAAAGGAAGCTGTCCCAGGGAGCTCCTCTCTCTTCCCCAGAGGCCCTTGGATTTGGCAATGTCAACAACTTCTGAATCATGGTGTGGTTTCTGAAGAAGGGGGTCACACAGGAGCCAGCTGGCCTGCCTACAGAGCGATAATCCTCCAAATCGCCATTGTATTAGCTTTCATGGGGAAAAACATCTGTTGTTCTGCAGGGCAAGGAAGCAAGAACTGACTTTGCTTCGCTTGTTGGTATTACAGCAGGATCTTGCGATCCGCAGCATCAGGGACCAGCTCAGGCGCTGATCCAGAGTCTGAAACGTTAAAAATATGAAAGGAAAAATCCCAGAAACCCATATTTCTAAAGATAACATTACCAATCCTCCACAGATACGGGGGTCCTATTGGATTACTCTTGTTGTTAGCACTGATAAGAGTGGCATCTGGCATGTATGACCCTTTGCCAGATTTGAAGACGATCGGTCCCTTACCCATTCCCATCAGCCACTTCTGCTTAGGGACATCTGAAACTTTAGACCAAAAAAAAAAGTTTTCTAAGCTCTGATTATGCAATTTGTTTAAGCCCCGTATTGGTTTGTAAGCCATCTGAAGGGGATTTCGGCATCACCCTCGAATCTCCTTTCCTATCGCTGAAAACAACCCGCTCCAAAGCATGAACCACCAAACGTTTGTATCAGACCGTCCCCTAACTACGGCAGTGTCCAAAGATCCTCTGAGCTGGTTTGATGAGGACAGCTTTTCAAGCTATTTTCCCCTGAAAGCTTCCATGTAAAGTGGCCTTTTTCAAACTGGAGTTCTCTTGAGACGTTAAAAAATCACTACCAAGCACAGCTGAGATAAAATTGGAGATGATGGTAAATAGTTCAAAATCTTTGATCAGATGGAATGCCCTCAAACATGATGCGAGCAAGGTGAGAATTCAGTTCAGATGTCCAACTTTTCTGCCCAAATCTTTTTCAGAAAACAACACTAGTCACCCCTTCCCCCAGGAGAAGGAGTCAAAAAACCCATTCAAATAGCATGCTCAGCATGATGGCAGCTGGGCAGAGAGTATAGACAACTATGCATCTTCAGAAAAAGCATGGCGAGTTGGCTAGAAGATGAAGCATGGCAATATTTTGCTTTATCCCCCACTCCTTCCTTCCTTGCTTCCTTCCTTCCTTCCACCCATCAACAGCTCCTTCTTCCCTTTCTTTCTGTCTTCCTTCTTCCTTCCTTCCACCAATTATTATCTCCTTCCTTCCTTCCACCCATCAACAGCTCCTTCTTTCCTTCCTTCCACCAATCATTATCTCCTTCCTTCCACCCACCAAGTTCCTTCCTTCCTTCCTTCCTTCCTTCCTTCCTTCCACCCATCAACAAGTTACTTCTTTCCTTTCTTTTTTCTTCCTCCCTTCTGTCTTTCCATCAATCTCCTTCCTTCCTTCCTTCCTTCCTATTTTTATAAAACCCAGCTAATAGCTGAGCCATTACTCTAGACAGTTAACAGAACATGAAAAAAAAAACAAATCATCATCATCATCATCACCACCACCACCACCACCACCACAGCAACAAGGAAAGGAGTATAGACAAAGGAGTCTACTTTTAATTAGTGCGCCACACACAAATGTACTACTCCTTCCGCCAGAGACCGACACCTACCCGCAGCTCCCGGAGGTAGCATTGTACCGGGTCGTAATCCACCACGGGAAAAAAGAGTGTCTTCACCACCGCATCGCTCTTCAACATGCCCCGGACGAAGGACTTGGCGGGCCGGTCCACTGCCTCCAAGTGCCTTGGAATTTGCTTGGGGTTCAAGTGGATAAAGACGTCGTAGAAATCCAGAGGTGGGCGGAAGGCCATCTGTGAGAGGGACACCCAGAGGAACGCCACTGAGAACAGATAAAAACACGACACACCTCCCCAAAGCCCGACCAGTGGCGAGTCTCTCTGGCCAACCTTGTCTCTGCCACGGGCAAGCCAGCCTTGCCAGGATCAACATGTGGGCCCTTGGAAGCCCAGCCAGTCCGGTGGGTGGTTCAAGGAACACCCCCCCCCAACATACACTAAAATTGAGGGCCTGGGAGAGTGAGAACAAACAAAAGAAGATATTTTTTCACCCAGCGCGTTGTTAAGTCTGTGGAACTCCCTGCCACAGGAGGTGGTGATGGCATCTGGCCTGGATGCCTTCAAAAGGGCATTGGGATGATTCCTGGAGGAGAAGTCCATCATAGGTGACAAACCATGAGGGAGATGTGTAATCTCCAAAACTTAAAACCAGGGTATTCAAGGGCCAGATGCAGGGGAGTGGTATCAGGAGACAGTGATCTAGTTTCGTGCGTTCCTGGACGCATCTGGTGGGGCCACTGTGAGATACAGGAAGCTGGACTAGATGGGCCTTTGGCCTGATCCAGCAGGGCTCTTCTTGTGTTCTTATGTTCTTGTGAGCGTAGCAGGCACGTAGCTCAGCTGCCACTGAAGCAGGGCTTAACCAATTGCTTGAAGGACCTGCACAGCTGATGATGGGGGTCACTTGCCCTCGACCAAGAGAGAGGCACAGCAGAGCCAAGCGGGACACCCTCTCATCGGGCAGATCCACGTGTGGAAAACCTGTCCAGGGAAAGCTGGAGCGGCCTGCTCGGATTATGGCTGCTTCCAAACTGAGGAACCCAGAGGCGCCCACCGCCAGGTCAGAACAAGAGGCAGATCCCACAGAGGGCTCAGAACAGGGACTGTTCCCAGCTCTTATTTTTATTGCAACACACCCAGGAAGCCCTACATGGCAGGGTGCTGTTTTGCAAAACATTTCAGCACCTTGAAGGTGCATTTCACTCTGAAACAGGAAGGCTTTTTTATTAATTCATTTTAAAAATCTATTTCTGCATTCCACACCAGGCCTAGCGTCCTCACTTTTGCTAACTGGGTGCCCTGGGCCCACCCACCCCTTCGCTGCCTTAGGACCCTAAAACCACGGCTTAATGGTTTAAACCTGTTCCCTGCAAACTGGCTTAAGGGCAGGCATTTACTACAACGCAGGGGCCAAAGGCCAGGGGCAAGGTTCAGAGATAAACAGAAATCTAGACGGGTAACACCCTTGATGAGGGCCACTAAATGGTCACAAAAGGGGCCCAAACTCCAGAACTCCTTGTCAGGCACGATGGTCCAAAAACTATGAGATGACAAAGAAAGTGCCTGTCCCTGTGATGAATGAGAGAAGGAGGCATGGCACCAACAATGCACCTCAGCGTATTAACTGACATTTCAATGCCCTTTCTTGGATGCAACCCCATCGGCAATCGCCTTCCTACAGATGCGCAACACTCAATATCCAGTTCCATCTTTGGCCAACTTGCATCTTTCCTAATTTTGCTACCATCCTGACAGGTGGTGTCTTTTCCCTTAGAGATGGGCAAAAGCTGCCAGTTTGCTGGTTCGTGCTGGTTCGTTTGCCAGCCGAAGCGGCATTGGTGGTTCCCAGCCCCGCCTCCACCAGCAGGCATCCACTCAGAGGCAGCATCCCAGCTTCCCGGCCCTGCCTTCTCCAGGCCCTGTCTCTGATTGGGCAGCTGCCAGAGGGAGGAGAACTGTCGAAACTCCTGCTCAGATGATCAACGAACCAGCACGAACCACCGAACCAGTGGTTCATGCCCATCTCTAATTTTAATGGTGGTTTAAAAAATTATCACATCAATCTGCGTTTTGCTTTTACTTCTGGGCACTTTGTTTTCTGTTACCTTCTAATCAAATTCAATTTACTCCTGCACATCCGCACTAGAAATGGCGGATGTAGGATTGGTAGGTGTTTCAAGTAGTACAACCAGGGAAAGTGTGCAGAGATGAAACTTTTGCGATCAGATGCCACTAGAGATGGGCACGAATAGAAAAAAATGGTGTTTCGGTTTTTCGTTTTTTGTTGAGGGGTCTGTTTCGGTTCGTTTTTGTTTTTCGTGAATGTTTGAAAAAAATTCATTTTTGTTTATTTGTTTTTCATTTGTACCCGCTTTTTGCGCTATTTTTAAAGCATTTCCGTCCCCCAATGCCCCAGACCAGAGGGAAAACACTAAAAAAATTATGCTGGCAGAGACACAGTATAGACTAGGTACGCAGGGAGGCTGCAAAGGCAGTGGCGGGCGTTGCCCAGGGTGCAAGGCAGCCACAGAGTGACTGCACTGCAGGGCAGGGGAGGGTACTCACCGAGAGGTATGCACACACGCACACAGGGAGGCTGCAAGACTGAAGCTAGAGAGAAATCTCTTCTTTCTCTCCCCTAAGAGCCAGGCTGCAGCCAGCAGGAGGACAGAGACACACACCTGCCTGGCTGGCCTAAAGTGAAAATAACGAGTCACAGAGACAGCAATCCCACCCTAACTTCCACCAGAGACTGCAAGGAGGATGGGGGCTGCCAGAGCTTTTTATGCCCTCTGTGGCTGCCAGACCTGCCCAGTCTGCAACCTGGGCATGCTATTGGTTGAAGCTGTCCAAGAATTTACATGATCTCATCACATGGCTTGCATCCATTTTATGGCTGGAATCCATTTTGTGTCAAAGGGAAAAGAAAAAATACATCGCAATGGGAGAAAGAAAGAAAAAAACGTTTTAAAGACCCCAACCCCCTGGTAGGTAATACATTCAAATAATTATCGCTGATTTTTTACGGATGTCCAGGGCGTTTTAATACCCAAGAAATCAATATTAGGCATCTTGGAGCCATTTTGGGTTGATGTCCCCTAACTCCCCTTAAAGGAAAAAAATACAGCGATCTGAGAAAAGACATAAATGCACGTTTTAAGGACCCCAACCCCCCTGTTAGGTATTATCAGGCAGAGTAAATAATTATCGCTGAGTTTTTACTGATATTCAGGACGTTTTTTAACATTTAAAAACAGCTCATTTCATTGCGCGTCGCCATTAACGAAAATGAAACATAACAAACCTAATTTTCGTGGTTCTGTTCGGTTCATTCCAATTGTATCACAATTTTCATTATTTGTTTCATTATGTAACGAAACAAATAACGAATAACAAAAAAGTTTTATTTATTTATTTATTTATTTATTTATTTATTTATTTATTTATTTATTTATTGGATTTTTGCCCCACCCATCTTCCAGACGGAACTCATTTCGTGCCCATCTCTAGATGCCACCAACAAATCTCAAGACTTCATGCTGTTATTCTAGATCAGACTGAGTTCATATACTCTCTCTTAGTTCATACCAGCTTGGAGACCTCATGAGCTATTCACAAACATCTGAGGACCAATTCTGCTTGCTTGGCAGAGGGGAAATCAAACCACCACCACCCCTCCATGGGCTAAGCAGATCCCCAGAGACAGAAAAAGCCAAACGTCAGATGGTATAGAGCAGCTGCCATGACACAAGAGCAGATACTATCTACGCATCTGAACAGAAGTTGACAGCTGAGTCATAAGGCCAGAGAACATTCATAAAATGGGGGGGGGGCAGGGAGCGCTGACAAAAATGTACTCGTGCTGGAGTGACAGATTCAGGGAGCTGGGGGTTGTCACTCTCAATGTTTATTTGATTTTGATTTTTTTTTTTTTAAGAATGAGAGCACCCAGCTCTAATAACAGAAAATCAAAAAAGCAAAGCAAAGTGTTCTGCTTATATACCGCCCCATACCACTTCAAGTAGTCTCTGGGTGTTTTACAGTTGAATTACAGTAATGCAGGCTACACATTGCCCCCCCCCCGCCTCAGCAAGCTGGGTCCTCATTTTACCGACCTCGGAAGAATGAAAGGCTGAGTCAACCATGAGCCGGCTACCAGGGATTGAACCACAGGTCGTGAGCACAGTTTTAACCACTGCACCATGGGGCATGCTTTAGTCGAATTTCCAATAAATCATTGTTTCCCACCTTTGGGCTCCCATGGTTCCTGCATTAAATGTTCTGGGCTGTATACTGTCCCTCGTTATGGTAAGCCACCTTGGGTCCTTTTCCACAGAGAAAAGTGGTCTGTGTGTGTGTGTGTGTGTGTGTGTGTGTGTGTACACAGTGGACCCTTGTATAACAAACAGCTTGTATAACATAATATTTGTACAACATAAAAAATTCCAGAGATAGGGGAAATTTGCTTAACATAATCACCTATGGGGAGAATCCGTACAACATAAAAATGGGATCACTGCATTTTCAATGCATTCCTAATGGAAATTTGTATAAAGGAAAATTTGCTTAACATAATTTCATTTGGAACGAATTAATTCCTATACAAGGTACCACTGTGTGTGTGTGTGTATATATATATATAGCCTTAATGACTCGCTGCAATGGCCAGGATTTCTGGGAGTTGCAGTCCGAGAACACCTGGGTTACCCAAAGTTGGAAACCGCTACACCCAGTGCTTGCAACTAGCGATGCTGAACTGCTGGACAGCTCATTGGCTTAGGTCTCTCTGGGTGCAAAGTCAGAGGTTGGGAGTTCGATTCCCCACCATGCTTCCTTGACAAAGGGAGGGGGGGTGCTGCACCGGATGATCCAGTGTGTCCCTTCCGGCTCTGCCGTTCAGAGGTCCTTAGGGTCATACCTTCACATCTTGGCTTCCAAGCGGATCCATGAGTTGCTGTTCCAAAGCCCGAAGAGATTCCGTGGCCAACACAAGTAGACGCTGTAGGATCTAAAGAGTAGGGGGGAGAAGAGAAAGAGACCAGGTTGGTATTTTAAAAAGGAAACTAAACAATTTAGTGCTTACAGAGAGTACCTAAAGATGATTGTCAAAGGCAAGGTCATTTACTTATACCAGACATGCCCAAACTTCAGCCCTCCAGATGTTTTGGACCTCAAATCCCACAGTCCCTTGTCATGGGCAATACAGGCTGAGAATCCTGGGAGTTGTGGTCCAAAACATCAGTAGGAGGGCCGAAGTTTTGACATGCCCAACTTATACAGGCAGAGGTAAAAGCTCAGTCTTCTTTGAGGTGGGGAAAACTACAGATTAATAAAAAAAAAACACCAATTAACCCCCATTTCCTTGTTGACAAGGAGAAAAAGCAAATTCATTAGAGGAACAGCAGAGCTCAATTGTCTGCTCAGCCACCAGGCTTGTTGTTGTAACTCTTGGGCATTATTACCGTTTCCTGTTGACCTTCCAAAAATCTGGTAGATAGGACTTTACAGAAAAGCGCTCAACCCCAGGCTTTATGAGGAAGTGATGCTGGCACCCAGGTTGACAAAACATGGTACCCATTTTATACCCTTTTTAAGCTCTAAGTAAGAGATTGCTTCTCCCTCTGCTTCACATACAGATCCAAGGAAAGACTTGCTCAATTCCTCACCAACAGCAGATCGTCTTTGAAATCCTTTAATCTCACCCTGCGGATTTATTATTTTATGAACTGAATTAAGGATGGGCATTTCATTTAGGAACCAGTAGGTTACAAAACAAACCACGCCAGCCCAGGTGGTCCTCGGAACTGGCTGATACACGCAGATCCAATTGCTTTACCTTTCTCTGTTTCGCGCAGGGTTAAAATCTGACGAGGAAGCATGCTGCAACATCATCTGTGCTTGATCTGTTATGCTGGCCAATCAGGAGCTGTGCAGTGACAGGCATCATCCCCGCCTCCCTCTCTGATTGGCCAGCAGCATGAAACAGGAAAGATGACGTCGCAGCGTGCTTTCTTGTTGCAGCTCAGCTCCGTGCCAGCAGAGAGAAAGGTAAAGCAACTGGATCCTCGTGTATCAGCCAGTTCCGAGCACCACCTGGGCTTGCGTGGTTCGTTTTGTAACCTACTGGTTCCGAAACGAAATGCCCATCCATCCCTAAACTGAATGCTGTACATCCGTTATGTATGCATTTCAATAACAATAAAAAGCATTTCAAAAAATTAAAAACATTCATTCTTCAAGGTATAAACTGCACCCCCCACCTTTCAAACACCAGGGAAAAATGCAAAATAAGGATGTCAAAGGCTTAAACAAAATCCAGGGATGCAGGATCAAAATATTTGCTCTGGCAGTTTCCTAAAGGAGTGGATTCAGCCGTGTTCAAGCTTATCTATAATCTGAAGAAGCGCAAACATAAGATGCAGATCTGCCCTCTGAGAGAGAAGGACACCTTTGCCATTATGTTGAAGGATGAGCAAGGGGCCGAAGACTCCAAATAGCATAGTAATAACCATGGAATTTTACTGTTTGCCAAAGAAATCCTGCCTGGAATTGGACCACCAAATACAGCTCCTCACCCACTGCTGGGCAGCCAACACCATGTTGCAGTGACCAACACAATGACACCCATGCTTCTGTTTGGTTTTATTGAGTGCAATTGTGTGTGTGGGGGGGGGGGGGGAGAGTTCTGGCATGTTCGGGTGGCAAACGAACCAGAAGATGAGGAGGGAAGATTTAACCTGATTCGGTAAAGAATATTTCTTTACCCAGCGAGTTGTTTGTCTATTGAATTCCTTGCAATAGGATGTGATAATGGCCCCTGGTCTAAGGTAAAAGGTAAAGGTTCCCCCTGTACATGCGTGCTAGTTGTATCTGACTCTAGGGGTGATGCTCATCTCCATATTCAAGCCGAAGAACCAGTGTTGTGCAAGTCCATGGCCACGTGGCCAGCATGGCTGCAAGGAAACACAGTTTTACCTTCCTGCTTTTTACGGCAGTGCCTATTTATCTACTTGCATTTGCATGCTTTTGAGCTGCTAGGTTGGCAGGAGCTGGGGTGAACAGCGGGAGCTCGCTCCGCTGCATGGCACCCGGGATTTGAACTGCCGAGCTGCCAACTTTAGAGTCAACCGTTTCGGAGCCTTAGTCTGATGAGCCACCACGCCTCTGGCCTAGATGCCTTTAAAAGGGGTTTGGACAGATTTCTCGAAGAAAACTCCCATCACAGGTTACAAGCCTTGATGGGGAGATGTGTTCTCTCCAGAATTCAAAGGGAGAGACCTCAAAATGCCAGATGCAGGGGAGTGGCATCAGGAGACAGGTCTCTAGTGGTCTCCTGTGCCACTGGGGGATCCAGGAAGCTGGACTAGATGGGCCCTTTGGCCGGATCCAGTAGGGCTCTTCTCAAGTTCTCATGTTAAGCCATGATGGAGATACTTGTTACTTTCAAGCATAAAAGGAAGGCACCTCCATCGTCAGACAGAGGGGACTGATAACATGAGACAGGGATCTTGTCGTCTCATGCGCTCCCAGAGGCATCTGGTGGGGCCCCTGGGAGATCCGGGAAGCTGAACTAGATGGACCCTTGGGTCTGATCCAGCAAGGCTCTTCTTATAGTAGGTTCTTATGGTCGCTAGCGCAGGAAGACAGTGGAAGTTCGGGTCACCTGCGCTGAAGGTGCCTCCTTGGTCCACAATGAGTTGCGCTGATCTCTGGGGGTAGCAATGAACATGACGGGGAGGTGAGGCCGTGCGGCAACAAAATGGTTCTGGATCTCGACATAATCTGCATCTGGATGCAAAAGAAAACAATGAAGGATAATATAGCATCAGACAACAGTAACTGCAGGGCAGTAATACCTCTCAGAGCAACCATCATTGTGGTTCCGTGGTAGGAGAACCTCAACGTACACTAGGCGGATAAGGGGTGGGGTCCGGAGAACCCTGGGACTAAATTCAGCCCTCCTGGGGCCAAATCTGGGCTGCGTCGTGATTTCACAGTTCACCATCTTTCGTACCCTTGTTCTCGTACTTTAAAGCAAAGTGTTCTGCTTATATACCTCCCCATACTACTTCAAGTAGTCTCTGGGCGGTTTACAGTTTTTAATTACAGTAATGCAGGCTACACATTGCCCCCCCCCCACCAGCAAGCTGGGTACTCATTTTACCGACCTCCGAAGGATGGAAGGCTGAGTCAGCCATGAGCCGGCTACCAGGGATTGAACCCCAGGTCGTGAGCACAGTTATATAGGCATTTTAGTGTAAGTTTTTATTATTGTTTTAATTATTTATTGATATCTGATGTTTTAACTGTTTTAATTTTGATTGTAAGCCGCCCAGAGACCTTTGGGTAGTGGGCGGCATATAAGTTGTAAAAAATAAAATAAAATAAAATAAAATAAATTTAACTACTGTGGCATGAGGCTCTTAAAAGGCCAATGTTTTTATTCTAAGACCCTTCTACTGGTGCAAAAGGCTTCAAGGTTTTGTACTGCACAGCAGGCTTAGCTTTTGGCCTCTCCATCCCAGAAAAAGCCTCGTAGCACAGTAGTTTCCATTCTCCTAGTCCAAAACTGTAAACCGCCCAGAGACTATTTGAAGTGGTATGGGGAGGTATATAAGCAGAACACTTTGCTTTAAATGCCACCTGTGACTCTGAGTTATTCTTGCAAGCGTATTGGAGTGGGGTGTGTTGCATTTTTCAAATGCTAGGAAATGACACAACCATGTTAAATTGGATGCCATTTTCTCCACACAGCTACTACATGTTACATATTGAATCTTCAAAGATACTCTTTGCACTGTTTGGTACTTCTCTGTATCTAGGATGCTACTAATCATGCAGGTAAGTTGGAATGTTGTGTTTTATTAATGTATTTGCACTGTGTTGTTTTTACAAAGCACCCGGGAAATTATCAGGAAATACTCTCTAGTTCCCTCTTGTGGCCATGTCCAATATTACAGCCTGGAAATATTTGC
>JAHTLZ010000328.1:1896669-1911530 GCA_023846285.1 Phrynocephalus versicolor
AATAATAATAATAATAATAATAATAATAATAATAATAATAATAATAAAAACATTAAAGGGCAGAAAGTGTTCTCTTCCCCACCCCCACCCATCATTGTTAGGTTTAAATTAGAACAGATGGATTTACTGCCACCAGGCATTAACCAAAATTACAGTATTTTCCCCATGTATAAGACTATACATGGGGAAAATTTCTCTAAAATTGTTAGGCTACAAATTGAGGGTCATCTTATACATGGAAGTAAGCCAAGGAGAGAACCATGTGGTTGACAAACTGTAATTTTTGGGTTGCCACACATTTATACAGCGAAGGGTTGTGGATCAGCATCCCAACTAGAGATGTAAAATTTCTAGAAACTTTGGGGAGTCAGGGGGGGGGGGAGACAGGGAAAAATAGTTTTCTTCCAAGTTCTTTTTTTCCATGGCTTTGAAATTTCCATGAGTTTTTACACCTCTAGCGAGAACTCGCAGTTCACACAAATGAATTCTCAATCTCTGTGCCCTCCAGTTTAGAAAAAATATTAGAAAAATACAGTAGTGCCTCGTAAAACAAATGCCCCTTAATACGAAAAACTCGTAAGACGAATGAAATTTCCAGGAAGACGAATTTTTCTTACGGGATGCCTCGCAAGACGAATTCAATGCATTCCTATGGGGAAATGCGTTAAATCGCGCTTCGTAGGATGGATTTTTCGTAAAACAAATTGACCCGTAGAACGAATTAACTTCGTCTTAAGAGGCACCACTGTAATTCTGCTCAGCAGCATGGAGGACTTTCTCTGCCAATTCATAGTTGAAAATCCCAAGCCTGGTGGTCAGAGACTGATCCAGTATCAGAGAGCTTCTTATATTCGCAAGTTAAGTTGAATATTTGCGTTTTGCATTTCATGGAAGAAGAAAAGCAGGGGTGACCAACAAATAGGAACAGCAGCACCACGGAACTGATTGTTGTCACAGATAAACTCAAATGGATTTAGATTAAGAATCCCAGAGTCAGTATGTAGAACTCCCTGCCACAGGATGTGGCGATGGCATCTGGCTTGGATGCCTTCAAAAGGGGATTGGACAGATTCCTGGAGGAAAAGTCCATCACAGGTTACAAACCGTGACAGAGATGTATCATCTTCAGGCTTAAAACCAGGGTACTTCAAGGGCCAGGTGCAGGGCAGTGGTATCAGGAGACAGATATCTAGTCTCGTGCGCTCCCAAACGCATCTGGTGGGGCCACTGTGAGATCCAGGAAGCTGGACTAGATGGGCCTTTGGCCTGATCCAGCAGGGCTCTTTTTATGTTCTTAAATGTTCTTATGTTCATCTCAGTAATTCTTTTTTAGAAAGCAACCCTTCTTACCACCTAGTTGCTGTTTTTCCTTTTTGCAAACAATAGAGGAAACACGATTTTGAGTTTCTAAAACTAAAACATCCCCTCACCACCCTTTCCCTCACAGAAAAAGCATGCAAGAAAAAAACTCAATCTCAATCCCATCCAATGGGTTCTGCCCTCAAGAGAGGTAACCCAAGTTGTTTGCAGGCAATCAAGACCAATGCCCGAAGCAGAGAGCATGGCATGAGACTCACCTCAGGTTTATCAGCTTCCGGTCCCCTCTCCAAGACTCGGGTGGCAAAATCCGGACTCAATAAAAGACCGAATGACAAGGACCCGGCATCTTTGTGTTTTGGAGGGTCGGCGTTGATCGGCCACTGGGAGTGAGAAGAGAGGAGAAACAAAATCAACTCAGCCAGCCTAGAGCAAAAACATACGCAGCAGAACCATTAATCCACCCCAAACTAACCAGGATCGATAGCACGCTGGACAGTATTCAAATATTTGGAAATGATCTTCAAACATTTAGAACAGGCCTGCACAAAGCGCCAACCACGGGCCACTCGTAGCCCGCGGGGTGCTATGAAGTCGCCCGCCGGGGCCCAGCCTGCTTCCCGTCCTGAGGGCACTCCTCCTCCTCCTCCGCCAACACCATGGAGCTTGGT
This sequence comes from Phrynocephalus versicolor, assembly GCA_023846285.1. NCBI lineage: Eukaryota > Metazoa > Chordata > Lepidosauria > Squamata > Agamidae > Phrynocephalus > Phrynocephalus versicolor. The sequence goes on from JAHTLZ010000328.1 coordinate 1,898,658, forward strand.
GGGTGGGTGGGGGGAGCGGGTGTGCCGCTGCTGTGGCGCTTAGGGGGTGGGCCAGCGGGTGCTCCTTCGGTGCTGCCAATGCCGTGGAGCTTTGTTGAGTTGGGGGGGGGCGAGTGGGCGCTCCACCGCCACCGTGACCACTGCAGAGCTTGGGGGGGCAGACGGAGCTGTTATTTATTTATTTTATTTTATTTTATTTTATTTTATTTTATTTTATTTTATTTATTTATTTATCTTGTATGCCGCCCATTACCCAAAGGTCTCTGGGCGGCACACAATCAAAATAAACAATTAAAACATCGAAATTACAATAAAATACAGTGGTAACTTGTATAAAGGAATTAATTCTTCCCAAATGAAATTATGTTAAGCAAATTTTCCTTTATACAAATTGCCATAGGAATGCATTGAAAACGGAGCAATCCCATTTTTATGTTGTACGGATTCTCCCCATAGGCAATTCTGTTAAGCAAATTTCCCCTATTTCCGGAATTTTTTTTGTTGTACAGATTTTATGTTATACAAGCTATTTGTTATACAAGGGTCCACTGTACAATAAATACAATACATTAAGACACATCACCAAAATTGCCATCAGGACCCACAATCATCAGTTTAAAAACTTCTGGAGCAGGAAGGTTTTTACCTGGCACCGAAATGTGATCAACGTCGGCGCCAGGCGGGTCTCACTTGGGAGGGCATTCCATAGTCTGGGGGCAGTTACCGAAAAGGCCCCAGACCTGCAAGCCACCCCTTTCACCTCCTTGGGGGATGGCTCTTTCAGGAGGGCCGCCTGGCTAGATCTTAATTGCCGGGTAGGTTCATATGGAAGGAGGCGGTCCTTCAGGTATCTAGGTCCTAAGTTGCGAGGACTGTGTGTGCGCGCACTTGGGAAAGGAGCCCACAGGGACATATCGTGGGCAAAAGGAGACCGCGGGCTGTTCAAAGTTGGACAGCCCTGATTTAGAAGATCACTAACCATGAGCAGTGTGAGAGGCTCAAAAGGTCCGTCCCTAGAATCACGCAATCGGAAGCAAAGGACCAGGGGCGACTTTCCCATAGGCCTTTGTGGTTCAATGAACCAGGGCGCCTGAACCCCAAGGGCGCCTGAACCCCGGAGCCCTCCGCCTGCGGGAGGGCGACGCTTCTCGCCTCCTTTGCCTTCGCCGACGCCTCCCCTCGCCTCGCCTGCAGGAGGAGCGTCCATGTGCTTTCCTTCCCCCTCACCTCGGTGTGTTCAGGGAGGGCTCGCTTTTGACAGCACCGGCGCCGTAGACTCTGTTGTATTATTATTACCAGTTATTCCACCCCGCCCCTCTCTCACACACACAGACACACACACACACACACACCGCGCTTTCTTTCCGGCGACTCCCGTTCCCTTCTGCCGCTGAGGAGGTTTTGACAAGCGACCTCTCCTTACTCTCTTCACCGACCACTTGGCCCTTTTCTTCCTCTTCTCCACCTCCTTCTCTGGTCCCCCAACCGCCTCCGCCCCCCACCCACCCATCGCCCGAAAACACACATCCTCCCTCCCTTCCCCTCCCTGCCTCGCCGCTGGCTCTCCTCTGAGGGCAGCCTGGGGGGGGGGAGCGCCGCCGCCAGGTATCGCCTTTTTGCCCTAGAAAGAGGTGGCGGCGGCGGCCGTGTGGGCACGGCTCCCGCCCGCCCCAACCGCCGCTGAGTTTGCTGGCTTGCTTATTTATTTATTTATTTAGGGGGCGGAGGGGGAAGAGACCGCTTCTCCCCCACATACGCACGCACACCCCTCGCCATTTGAAGACGGTGGAAGAAAGGAGGGGTGAAGTAGAGGGAAAAAAAGAGGGGGGGTTAGGGAGAAGGAGCGAGCACTTTTAAACACCGCCACTGCCCACCTCCTTCCCTTCCCTCCCCGCGCGCGCTCTCTCTACTCCCCCCGCCCCAAAGAGCGCGCGCTTGCCCGCCCACCCTGCGCTCCCTCCTTCCGCGTGCCCGCTCGCCCGCTCGCCGCCTGCCTTCGTTCGGCACCAAAACAAACCCGCCTGGGCGCCGGTGGGGTGACCTGTGGTTGTCGCTTTCCTTTGCAGCCCCGTCGTTGTGGCGGGCCTTTTTGTGGAATTAGGAGCCCCCCCCCTCGTCGCTTGACAGGTAACCTGGCTGGAGTGGGAAGTGGAAGACTCCTTCCGAAGGTTTCCCCCCGAGAGGGGGGGGGGCGCCAGAAGGATCTTCGAACCACGGCTCCACATATCCTTAAGACGGCCCTGCAAAGGACCCACGGTCTCCCCATCAACATCCTTATGGAGCTATAGCCACCCGCTGTCAGACGGAGTCTTGATTATAAAAACCAAGCCTGGCTTTGGTTAGCCTTGTCTCAAAGGATTTATGGTGCCTTATCCTCGTTACAAACTCATCTACAGCTGTCTTAGGGACCCAGATGATGCGGGGCTGCCTGCCTGTTGAGTTTATTATTTTATATTGTAACAGTTTGTTCTACGTGGCGAACTGCCAGAGCGGCCTTTGCTTAGAAGGGTGGTATATAAACCAAATAAATAAATAATAAATACTCTCAACTGTTGTTTCAAATCAGTCCCGTTGAGCACTGGTTAAACTGAGGTGCTGCAGTCAAGACTCTGCTCACCGTCTGAGTTCGATGCCAATGGGCTCAGACAGAGAACTCGAGGTTGACTCAGCATTCCATCCTTCCGAGGCTAGTAAAGGGAATATCCAGATCAGGTGAGTGGGTGGCAATGGGTGGCCTACATTATTAAATTGTTCATTGCCCAAAGAATGCTTTAAGGCAGCACTATGAGGGGGTACAGGATATAAGCAGCATACTTTGTTTTCACTTCAAACTGTCCTTTTTATGAAAAAGTGGTATCTGTGCTGTATTTTATAATGTTAACAAATCTGAAGACTCTCATTCATCCAGGGGAGTTATCTGGAAGTTGAGTCGTGGCAACTGGACTTCTTTTCTTGAGAGACTGAAATGTTACGCTGCTCATCCAAACAGCTTTGTCAGTCTGAGGAAAACTAGTGGCAAGTCCTCCATTTTATAGTTCACTTTGGCCTCCTGTATGAAATAGGCTCATAAGATGAACAATGGCCTATTGAGCCTGTTGTCCACCTAATGAGCCTATTCAGGGCATTGTTCATCTTACGAGTCTATTTCAGACCAGGGTGACAGGAGTGCAAAGTGAATTATAAAATGGAGGACTTGCCACTGGCTTTCCTCAGACTTACTGAGCTGTTTGGATGAGCAGAGAAACATTTCAATCTCTCAAGAAAAGAATTCCAGTTGCCATGACTCAACTTCCAGATAATTTTAACAAGATTCTCAACAAGGCATCAAATAATAATCAACATGTGCTGTCAAGTCAGTTCTGACCTATGCTGAGTTTTTTCAGGGTTTTCCAGGTACAGAGTACTCAGAAGTGATTTACCATTCCTAAAGGTAGGGTAAAATAAATTAAACAGAGAAATATCAAGAGGCAAGAAAGTAACTAGAAGCTACAATGACCACACGATTCAGACACAGGCGGCTATAAGACACTCTAGCCTTGAGTGTTGTTCAGCAGGACCCTGGTATCCGCTGGGGACTGATTCCAGACCTTCCCGTGGATAATGAAAACCGTGGATAAGAGAGAATGTCAAATAATCCCCAAAACTACTGTTTTGTGACAGTAGTCTGCTTTATGGCTGCTGTTTGTGACAGTAGCTTGCTTTGCAGCTGCTGGATTATTTATTTAATTTTTTTCTTCTACCAACCATGGATAACTGAATCAGTGGATAATGAACCCGTGGATATGGGGGTCCTACTGTACTGTATTAGTTTAAGAGAGAAAAAAAGCAGAAGAAAAGTGCTTGCAGACGCAATTACCGGCTGAGTCTGGGGGAAACTGTGGGCCAAGAGCACGATCCGCTGGCCCAGCCCACGTTCCAACAAGCTGAGGAGGAACGGCAGAGTGGCGGCCACGTAGTTCCCGCCATGGTCCATCAGTTCGTTGAGAAGCTGCATCTTCTTGCAGGCGGCCTGTAGCTTTGGGAGAGGCCTGAGGCTGAGATAAGAGGGAGGGAGAGACACACAGATGCCGTCATGCCGAGACAGTCATGTATGAGCTGAACTCTCTGGCATTTTCCTCTACCTGGACCCACGCATGCTTGCTGAGGTTAAAAAAAAGAAAATAAGCGTAGAGAGTGGGCCACCTTAAGTCCCCTTCTGGGCCACGAAAAGCAGAATGCTGCACCAAGTCAAGATCATACTCTATCTGTCTTAACTCAAAGATTGAATCTCAAACACCTCTCAGGTGTTAAGGTCATCAGGAGAGGCCCTTCTCTCCATCCCGCCTCTCTCACAGGTACCTCTTGTGGGAACCCATGAAAGGGCCTTCTCAGCTGCTGCGCCCAGACTCTGGAACTCCCTCCCACTAGAGGCCAGGCTGGTCCCATCTCTGTTGTCTTCCCGGAAACAGGCAAAAACCTTTCTCTTCAGGCCAGCATTCCCTGAATGATGGACTACCATGTATACTTTATATGAATCTAAATGTTCACATAGGCTGTGTGTTTATAACTACTTTGTACTACACATACACACACACTCACACTCACACACACACACACACACCGACTGCAATCTTTCAGCTTAGAACGTACTGAAACACGTGGTCAAAGGTCCGCACCCAAGGCTTGGCGGTCATGAACAGCAACTGAAACCCGTCCACGGTTTTGTCGTCCAGAACCTCCATTGAATGTTTGGCTTCAAACTGGATCTAAAAGAAGAAGAAAACCACATTGTGCTGAAGGATAATGAGTGGGCTATTTAGAAAGGAAGGGGAATTAACCCAGAGAGAGAGAGAGAGAGAGAGAGAGAGAAGCATCTTCCTCCTTTGCGAAGCAGAAAGGATGAACAGGAATTCTAAGCCATGCTCTTTTAGCCTTCTTAAAAAGAGAAAGAGGCATTGCTGTGACAAGCCTGCATTAGACACTTTAATCTCTTACCAAAGGCAGATTAACTAGTGTGATGCCTCGAATCAGCAATTTCCATTTAGTTCACTAAGCACCAGGTTTCTTCTGGTCTGTTCAATTCTGAGGTCTATTTTATTAGATCCCCTTCCATTCACAGGGCAAAAGCTCTTCCTGCCCTTTTAAACTGTACTCTGCAGACTTTGATAAACATCTAGCACTCGGCTGTTTCCCGGGCATGGTAGCACAGTGGTTCAACTGCAGCGCTGCAGTCAAGTCTCTGCTCATGACCTGAGTTTGATCCCAACAGACTCAGACAACGGGCTCAAGGCTGACTCAGCCGCCCATCCTTCCGGGGGGAGTATATGGAGTAGCCTGCTTATAAGGAACGTTGGTCACAGTCAATAATCCACACTTGCAGAAGAGAGAACCCATACTTTAAGACTATTGAATCTACTTAAAAACCAAGCAAGGGAAGCACCAGATCCAGATCCAGATTGGGCTCTAGCTCACCCATCAGTGCCTTTACCTGCTTATACGTGCTGGCCGTCATATCCGCACACAGGTTCAGAAGTCCGGAAGGGTCCACAAAGACCACCTGGAATGCTCTGTGGAAGTCCGACAGGGAAGGCTACAACAAGAGCAGGGGGTGCAGGTGTAAAAGGCATCGCCCACAGAAATGTCAAGAACCAAAGAAATGCAAAGCATCAACGCCAGCAGGGGCAAACATAACAGATGCCGGAATCCCTAATGACCGCCTTGCCCCATACCCCATCTGCAGCAGACGGACACCTTTCCATCTGGAACCTTCACATCTGCCTTTCACTTGATGCCCCTCCTGCAGCCACATCAAGTGCCAAGGGTCACGTATAGGGATGGGCATTTTGTTTCAGAACCAGTCGGTTACGAAACAAACCACGCAAGCCCAGGTGGTGCTCGGAGCCGGCTGATACACGCAGATCCAATGGCTTTACCTTTCTCTCTGCCAGCACGGAGCTGAGCTGCCATGAGAAAGCACGCTGCGACGTCATCTTTCCTGCTCCGTGCTGCTGGCCAATCAGAGAGAGAGGTGGGATGATGCCTGTCCCTGCACAGATCCTGATTGGCCAGCATCACAGATCAAGCACAGATGACGTCGCAGCATGCTTCCTTGTTGGATTTTAACCCTGCACAAGACACAGAAAGGTAAAGCAATTGATCTGCTTGTATCAGTCGATTCTGAGGACCACCTGGGCTTGCGTGGTTCGTTTCGTAACCTACTGGCTCCAAAACGAAATGCCCATCCCTTGTCGCGTATCGTGGAGAGGCGTGAGTGCAATGTTTAGGAAAACGAAAGCTTGCCTGTCACTGCTGAAGTCACAGAGCTATTCGGTCTCCTACAAGAACAACATCAGGGGTGAGAGAACTTCAGCAGCTACTATTCAGAAAGGACAGTGGGACACCAGCAACACCATGGCTCTCCAACAGCAGCTTCTGGTTACAGTGGACAGGTGGACGCCACCATCCTCATGCCCTACCACTGGACTTCCTACGGGCAACTGGCTGTCATGGAGATACAGTGGTCCCCCAGCCTTTCACGGATCATAGGCTGTGGTCCCTCTATATTGTGGGACCGCAATACAGTGGTACCCCGAAAGGGCTTGAGGGAGGGGGGAAGGTATTAAAAGCCCAGGGTTTTTAAACCTTTCCCCCACTTCCCCAAGCCCGGGGCTCCAGCTGATTGGCGCTGGGGTGGGGAAATAAAGGTTTTTCTCGCCCACCCCAGCGCCAATCAGATGGAGTCCAGGGCTTGCCTCCATGGAGGCATTGTGCGCCGCTCCCCCACATCCTGGGGGGGTGTCGGGAGAAGTGGCACAAGATGTTTAAAATGACTTTAAGCAAGAGAGCTAAGCGCTTGGCTCCATTGCTTAAAGTCATTTTAAACATCGCTCGCCACTTCTCCCGACTCCCCCTGCCTCGGGGCACGAGAGAGCGGCACGCAATGTTTAAAATGTCTTTAAGCAATGGAGCCAAGCTTCCTCTGTTGCTTAAAGACATTTTAAACATCACCCCCCCCAGGCCCAACGCAAACTGCATCCACATATCACGGATCGGGTCACATCCATAACCCCCATGACAGACTGGGGGTTACTGTAGAATATGGGACCCGAGAGGTCTCTGATCTAATCCAGTTGCTCCCGACCTTGGGTCAACCAGTGGTTCTCGTACTGCAACTCCTAGCCACAGCTGGTGAAGAAGGTTTCTGGGAGTTGCAGTCCAAGAATATCTGGGTGAACTCAAGTCTGGGAAGACCAACAGGGTTCTTTGTGCGTTCTTAGCAACGAAAACATGGAACCTCCCTTTATACTGAAATTTAAAAATCCACAGACACCAGAGGAAAAGATATGGGTCAGGTCCGCTAGACAAAGAGGTAACAAAACACCACAGGTGAGGCTCTCATACCAGCATAGCATCTTCATCCTTCGAAAGGCTGATCCCAGAACTAGTCAAGTCTGTAGCGGCTAAAGAAAGAAAGAAACAGCAGGTACCGATGAGATTATTAATTGCCTACCTGAAGCCAAGGTTCATGAGAGGCGAGGTGGGGAATAGGGAACAGGACACTAGGGCAAACAAAGAGCCAGAGTTGCAGTGTTTTTTTTTTTTTTTGAAGAAAAAAGATGAAAGTGGAGATGATGGTACAGAAGAACGTGTAGTGAAGGAAGGGCAGGATAGCAATGTTTGAAGACATCCCCTAACCCTAACCCTAACCACTAGCCCCACTTCCAAAGATCCCTGTTAGTCTGGTATGGGTTTGGTGATTAGGGGGGCACAAGCCATTCCACAAAGGCACAGGAAGCAGCCTGCGACGCAAAGCAATGAGATGTGAGGTGGGGTGGAGGCAGCAAGGTCACCTCTAAGAGAAGGGAGGAGGGGTCCGACAAAAATATGAGGAAGGGAAAGATTCAGAGCAAAGGGTTACATTCAGAAAGATCCCACAGTATTTGGAGATCCTCTCCAAAAGATATTCTCACTATTGAGAAAGCAACATTTGACTTTTGATTCCTTTTAACTATTGTGTGTGGTTGTTGTGTCATTGTAGTCGTGACCGACTCTGAGACTCCATGTCCATGGAGTTTTCTTGGCAGGAATACTGGAGTGGCTTGCCAGTCCCTTCTCCGGGCACCTACAGCATCTGGTATTCCCTGGTGGTCTCCCATCCAAGTACTAACCAGGGCCGACCCTGCTTAGCTTCCGAAATCAGGCGAGATCGGATGTACCTAGGGCATCTAGGCAGCTAACTACACTTAATAACTACAGTGGTGCCTTGAGATACAAAATTAATCCGTTCTATGGGAATTTTCATATTGGAAAAAAATTCATATTACAACGCACAGTTTCCCACAGGAATGCACTGAAAACCAACTAATCCATTCCAGAGCTCAGAAAAAAAATACATCAAGAAAAGAGGAACAGATTAATTGGTTTTCAATTCCTATGGGGAACCACATTTTGGAATGCCTGCTGTAGTGCCTTTGGCTCTGTCCTTTTCAGGTACCTGAAAGCTGAAGGGTTAGGTCCGCTGTATCTGGAAAGTTGAGTCACATGGCAACTGGACTTCTTTTTCTTGAGAGACTGAAATGTTTCACTGCTCATCCAAACAGCTTGGTCAGTCTCGCCAGATAAACTCAGCTGGATGACTGAGAATCTTCCCAGACACTCCCCCCCCCCGCTGTAGTGCATTGTTCACAGAGCGGCATTCGGCTCCCTGCCACCTGCATCCATTTCAAGAACCGTTTTTCCCCACTTTCATGGCGGTGGCTTACTGCAATGCAAGTCCACCTCCCGCAGGGTGCCCAGTTCAGGACTGGTGGGCAACGAGAGGGAAGGGCGACCCCGCCTGATTTCGCGACGTGGTCCCAAGTGGCAAAGAGCTGTCGGTCTGACTGAGAATCCAAGGCCAGTGGGGCTTACCTAAGAACTGAAGCGCGTTTCTCAACACCTGGTAGCCGCTCATCATTTTGTTGATCTTGCTCGTGGTTAAGAGGTAACCCACCAGCATGGAAGCCAGGAAGCCGCTGAAGCCTCCGAGGCCCTGGAAGCCAAGAAGCAAAACAAGGACCGGCCATCAGTGAGCAGAGAGGCCTTTTCGACAATACATTTCCACCCCTCATGGCTAAAAGTCCAGCAGCCCACTCCTTGCGCAGGAGTTACCACTTGCTGTGATTTGAGAGGACCCACTGGAGTGAACCAGGAGACATTCAGGCTAGTCTTTTATTTTATTTATTACTTTAATTTATATACCGGCCCATTAGTGCTGAATAGAGGTGGGGATAAACCAGAAAAAACCATGGTTTGGGTTTGTTTGCTTCGGGTCCACCCTTCGTTCGGTTCGGGTTCATACGAATTCAAAAAAAAAAATTGTACGAACCCGAACCGGTTCGGGTTCTTACCGGCAGCCGCGGCGGTGGCTTGGTGGTGGCGGCAGCGGTGGTGTATCCTAGCCCCTGCGGCAGGGGCTTTTTGTTTGTTTGTTTTCAAGCGCCCACCATGCGGCCCTTGGGGCCAGGTGGGTGCTTCATTTTTTATTTTATTTTTTCCCCTTGATTTTAGAGGCTGGGTCGGCGCTCCTTTTTTATAATTTTTATAATTTATAATTTTTATTTTATTTTTATTGTTGGGGATTTTTTTACTGAGGACCACATGGCTGCAGTATATAGCACGGCCGTTGGCTTTCCCCCCCCCCCCGGTCAACCTCCCTGAAGCCAGGAAGACTGGACCTCAAGGACCAGCACCAGGCAGGAGAGATCTCCGGCGCTACCATTAATGAAACAAAATGAAATGAACCAATTTTTTTTTTTGGTTCGGTTTGTTTTGTTCTAAATTCACTCTGGCTTCATTATTCGTTTTGTTACATAATGAAATGAATAATAAAACAAACTAAAAGTTCATTTCGTGTCCATCTCTAGTGCTGAACCACTATTCTGAGCGGTTCGCAACAGGAAAACAGCACTATTTAGGAGCTTAAACTCAGTGGCACAAAGACTGGTGGTGAGGTCTTTATCCGGGGTCGATGTGAAAGGACTCCCTGAAGAGCAGTGTTTTTAACTACCTCCTAAATTACAGTACAGGGAGGGGGCCAAGCAGATCTCCTCTGTGAGTTTATTCCATAAATAATGTTGGTGCCACCACCAAGGAGGCCCAGCCCCTAATACAGAGGTCCTCAAACTACAGCCCGTGGGTCAGATACTGACCCCTCCAAGGGCCTGAATCCGGCCCCCCGGAAGCAACTGCAGACCCCACCCACACCCACACCCACACCCACACCCACACCCAGCTTTGAAAGCAAGTGAGTGAGCCCGCCTTCACTGCTGTTTCTATTGGTGAAGCAATTCAAAGTGGCGGGCTGCGTCGCTTCCCCCGCTTCTTCCCGCCATCCCGATGACTGGCGCGCCAGCCACACGTGGGGCACTTTAATATGGGAGGGCCTCCCCCCCACTCCCCCCTGCCGCTGCCCAGATGACTGGTGTGCCGGCTGTGCAGGGGGCATTTTAAAATGGGAGGGGTTTCCCCCACACCACCCCAGATGACTGGAGAGTCGGCCGCGCGCAGGGCTGTTTAAAATGGAAAGACCTTCCCTGCTTCCCCACTGCCGCCGCCACCACCATCACTTGCCCCAACCCTCCCCCTTGGTTCCCTCACCCCCGCCACCATCACTGCCACCACTTGCCCCAAACCTCCCCCCCCAGGTTCACTCGGACCACCAACACCACCACTGCAGCCATTGCTTGTCCCAACCCTCCCCCCCTCGTTTCCCTTAGCCCCCCACCACCCCCCGGCCCCCAACAGTCCTGAAGGACAGTGAACCGGCCCCCTGTTTAAAAACTTTGAGGACCCCTGCTCTAAGAGATGATTTTTCAGGCCTCTCTCGGGGTTTCTACACAGAGGAGCCTGGCCTTAAGAGAATCATTAAGTGTAACATAGCGGCTTTTCTGTTATTTATACTCATTTTGTATACATTTGGGAGGGAAGGCATGTGTTCCTATACCGGTACAATCAATCAGCTTGTGAACAGTTTTGCTAATCTGCCCTTTGACACTATGCTAAAATTGTATCAGGGAGGGTTCGCCATGATGGATGTAACTGCTCTGTTTGTTAATGCAACTTGAACAGCAGCTGATTTCTACAAAATATAATTGTGAGGTTTTGGACTACGTTTGCTGTTTCCTTAGTTGAACTAAACAATTATATATTCCCAGCGGACAAAGCATACCCTTCTGTTGCAAGTCTCATCCTAATAATTCGGGCAAATTGTTTTTCAACCTGTTGTACACCGCCCAGACTTCCTGAGGGAAAGTCGGGTGGTTAATAAGCAAATAAATAAATAAATAAATAAATAAATAAATAAATAAATAAATAAATAAATAAATAAATAAATCTGGTGGGTGGAGAAGGTAACATTGAGGAAAGACAGGTCCAACAGTTATGCGGTCCCAAACCATCTAGACCGGTATATGTCCTATGCTCCCAAATGGGTGGCATGTCTGAAGACAGAAATATTTTGTAATTAGGTAACTGGACAGAGAAAATAACTAAGCAGAAAACAGTTCCAAACAAAATATTATTATTCTCATTATTTACTAGCTAGCTAATAAAAAATTAATAGCAATTCTCATGAGCGTGGCTAGAAGGGAAATTACTTGGGCGTGGAAATTACATCCAAGTTCTCTCACTCACAGGATCCGTAAAGAGAGCCAGGGAAGTAGCAGCTAAGGAAAAACTGACTAGTCGGTTTAAACCATTTGTTGTTGTGTCGTTACAGTCTTGACCGACACTTTGTGACCCCATGTCCATGGAGTTCTCCTAGCAGAAATACTGGAGTGGCTTGCCATACAACGGAGAAATGAAACACAATACAGTGGTACCTTGTATAAAGGAATTAATTCGTTCCAAATGAAATTCTGTTAAGCAAATTTTCCTTTATACAAATTCCCATAGGAATGCATTGAAAATGGAGTAATCCCATTTTTATGTTGTACGGATTTTCCCTATAGGCTATGTTAAGCAAATTTCCCCTATCTCTGGAATTTTTTGTGTTGTACAAATTTTATGTTATACAAGCTGTTTGTTATACAAGGGTCCACTGTAATTTTCTGAAAATATGGCAAACTCCACTGAGCACAGATCTTATACCAAAAAACAAAGCTAGATGAAATGAAACATGGATTGGACTGTTGGATGGTTTAAGAGGATTAAATCTGTTGTGTTACTCTGTCCTATATGCATAACAAGTTATAGTGTTATTTTAAGTGGATTGTCAATAAGTACCGGGGGGGGGGGAGAGAGAAAACTTGATCCAGGACATAGCAGGTAACCAGTGGAGGTCGGTCAGCAATGGGGTGTGGTGATCTAATTTGCTCACATAAATCACTTGTCCGGACACAGTGTTCTTGACGCACTGTAGTCTCTGGATCAATCTCAAGGGAAGCCCCTAGCAGAGAACATACTGTTCAGAGATCTCAAAATTTGGTATGTGGAATGCCACATCATCTTTGGCCGTTCATTCTCCATAATAACTGCAAGAGGAAGGGCACCAGTGTTGCTCTTTCAAAGATAAGAAACCAGGGCCTTAAGCACGGGCTGTGTGGGAAATTCTGCAGGAGAGAAGAGGATAAAAAAATCTACAGCATGCCATCTCAGCTGCAAGGAAATCTTTAGTTTTCATGTAAAAATATGTCTGAAACCTTTATGGCTGCCAACACAAGCAAGGGGCAGCAGCGACAGAGGGCTGAAATAAACTTCCTTTGGCCGAGATTAGTAAGGAGGACATCAGAGCTGGCCAAGCCGCTCGGTTCTCAACGTTAACTAGCAAAGCCAGGATCTGTTTGCAGAGAAGGTGTGCGTCCGGTCAATTTGTCATGGTTTATATGGCATGAAAAAAAATCAAACTTCTCTAGT
>JAHTLZ010000328.1:1919048-1931360 GCA_023846285.1 Phrynocephalus versicolor
TGATGATGATGATGATGATGATGATGATGATGATGATGATGATGATGGCAACGTCAGCCAATCTTTGACTGTGCCTGATATTAATGACTATATTGTGATGTACAATATCCATTATTTTTTCCTTTACTATTTTACTTTTTACTTCCTCTTACTTAGTCCATTTGGTGCAACCTGATGGTTAACAACACAACAATAACAAGATCTGTCTCTTTAAGAAAGGTCTGCACTCTTGCGGAGGATTGGATGTCGATCTGGGAATAGAATCGGGCCTTAGCAAATCGGAATAGGGTGGAGGGAGAGGATGAAAGAGACTAGCCAATAAGAGAGCAGCACCGCCTACAGGGCGTGGCTTTCTGGGACGTTTGCTTAATTAAAGGCGAAGGGAACTCTCGAGGAGGGCGGGACTGCTTTGTGAGAGGCAGCCAATAGAAAGGAAAGGGAGGTTGGGAGGGGGTGGAGGCGTGGTTTTGCCTTCTCAGGTAATAGGAGTTGGGCGGAGCTGCGCGCAGCCAACGGGAGGAGGCCGCGAGCGGACATGTGCGTGTCACATGGCGACGGGCTGCCCAATGAGGGAGGCGAGGCGGGGGAAGCCGCGACCCTTCGACCAATGGGCTGAGGGGGCGGTCCCGGAGAGGGGGGTTGCCAAGGCCTTATTTGTGGGAGAGAGAGAGAGAGAGAGAGAGAGAGAGAGAGAGAGAGAGGGAGGAGCGGTGGTCCGCCTGGTCGGGAGGCGGAGAGGGGGCGTGGTTTGGAGGGGGCAAGGGGCGGGGCCTGCGGCGGGACTTGCGCGTTGAGGTCCGCCGTCACAAAAGGAAGCGGCCCCGGGAGCGCCTCGGAGGAGGAGGAGGAGGGAGACTCCGCCGCCGCCGCCGCGAGGGGGGCTCCGACCACTAGGCCGCACCGCCCCCGCCTGGGAGGGAGGGAGGAAGGCAGGCAGGCCCCGGGCCCAGGCCCCGGCCGGAGAGGGGCCGCCTCACCCCACCAGAGGCCTCCGGGCCTGGCCCGAGACCGGGGAGGAGGAGGAGGAGGAGGACGGAGAAGAGGACTGCCACCACCACCACCACTAGGCCGCAGCACCAGCCGCAGGAAGAGGACGGGAAGCCGCCGCCGCTGCTGAGGGGATCCCGGGCGGCCCCGAGGCTGGCGGCCGGCGGAGGAGGCGGCGGGGGCGGTGGGGGCGGCGCGGGGCTGCTGGGGGCCGCCCGCCCGGGCCTGGCCTGACGGACCCTCGGCGGCTCGCCCCCACCCCCGGCGGGTAGCCCACCCCCCACGGCCCGTGCCGCCGCCGCCGCCGCCGCCGCCTCCTCTCCTTCCTTCGTAGACCCCCCCACGGCCGCCGCGATGGCCCAGCAGCAGGTGAGCAGCTCCCAGAAGGCGCTGATGCTGGAGCTGAAAGGGCTGCAGGAGGAGCCGGTGGAAGGCTTCCGCATCACCCTGGTGGACGAGTCCGACCTCTACAACTGGGAGGTGGCCATCTTCGGGCCCCCCAACACCCTCTACGAGGGAGGCTACTTCAAGGTGAGCCCCCCCCCCCACACCCCCACACCCCACCCCGGCAGCCCCAGAAAAAGAGAGAGAGAGAGAGAGAGAACATGAACCTGGGCACGCACACACACACAAAGACACACAGAGCCCTTTCCTGTCTGGACACACACATACACACAACCTCTTCACTCACACACACACACACACACACACACAGAGAGAGAGAGAGAGAGAGAGAGAGAGAGAGAGAGAGAGAGAGAGAGAAGAACCTCTTCCGGTGTAGACACACACACACAGACACACACACTGTCTCTCACACACACAGGGAGAGTGCCTTCCTGTCTAGACACACACATACACACAACCTCTTCATACACAGAGAGAGAGAGAGAGAGAGAGAGAGAGAGAGAGAACAAAAGTCTTTTGGTGTAGACACAGACACACACACTGTTTCTCTCTCACACACAGAGAGCGCCTAGACACACACATACACACAACCTCTTCACAGAGAGAGAGAAAACGAACCTCTTCTGCTCTACATTCTCTCTCTCTCACACACACACACATACACTGAACCTCTTCCGGTCCACACACACAGACACACACACACAGAACCTCTTCCTGTCTACACACATGCACACACACTTCCAGTATATACACACACACACACAAAACAAGTAAACCCTAATTCTCCCTCCCTCCCTCCCTGTTCTTTTACTCCCGGTTTGGAACCTTCTCAACATCCCTTTGAGGTAGGCCCACAGGAGTCACAGCCAACATTCCTGGGACCCTTGAAGCTGCCCCTTGACCTCTTGATGTCATGATGTCCATAAGCCGCCCCCAGTATCTGACGTTTGCCCTCTTCCTCTGTTTTTTCCCCAGGGGCCGCCTGGTGGCTCCTCCTCCTCCTCCTTCTCTTGCCTGGATCAATTCCCTCTGCCCTTGCCAGGGTTCCCCCCCCCCCTCTCTCCTCTGCTTTCCTTTCTTCTCTCAAAATGGCCCCTTTCCCGGCTGCCTTCTCTGCTTCCCTGCCCTCTGTGGGCCTCTCTCCAAAGGGAATCTTAGAAATAAACAGTATTTTGCCTGCCTGCCCCCCTCCCGGATCCTCCTTTTGTGGGCTGCCTTTGCTTTCGTGGAAATGCTGCAGACGTCCAGTAGCTTGTCGCGATCGCATAAAACCCAAGACACTTCCCACAACTATCTTAATCATGTCACAGGAAGGCAGGCAACAGATATTTTGCCTTATTAGCTTAAGACTCTTAGTCTCACAGTCGTGTTCTTATTTTCTGCATGGACCTGTGACCTGGCTCCCATATATTAGAAGGTGCGTGTTTCCTTTTTCCCTTCTGGATACACACACAGGCTTTCCTGCCCATAGTATCGTACCTTTATAAGCGTTCCATGTCAAAAAAACCCAGGGCAACCCATTTCTGTGCCCTCTCTTGGTTGTGAAAGCTTGCCCTTTGACCCCTCGTGTGGTCCAACATTTCAGACCAAGCTCTGGTGCCTAGACCTTTTGCCCTTTGCTAACGTTCTTTGTTCCCCTAGTCTGCTTTTTATAAAAACTGAAGCAGAGCTGCCTAGAGAGACAAAGGAAGTTAGTCTTTGCTTGTCTTCGTTGGCTGATTTTCACTGCGAAATTGGCCAGACGTGAGTCTTAACTACCAACCCATTTACAGGTTTTAGAAACAGGGGTGCCGGTTGTGCTGAGTGGTTAAATGAGGACAGCTAAAGAGGATAGAATTCCACATTGTTACCTGAGAAGTAGCTCCCCTTATTCATGGTAGAGCTGGTGCATGGGGTGGCACAGGCAAAGTTTTGTTTAAAAGAGACTGATTGAGCATTTAGTTTATTTATTATTAATTTACTGTATTAGATTTCTATACCGCTCATCTAGCAACAAGGCTGCTGCGGGCAGTTAGTTGTTCTCCTAAAGGTAGTCATATAATTGTAAGGGCTGTATTTCATACTGTTTTCACTAGGGCTTCAAACCGGAGATGTTTTTGTGGACTTCACTCTGGGATTGGCTTTTACAACTTGTACTCCAAAATAGTTGTCTTATCTTGTGCTTAGCGAAGTAATAGAAGTCACTGCTAATCAATTACATTTCTTGTAAAATGAAATTGATTTCTGGTTTGGCTTTGTAGCAGCAACTGACTGATGGGTCAAAATTCTAATTTCATGACGAGGTTGGGGTTGATGTCAACATCCTGTGGATAGAGAGGATACTGGCTGCAACATCTATAATTAGACTACAAAACAAATACAAATAAGCTGCCCAAATGAGTTTTGTAAGTTCTAGGTGCAAATGCTGTTTTTTGAGGCAGTTAGTATGTTTCAGCCCCTCTTCTCCCAAGTAGGTTTCTGTTTGCCTTGGATAACTTTGTGTAGCAAAAAATGTTCAGTGTTATTCTACATTTGTAGAGCCCCAAATACACAATCCAGTAAGAGCATGCTATTGGTATCCCACCAGCGGCAACACATTGGGTGCAAACAGATATGGCCATTGCACGTTGCAGGTCATTATCATCTCGGAAGGTATTAATAGCTCCATTGGGTTCCGGGCCAACTGGCCAGTAAAGCTTTGCCAACTTAATTGCTAAAACCAGTGCTGGGCAAGAATTTCTCTATGACCGAAGGCCTCTCGGTGATTGTATGTATGTTTGCTCAGAATCAAGACTTACTGAGATCTGTGGGATTTAATCCTAGCAAATGAGTTTAAAACTGAGATCAAAGCGTATCCGAGAAGACGACAAAAGCCACAGGGGTTCTTGTTACCAAGGGAGGTAGGATGCATGGTCTCCACTGATCATTGCCTTTAATAGATATCCATGTTGTCACTCTAAACAGAGCATTAGGAAAAGGGTGAGGAACCTCTCGCCCTCCCATATCTTGTTCTTCAACTCCTGCAGTTGAATCATCAGTTTGCGGGGAAGGGTTGTAGGCCAAAGCATTTGGAAGGGCAAAGTTTCTCCACCTCTGCTTTATAACTGCATTTTCTACGATATCAGTGGCATATTTGTATAACATGGTTGCATAACATCGGCTATGAATAGACTGATCATGGGAGGCGGTAGAACATGTTAACTCATTTGTGGCTATCTAATTGGCAGATAGGCCTCTTCATCACAGCTTTAGTAAATGTTGCAAGTAATAAATGACAAATAGTTGTGTGAAATACGGTCACAGTGTGGTATGCTTTTAAGACAGGACAACTAGAGGGTGCAAGACCGAGTTCACATGCATGCACAGCCGCAGGCACACTATGTGATATGTTGTCTTTCGCCAAATATCACATTAGGTGTGTTTTCAAGCTGTGTTACATTAATGATAATTGCTTATATTTCTCATCTCACTGTAAAACAGATTAACTGAAACATTTATTTTATTTTTGAGTATTTTCACCCCACCTTTCTCCTTGGAAAAGGACTCAGATATATTGCTTGACAGCTGCAGAAACCTGGAAGGATAAGGTGTAAGTGGTTGTCATATGATGTTAAGAATTGTAGGTGCTTTGCTGGGTTAAATGAAGGTTGACCTAGTCCAGTGGTGGCAAACCTTCGGCACTCCAGATGTTTTGGACCACAACTCCCACAGTCCTTTGTCATTGGCAATACAGGCTTGGAATCCTGGGAGCTGTAGTCCAAAACATCTGGAGTGCCGAAGGTTAGCCACCACTGACCTAGTCAATAGTCTTTGACAGAAATCTCATCAGTGTTTGCATAGATAGATACCAGTGAACTTAATTCTGTCTCTACAGCATGTACTCTTCAGAGCTTTATTGCTCCTTTAGAGGAAGGTTTCATTTAGGCAGACGTTGAGCCACATGGCAACAGGACTTCTTTTCTTGAGAGATTGAAACTTTTCGTTGCTCATCCAAACAGCTTTGTCAGTATGAGGAAAGCTAGTTGTGAGTCCTCCTTTTTATAGTTCACTTTGACCTCACCTCACGCTGCTCTGAAATAGACTCATAAGATGAACAATGGCCTGAATAGGCTTGTTAGGTGGAGAATAGTCTCAGTAGGCCATTAGATGGACAATAGACTAAGGTGCATGAAAGTCCTACCTTTACAACCTTCCCATCAACCATAAAGTATGAGTCATTAGCCACAGCCTTAGTGGTAGAGGTCTGAAGTATTTTTTATTTGTCTGGGAATTGTTGAAATTACTGCCTGATAAGTAGCATATAGACTGTGTCTCATGAATGTCTTCCCTGACCCCTCTCTCAAACCACCTATCTTCTCTGTCTAATATGTGTACATCCTCATATTTGAACGAGTGCCCTTTGTCCTTCAAGTGGATGAAGCTGTTTGGATGAGCACCGAAATGTTTTGATCTCTCAAGAAAAGAAGTCCAGTTGCCATGACTCAACTTTCAGATAAACTCACCTGGATGACTGACAATCTGCACAGACATATTTCATTTAGTTATTAATGCTGGTAGTAACTGATAGATTTATGGAGGATGATTTCATCTACTTCAATGAAAACATGTATATGTCAGTGATGATAATAACAACTGTTAATGTATTTTATAGGTTCTGGATCTTATACATCCATGTTTCCTGAATCTGTTGCTTTAGTTCTTCTACCAGGGCTGTGGAGTCGGAGGAGGAGGAGGAGTTGAGGAGGAGGAATCGGAGGAAATTTGGGGTACCTGGAGTCGGAGTCAGCAAACAATGCCGACTCCAACTCCAGGTACCCAAAATTTCCTCCTCCTCCTCCTCCTCCTCCTCCTTGACTTCTCCTCCTCCTCTGACTCCACAGCCCTGTCTTCTACATAGAGTAGGTTTCTAGGAATTTTTTTTAAAATTAAGATAAATACAGGTTGCTATTTCACCCACACCTGAAAGAACTGGACAATCTTAGTTACATTTAGGAGGAGAAAAAGACTTAGCTAAGATTAATGACTGTTTAGGTCAGAGCAGCATTAAAATCTAGAGCTAGTTCAAAGCATAAATGGAAACTGATGGTCTGCCCATTGAAGCAATGTGTGGTACATGTGTGCACCAGCAGGGAGGGTGGGATCACAGGAGTAGCTGAGCGTGTCCGGCTAAGACTAAGCCATGGTTCCTCTGGTAGTTTACTACAGGAACTGTGTTGGCTGGTGAGGCAAGGGTTCTTTTTGTGGGGGGGGGGGAAAAAGCCATGCTGAAAACTTTCTCAACATGATTTGTTCTTTGTGGTCACAAGACTTCTAAACTTAGGAGTATTTCCAACTAGCTTCCCAACAAAACTGGCTTTTTCAGGGAGAGTTTTGGACGAGGCCTCATCCTCCAAAACGGCTCTTGCCAAAAATAGTTCCACTCTCTGAGGTAAGTAGGAATTAAGGGTTATAGCAGGCACTTCTAGGTCATAAAAAGAGTGAACAAATAGCAGATTTAAATGGACTTAGAAGTTGTGCCAGGCTTTGAGTGTCCTTGATAAATAAATGTGAACTTTTGAAAGGACTGCATTAAGTTAGGAAGAAATGGGTGTGTGAAACAAATTTGGAAATACCTTGTTGTGCAAGCAGAAGTGATTTTAGTTCTAGAAATCAGATTGCCCAAAGACCTTAAGAGAGGCTACGCCTCACCCTGCGATAGTGTGTTAGGCTTTCCTGTTCTCCTAGGTTTGAGTTGCTGCTAAATGAAGCTCTTGGCAGTTGGTTTGAGGATTTATGGTTTGTTTAGTGCCTTGACATTTATGGCATCTTCTCTATTTAGCTTTGTTATCTGGCCCCTGTTTACTGCCTCACCATTTGTGGGTTGGGTATAGTGTTAACCCCTCTGATTGACTTCAAAGCCTGCCTACCTGCCTGCCTTCTCTCAGTCTTCCCGTTGAACAAAATGCTGTAGGTGGGATTTCTGACTTCATATAATGGAAGATGGCTCCATTATCCTAACTCAATACAAATCTTACTGCCTTCGTCTTCTCCTTTGTTGCCTCCAGAGCTTTCGCTATCTGTCTGGAAATCTGTAACGTCTTTTCTAAGAGTTTCATAGGGACAGAACTGCTTGTACCTTGGGCTTGGCCCTCACGACGCTGTTAAGACTTCACATCCCGCGCAGCTCTGGCCTTGCATATAAAGCTGCCTTATATTTTCCACAATATGGCTAAGGAGCTCAGTCAGTTAGGTACCTGACCACAGAGCCAGAGGTCGGGAGTTCAATTCTCCACTGTGGCTTCCAAGGGAAGGGCCAGAAGATACAGCCTTGGGCAGTTGACATAATCCTAGGCTGCTCCCGGAAGAAGGGGATGAAAAACCTCTTCCGAGTATTCTCTACTCGCCCTAGAAACCCCTGAGAAGGGTGATCATCAGACAGGACCCAGTTGATGGCATGAAGTTATTATCAGGTTTTTCTCACTTGGTTAGTCTCAGGGATAGCTCTCAGACAAAGATCTCTCTCAGCCCTTCTGCTGTCTTTTAACTGGAAACGGTGCTGAATAAATCTGGAATGGCCTGCTTCTGTCATGTCCGTTTGAGTCTGTCTTGTGCAGGGGCTGGGTAAAAGCAGCAGGCAGTAGGAAGCCCCTGATCCGAGGAGGGCAGGCCGAGCCAAAGAGAGGCTTTGGCAAGTTGGAGGCTCATTATAGGCAGCCTTAAGGGTTCTGCGAGGAAACCAGGAGGGAAAGAGCTCCTGCCTTCCTTGAAGCCATTTCTATTTATTTATTTATTTATTTATTTATTTTAGAGTATTTTTTACCTGTCTTTCTCCTTGGGAAAGGACCCAAGGCAGCTTACAGCCCAGTACAATTAAGACATGTTCAGGTATTGAGAACAGGTAATTGAGTGACATCTTACAGCATTAATAGACAACATTACATTAAAGGTACAAGAAAACATGTGCAGTTAAAAAGAGAGTAAAATTCCATGTAAAAGTTGTGAGTGATGGAAACTAACATCAAAAACATAGTGTCAATGTAAACACATAAGGTTATAAGTAGTTATAAACACAAAGTCTATGTGATCTTATTGATTCATATAAAAGACACATTAATAGGTAGTCAGTCCATCATTCAGGGAAAGCTTGCCTGAAGAGAAAGGTCTTTGTTTCCAGAAGGACAACAGAGATGAGGCAGAATTGGCCTCTAGTGGGAGGGAGTTCCAGAGTCTGGGTGCGGCAGCCGAGAAGTCCTTTTCATGGGTTCCCATGAGATGTACCTGTGAGGGTGGCAGGATGGAGAGAAGGGCCTCTCCTGATGACCTTAACACCTGAGTCGCTTCATACTGTGAGATTCAGTCTTTGAGGTCGCTAGGACCCAGGCCCTTGTCCTGTATAAACAAAATCCTGTCTCCCTGACTGGCTGGCCTTACTCAAGGACTATCTTTCTCAAGCAGTCCAAGAAATCAGAGGTTGAACCAGAAGGAGTTGCACAGCTTCTCCCCCAGAGCCCCTTGGTGCAGTTGGGAGAGCAAAAGAGGAAGGCCTGCTCTTCATTAATTCCACCAACCTGTAAATGAGAAGGAATTGCATGCATGCTTAGAGAGATGATTAGGCCAAGCCCTTTCTGCTGTGATCGTAATCTTGCGTGGAGAGGCAACTTCTTCTGCTGAGCAAGTACATCCGTCCGGCTACATTTTCAAATTAGGAAAGGACTTGATGACTGTTCCCTTTTATTTTATAAAGTGATCTTTAGACGGTGGTTCTGGTTAGGTGGAGTAAAGCTCAGGGATGTAGTTATAGTGATTATCTAGCATTACACACAGTAGTTTAAAAGTGTGTCAGAAGGAACTTGTGTGCTTTGTTTTGAACAACTAGTTTCAATTAAGTGTCTCAAACAAGTGATGGACTTGTCATTATTATATTGGATCTAAATGTTACATGGGATGGAAATGTAATCATGCTACAGTGGACCCTTGTATAACAAACGGTTTGTATAACCTAAAATCTGTACAACATAAAAAAATTCGTAGATAGGGGAAATTTGCTTAACAGAATCGCCTATGGGGCTAATCCGTACAACATAAAAATGGTCGCGATTAGGGATTACTCTGTTTTCAATGCATTCCTATGGGAAATTTGTATAAAGGAAAATTTGCTTAACATAATTTCATTTGGAACAAATTAATTCCTTTATACAAGGTACCACGTATATGTGTGTATAGATATAGATATAGATATAGATATACCATACTTTATTTGGAAACTTAGGTGTGTCTCCTGTGTGGCCCATGACGTTTCACTATTGGTTATTTGGCTGCAGTACAGCAGTCTAACCACTATGCCATTGAGCCTAGTGGTGAAACTGCTGTATTGCAGCCATAGCTGTGCTCACGACCTGGGTTTCAATTCCAGGTAGCTGGCTCAAGATTCACTCAGCCTTCCATCCTTGCGAGGTTGGTAAAATGAGTACCCAGCTTGCTGTGGGTGGGGTGGGGAGTGCAACATGTACCCTGCATCGTTACTTGTAAATTGCCCAGAAAGTGCTTCAAGTGTTATGGGGTGTTATATAAGCAGCAGGCTTTGCTTTGCTTTTTACTACAGTTCAAATTTTAAAACATCATAAATCCAGTCTCAAAGAAAATTACACTTAAGGAAGGTAAGTAGAACATAGCATTTAACAAGAGATGGGTTCCGTGTGTGTGTGTCTCTGTGTGTGTGTGTGTGTGTGTGTTTGCTAGTCTTGAATTTGCTAGTCTTGAAAGGGTCCTAACATTTTGTCTTTTTTTGCTTTATGTTTTTTTCTCATGTTCCCTCTAGTGCCACGAGTCTGTTCAGACAGTCCAATGTGTCATGTTTTTGAGAAATAAGGTAGATCATATGCTCTCAAGATCAGTCTTTTAGTCAGAGAATTGGAAAGTAGCCACTGTGGTGCTAGTTTTTTAAGAATTAAAATTATAGGACAGTTAACTTCTGTCTATGCAGGTCAGTTTGGTGGAAATTTGGATTGAATAAATACAGTTCTCAGGTATATAGAAGGAGTTTTGCTGAGTGAAAATCAGTATAGTTTTTACCAAGGTAAGTGTTTTGCCAGCCTTTTAGAATTGGAAAGTATAAGCACTGGAGCAATAAGCACGGTTTATGTGGCTTTTCAGAAAGCTTGACAGAACCTGTCACCCAAGATTTTTGAGTAGGCTTGGCAGCAACTTTGAAATAAGGAGAAAGCTCCATGGAGTTGGTAACTCCTTGAACAGGGAGCAGAAGAAGTAGGAATAAAACACAGTTCCAGTGGAGGGCTATATTCTCCCAATAATCTGTACAGTACTGTTCATGATCATGAATGATCTGCAGTTAAGGGTAAGCAATGAAATAGTCTGACTTACCATCGCTCTCTAATTATTTAGGGTAGTGAAACAAAAAGAGACAGCCCATTGGTGTGAAAGGGCTTCTTCCACTCAAGAATGGGAATTTTAAAATATCAAAGGCATGCCAAGGTAAAATGGAGCCAAGAGCCCTGACGACTATGTGCTATGGGGTTCTAAACTAGCAGTGATTGAGCTTTGGGCATAGACTGACTGCAGCATTGGCTCAGTGTGCCACTGCTTTGGAAAATAGGGATGTTTGTGTTCGAGATCATTAGAAATAGAATTTAAGATAAGACCGACGGTAGACAATTCATTGGTAACACTTGGGTTGGCACCCTTTGTATGTCGTGTGAGCCCGAGGTTCTTTCCACAGTGTTGGGTAGTAATTTACCCATTGTGATTTCCCTTTCTTCTAGGAACAAGCACCATTTATGCAGGACACGGTAGTTTGTTTGTTTTGTTTCTTTATTGGATTTCTATACCACCCATCTAGCAGAAAGGCTACTTGTTTGCGTTCTCTTTGAAGTACCTTTCCTAATCTGCTCTCGCTGACGCTGTACTGTGTGGCATTTGAGAACTGTCTTTGTTGAGAGAATGAACAGCACAAAAAAACAGATACTACTTTGCTCATTGACTTGGCACATTCCATTGGTTCTCTCGTACGCAAGTATACAGCATTTCAGGTAGCAGCATGCTGTTGTTAGATACGTAATATTCTGTTGAGATCAGGAATGCAGCTCTATTTTCTGGGAATGTGAAGTGCCAACAATTTGCCTTTTCCGGCAATGGGCTCATACACTTGGTACTGTTTTGTGCCCAAGCCAAGACCTGGCACTGCCATGATGGCCTTTCAGTCATGAGGGATATGGGGTTCCTGGTTTGGGGTGTGTGAATGCTCCTTGATAAGTGTGCACTTTGATCTCTGCATTTACTCGCTCAGGGACCAGTGCTTTTGAAGCAGTCAGTGCTGGGCCAAGAGGCTCATTTACCCAAAGCTGTATGTTAGACCACATGAAGGACGCTGAGTTTCGCATTTTCCCTGTAGACCTCTGCACAGTTTGTTGGCTAGTGTCTTGCTTCATGGCAGGACTGTTGCTGGCATGAGTTCAGAAATGGAGATTATGTACCAAACAATGCATGACTGCCCCTTATTTTCCATCCCTTTGGAGCCACAGATTAAAATCCACATTAAAAATCACATTGACCCATTATCTGCTATAAGAATTCTTGATTCTGATTTTGAACTAAATGACAGTTTAGTTCGTTATCACTCT
This sequence comes from Phrynocephalus versicolor, assembly GCA_023846285.1. Taxonomy (NCBI): domain Eukaryota; kingdom Metazoa; phylum Chordata; class Lepidosauria; order Squamata; family Agamidae; genus Phrynocephalus; species Phrynocephalus versicolor. The sequence continues at coordinate 1,931,036 of JAHTLZ010000328.1, forward strand.
GGATGGGTTGAACGTTATGCTTTTGACCAAGAGTGCATGGCTTCTTTGGCTCAACAGTGCTACTAGAACAGAAGGCTGGATTGTAACTTGAAATGCAGTGTCTCTTGGGAAACACATGCCTAGATATTGCTGCGCAGTAAAAACTCAACCTAGCTGGCTCAAACATCCTGACTTTTTTTTTACTTGTTTGCCAAGGCACATACCTGGTGACAATTTTATTTGCTGAATGACAAATTTGATCCAGGAACTCAGACACCAGCATAGTTGGCAGAATCTTTACACACACACACACACACACACACACACACACACACACACACACACA
>JAHTLZ010000328.1:1931370-1979521 GCA_023846285.1 Phrynocephalus versicolor
CACACACACACACACACACACACACACACACACACACACACACACACCTCTTAAGTCCAGTTGCATTTGTGACAGCAATCAGCAGCGTGATCTGGGAGAACAAGTAAGTAGTGAATCCTCTAGGAAAGTTAAATTTGTATGACACAAGTTGGTGGCTATCGTTTCTTGGCTTCTGAGGATGTCAGTAAAACCTTTTGAGCTTCAGCGTTTTATTATACATTGTGAGAAGCTGATAGATTTCTCTTGATGGCATCCTGTCCAAGATACTTTCCATTGTTCTGCTGCAAATTTTCTGCACACAATGTCCTTCTGTATACCTTTACTTTTCCTCATTTGTTTCATTCCAAGTCTTTGCTTAGTTTCACATGTTGGAAACTAAAAACCATGACAATAATGGTCTGTAACTTGGTGGTGCAAATTCAGGGTGCCAACTGGGCTTCTAGATTGAGTCACTGTCATCGTCTGGGCCTTCAGATAAGGCTCACGTTGCGTTTTAATTATTGGCTGCTTGAATCTGCCTTGCACATTGTTAGCAGTGTAATAATGCCCATTATATGTTGTATAATGGGGAAGTGTTGCAATTCAGTAAAGCTCCAATTTCCAGAAGCCTCCACAGTGCTGTTTAGAACTGGAGTCAGGAGCAGTTGTGTGCTGTCAAGTCAATTCCAACCTACAGCAGCCCTTTCCAGGGATTCTAGATAGCAAACGCACAGAAGTGTTTTACCCTTCCCTTCTTCTTGGGGCATCCTGGGGCTGTGTGGCTTTCTGGCTCTTCCCCTTGGAAAGTACAGTGGGGAAATTGAAATGCAAAGCCAACCTATGGCTTTGCATCCAGGAACCTAAACCACTGAGGTCTCTGCTCAGTTGTCAAGAGCAACAGCTTGTGGCATTAGTTGCACTCTTAATGTCTCACCAGACATAAAAAATATAGTGTGATTATATTATGAGAAGTCTGTAGTAATTCCTGGTCCAGGTTGGTGTATTGCACCATAAAAGAAAAGCATGGATGTGCGAGATTAAGTTTTATTCTGGGTGTCGTTAATGGTGACGAGCTCTTTCAGGCTTCTTTGAAAAGCCTCCTATTTCCTTAGCAGTCCACCCGCAGAGAATGAGCAAATATTAAACCTTGTAAACTGTTAGGCCATGATAGTATAAAGCAGTGGTTCTCGACCTGTGGGTCTCCAGAAGTTCCTGGACTGCAACTCCCCGAAATCCTGGCCAACTCAGCTAGTGATGAAGACTTCCGGGAGTTGCAGTCCAGGAACATCTGGGGACCCACAGGTGGAGAACCACAGGTTTAAAGCAATAGAGTCTTGAAGATACTTAAACAGAAAGCAAGAAAAACTAGGATAAAAAAAGAACCCATAGCTAGGAAATGCCCTCTTAAGAAAGGCCACTTTCAGCATCTGTAGGGAGGCCCTTGTTCAACATACAGTAAGCATTAGAGCATATGTCAGGGGGAGAAGTGCCTCTCCTTTCATAACCCTGAAGCTTCAATACCAGAGATTAGAAACATGACTTTTTTCACGATTGGGGGATTTGAGCTGTTGCAGTAACAATTCCAAGTTCTGGTAGGGATTCAAGATGGTGTCAGTGGATGTTTCATTTTATTTAAAATCAGAGCACAACATATCACTTTAGGCTGGCTGTTGCAGAATAATGCTGCATTGTATGTTTATCTCTTTGCCCCAACACTTATTTATTTATTTATTTATTTGTTTATTTGTTTGTTTGTTTGTTTATACAACTTACATGCCGCCCACTACCCAAAGGTCTCGGGGTGACTTACAATTAAAATGAACAGTTAAAACAGTTAAAACATTAAAAAGGCAATGGACAACTGAAACAATAAAAATAAACACAAAACACTAAAATTGCTACCAGGACCCACAATCTATGTTATGTCAGTTTAAAAAGTTCAGAAACAGGAAGGTTTTTACCTGGTGGCATTGGGAGGGCATTTCATAATCGGGGGGGGGGGGCTGCCGAAAAGGCCCTGTTCCTACAAGCCATCCCTTTCACCTCCTTGAGGGATGGTTCTTTCAGGAGGGCCCTCGGGCTAGATCTTAATTGCCGGGTAGGTTCATATGGAAGGAGACAGTCCTTCAGGTATCTAGGTCCTAAGCCATTTAGGGCTTTATATGCCAAAACAAGCACTTTGAATTGGGCTCGGGCAACAACTGGCAACCAATGCAGGTTGCATAGAATCGGTGTGATATGATTCCTGGCGGCCCCACCACTCACCAGCCGGGCTGCACGATTCTGAACCAGTTGCAATCACAACAATTAGTTATTGTTGGTCAACTGGTTTTTTTAAATCCACTTTTCTTTCTTAAAAGAGATGGTACAAAATATCCTTCATTACTTCTGCTGGCTTCTGCCTTACCAAGTGACAGTGTGGTGGAGGAGTTACTTAAATTATTGCAGCTGTATCTGCTGGGAACTCTTTTAGCCTTTCTTTGTATCTGTTGCTGCTTGTACTGTACTGTCGGTAAGGAAGTTAGGGGTTTTCGGGAAAGGGCTGTTCCTTTTTATGGTTAAAAAGCTCCTCACCACGTCACTGCTGTGTTAACTTACGTTGTGTAACCTGGCAGTTTTTCATAGACACTCGTCTTCTGGACGCTTAGGTTATGGTTTTGTTCAATTGAAGATGCATTCATCTTCCTTCCTGAGCCTAGCCAAGGGGTGTGAATAACATTTTGACAGCATAAAGTGGCTAGCAAAAGTGTTTCTGTGTATTTAAATAGTGTACACTTCAAGCTAGTTTCTGAAACTCTGAGTTAGAAAACATTTCATTTCCTTCATTTCAAGAGGCCTTGCTGGCTTATTTATAACGTTGCTTAGTTGTCTTTGCTACCAAGTGAGAATACCCAAGAGCTGTCTGGAATGAATAAGTATTGCAGGAGTATCAGGTGTGCTTCCACTTGCCTATCTGTGGAAGGCAAGTAAAATTGTCCGATAACTAGCTGTCTTTTTTTTTTAAGTCCTGTTTTTCATCTGTTTCTTGCCACCAGTCACTCTGTGTAGAGCATTAAACAGCTCTGTTTGCGGCTGCTTATTGATATTCTGTCCCTGGTTCATAGGAGACCGATACGATGCCACCAGTTCCTTCAGTGGGCAACATGGACCTCCAGATGGCAGTTTTGACTTTTGAAAACTGCAGAAAAGATCGGGGGGGGGGGATCACAATTTTGGCAATTTCCAAAATAACTTTCTCCTGCCGCAGGGCTCTTGGAGACCCCTGAAGGGTCATGTGGTGACACTTGGCTTGTGTCTGCGCTAGTGTCTCAGAATTGGGACCAGGCGTCACTTTTGGATACATTCTCCTTGTGGAATCTTCCTTTCATTTGCTTTAAAATGAAAGCTCCGGTTCCTGTCCTGGAAGAAAACAGCTATGGCTGAATGTGTGGAATTCAGCAGAAGGGTGGTGTGCAAGTGGTCTCTCCACCCAACACTGGAGCAGACAGTCTTAACGCCCTTTTGCACAGGCTGCCAGTATCTAGGAAGACACAGAGGCATTGCTGGACATTCAGATTGGCAGATTTAGAATTAGACTGGTCTTCTATAGCAGGGAGCCATAAAGATGCTAACTAAGGAGGAGCAGGCACCAAGACGGTACTTTCTGGTTCACTCTTAATTGTTCCTCTAATAATGAGGCTGAGAGAGGGACTAGAAAAGGCCTCCTCCAGGAATCTGGAAAAAGGGCATATACCCTGGTTTCTGCTGGGGATTGGTTCCAGGCCTTCCTGTGGATAATGAAAACCATGGATAAGAGAGAACACCAGAAGCCCCAAAACTTGTGTTTTGTGATAGTAGCTTGCTTTACAGCTGCTGTTTATGACAGTTGCTTTATGGATGCTGTTTTATGATAGTAGCTTGCTTCACAGCTGCTGTTTGTGACAGTAGCTTGCTTTGCAGCTGCTGAATTATTTATTTAATTTCCCCCCTGCCAAATGTGACTAACTGACTCAGTGGATAACAAATCAGTGGATACGGGGGTCCTACTGTACGGGAAAATTGCAATCTGATACCTTCTTAAAATAGTGTGCCCTCATGTCAGTTCCAGCCTATGATGGTTCTTTCCAACATGTGGAGTACTCAGAAATGGTTTATCATTTCTTTCTTCTGGGAATACCTTGGGATCATGCAGCCTGCCCAAAGCTATACAGGCTGGCTCTTCTCCTGGGAGAGAATGAGTTGGGTTGCCTGATGCCTATCGCACTAAGCCTGCGCTGGTGTAACACGGTCTTGTAAATAGCCTGACCCCAACTGGTGTAGGATTTTTGTAGGTTAAAAGCAGCAGTGACCACCCCCGGTGTCTCTGTGAAGACCACAAGCAGTCCACGAAGGCATTGGCTCCCCTCTGCATGTCCTCGGCAAGGGGAGTCCTGAGGCTTATTGTTGTTCAGGGGTCCGGACACAGTGTGCCACAGAACCACTGTGTGGCTTTCAGGGCAGGCAAACAAGATCTACTTGATTTACCTGAACGTCTAGCCTTTCAGGGGAGAGGTGCTGACCGACTTCCAGAGGATTGCGCATTCTTGATCCTGCCTCAATTAGAATACTACTGGAATATCAGTGAAATGGTTTTATCTAGCAACATGCAAAGTGGTGAAACATTGGAAAGGGATGAAAATGTGACTCCTTAGAATGGTTTTCATGTTTCCATCAAGGATGGATGAAAAGGTTTGTTTAAAAAAATCAAATTGATTTAAATCACAATTTAAATTTATTAAAAAGGTATTTTTTTATGTAAAACCCTTGTGGCGCAGTTGTTAGATGCTTGTCCTGCAGGTAAAACTGTGCTCACGACCTAGGGTTCAATCCCAGGTAGCAGGCTCAGGGTTGACTCAGCCTTCCATCCTTCCGAGGTCAGTAAAATGAGTACCCAGCTTGCTGGAAAGGAGGGTCTGCATGCTGTAATTAAAAAGCTGTAAACCGCCCAGAGACTACTTGACGTGGTATGGGGCGGTATATAAACAGAACACTTTAAGTCTTCTCCAAAAAAAAACCAGATGTTTACATTTAAACCATGATTTGCATTGGCATCCTTCAGTCTCGAAAGACTATGGTATCATGCCTGGAGTAGAGATCCTAAAAACAGCACCTAGTGTGACTAAATAGACCAATTCGGGAATGGCAGTCTCTACTGCACTGGGGGCAGATGTATTCTGTTTCCTGCCTGGTCCTCGAGTTTCGTTCTTTCCGTGCCTGCCTCTTTTCCTGCCTCTTTTAAACCATGATTTAAACCGATTTGATTTAAACCAAATCTACCCTGTATCTATCACTGTCCTTTATATGCAGTAGATGAAGTCTTTGGCTGTCCATACAGTTGGAGTCAGGTCTTGTTTGAACACTTATGCCAGGGTTTCCTAGTAACAGTATTGCAGGCAGGCTGAAGTAGCCAGGAATGCTTTAAAATTTCATCCCAGCTTTGGTTTTCTATAGCTAAATAGGGAGGGTGTTGTTTAACCTAAAGTAACCTTAATATAATGCCCCAGGCTTTTAAAATACTGAGTTCAGACAGCCTGAACTCAATATTAAATAGCGGACAGTATATTTAAGAGGCAGTCACCCCCACCCCATCCCCGCATGCTCTTGTGTCTGTAGTTCTCTAGGTTATTTTTAAATATACAAAATCAAAGGAGAGAAATGCTACATAAGAACATAAGAACATAAGAAGAGCCATGCTGGATCAGGCCAAAGGCCCATCTAGTCCAGCTTCCTGTATCTCACAGCGGCTCCACCAGATGCGTTTGGGAGCGCATGAGACTAGATCTCTGTCTCATGGTACCACTCTCCTGCATCTGGCCCTTGAAGTACCCTGGTTTAAAGCCTGGAGACTACACATCTCCATCATGGTTTGTAACCTGTGATGGACTTTTCCTCCAGGAATCTGTCCAATCCCCTTTTGAAGGCATCCAGGTCAGATGCCATCACCACATTGTGTGGCAGGGAATTCCATAGACTTACAACGCGCTGGGTGAAAAAATATTTTCTTTTGTCAGTTTTAACTCTCCCAGCCCTCAATTTGAGTGTATGTCCCCTAGTTTTGGTATTTTGGGAGAGGGAGAAGAGCTTCCCTCTATCCACTTTACTCATACCCTGCATTATTTTGTATGTCTCAATCATATCCCCCCTCAGGCGCCTTTTTTCCACTCTAAAGAGGCCCAAATGTTTTAGCCTTTCTTTATAAGGGAGGTGCCCCAGCCCAGTAATCATTTTAGTCGCCCTCTTCTGCACCTTTTCCAGTTCCACTATGTCTTTCTTGAGATGCGGTGACCAGAATTGTACACAATACTCCAGGTGGGGCCTTACTATTGTTTTTTATAATGGCATTATAATGTTGGCTGTTTTATTTTCAATCCCCTTTTTGATAATCCCTAGCATGGAATTGGCCTTCTTCACCGCTGCCGCACATTGGGGAGACACCTTCATGGAGCTGTCCACCAACACACCAAGATCTCTTTCCTGATCCGTCACGGATAACTCAGAGCCCATGAGTTGATAGATGAAGTTTGGATTTTTTGCCCCAATATGCATTACTTTACATTTGGTTACATTAAAACGCATTTGCCATTTCTCAGCCCACTCCCCCAGTTTGGAGAGATCCTTTTGGAGCTCTTCACAATCTTCTCTGGTTTTTACCACACGGAAAAGTTTTGTGTCATCTGCAAACTTGGCCACCTCACTGTTTATCCCTGTCTCCAAGTCATTTATGAACAGATTGAAAAGCACCGGTCCCAGGACCGAGCCCTGGGGCACACCGCTTTTCACTTCTCTCCATTGTAAAGATTTCCCATTGACACCTACTCTTTGTTTCCGGGATCTCAACCAGTTCTCAATCCATAAGAGGACCTGCCCTCTTATCCCCTGACTGTGCAATTTTCTCAGCAGCCTTTGGTGAGGGACTGTGTCAAAAGCCTTTTGAAAATCCAGATAGACTATATCAACCGGTTCACCCAAATCCATGTGCCTGTTGACCTTTTCAAAAAATTCTAAGAGGTTTGTCAGACAAGATTTACCCTTACAGAAGCCATGCTGATTTTCTCTCAGCAAGGTTTGTTCTTTCATGTGTTTTAAGATTTTCTCTTGGATGAGGCTTTCTACCATCTTCCCTGGGACAGATGTAAGGCTAACTGGCCTGTAGTTTCCCGGGTCCCCCCTCCTTCCTTTTTTAAAAATTGGTGTGACATCTGCTATCTTCCAGTCCTCCGGCACTGTGGCCGTTTTAAGAGACAAGTTGCATATAACCGTTAAGAGATCTGCAATTTCATTTCTCAGTTCCCTAATAACCCTTGGGTGGATGCCATCTGGGCCCGGTGACTTGTTAATCCTCAATTTATCAATTAGTCCTAAAACCTCCTCTCTTTTAACCTGTATTTGATTTAATTCTTTAGTCAAGAGGGGTGGCTGAGGCAGCGGAATCCGCTCAAGGTCCTCTGTCCTGAAGACAGACGCAAAGAACTCATTCAATTTCTCTGCAATGTCCAAGTCCTCCTTAACCTCCCCTTTTCCTCCCTCACCATCCAGAGGGCCAACTGGTTCTCTGGCAGGTTTTCTACTTCTAACATATTTAAAGAAGCTTTTATTATTACCCTTTATATTGCTAGCCATCCGTTCCTCAAAGTCTTTCTTTGCCTCCCTTATGATCTTCTTACATTTCTTTTGCCAGAGTTTGTGTTCCTTTTTATGTTCCTCATTTGGGGAGGATTTCCATTTACAGAAGGACCTCTCCTTGTGCTTTAGAGCCTCTCTAACTCCACTCGTTAACCATGCCGGTGTCCTCTTGGACTTAAATGAGCTCTTCTTTCTTTGTGGCTATTAGGTCAGTGTACTGTATATGTCAAGATGCAAATTGCTGGTGTAAAAGAAAAGGAGGTGGAAGGCATTTTACCAGTCTCTCTTGATGAGAAGTGATGAAGCCACTTGCAAGGGTTGCAGATTGCACTGCTCTGCATCTGTCTGAGATCTACAGGAAGCTGGAATTGCAAACCATGGAATTGTTGTAATCCAACCGAAGTAGCACGGTGTGCACTTCATTGCATGGTCTGCCTCCAAAGCTCTGAATGTTATGTTGTGGTTCCGTTCCAAGCAGGGTGAATAAAAATCAGTGATTTAAAAAAAAAATTAAAAATTGGATTTTTTTTAATTTAAATTGGATTTTTGATGTAAATCGGATTTTTAAAATTTAAAATGCTTATTGAGGAAAAGCCCCTCTAAGCATCATTTTCTAGTTAAGATACATTATAATCCAAATGTTATTCCTCCTGAAATTAGTTTTTAATTATGTAGCATAAGGCTGTATTAGTCCATTCACAATGTCATGCTCTCCCAGAGGTTTCTGATTATTGGGGGCATTTTTTCTATCTAGAATATATTATCCAAGATGCTTGGTTTTGCTATTTTCAAAACTCTGCATTTGGGTCTGCAACAATAACATGCTTCCTCCATAGCAAAAATGTTATAAAATAAACATCAGAATTGAGAAAAAGACTTTGTTCCTCTGCAAATTTACGTATACAGAATAAACCCTCTTTCCTGTTCAACAAGAACAAACAAGAAAATGAAGATTAGTGAGCTGCAGAAGACATTATATTTAAGTTTTTTCATGTGGACCTGGCTGATGTAGTCAATGATTGTCTAAGTTTTTTTAAAATATATTTTAACCAGTTTACAAGCATGGATGTTTAAGCAAATACTGTACAAGCATACATAATGCTATGCTGTATAATGTTATTGTTTTGGTTAAATGAGACTATTTAAATTGTTATTATTAAGGTAATGATTATTTTTCTTCTTCCAGTAAAGTACAACAGAACAGTTATCCAAATATGAATGATTAACCTATTTAACTGGAATGATTAACCCATTTAATTTCATAATTATCTACCTATGTATTTCTAATGGTATATAACCACCAAATCAGTAATTTTCTGATATAACTGTAAAAGGAATCTGAAATGTTATTATTTTAAAAATGAAACCTTCATCTGGTTGTAAATATTAAAACAACTCCAGCAAAAATGAGCCTTTATGTAGAAAATCATGATTTAAATTGAGTCTTACTGACTAGTCTCTCATATACTGTGCCGCTGCCCTGCCCATACTAGGTTACGCAAAGAGTTTTTAGATCCAATTATGTCTATGTTCCCTGGCCCCCCAGAGGAATACACAAGCTTTTTACTTCGTGACAATTTCGAATGGGTCACCCTACAAGTTGCAGATTTTTTAGTAGCTGTTATTAATAAGAAATGAGAGTGTATTCCCCTTTTGGCCTTTTACCTATTGTTTTACTTGACAATGTTTTACCATCTCTGTTTTGGTTGTGTTCTATTTTCTTTGTTTTAATGCCAATAAAGGTATGTAAAGTAAAGTAAAAAAAAATGTGTTTTAAATCATGATTTAAATCAAAGAGATTATTTATTTATTTATTTATTTATTGTATTTCTATACCACCCATCTGGCAGCGAGGTCACTCAAGTCCACCCTGGTTCCAAGTATATTTCGTCATGAAGTTTTCCTGCAGCCCCTTGCTGTTTCACTAGCCTAACTGCATCTTGCCGGTCTTCTACCTATCTCCCTGTGGCCTTTCCATGAGATAGATCCCTGTGCTGCTCACAGCACTGCATGTGAAAAAGAAGACACAGAAAAAAAATCACAGCTTTTGCACTGTAAACATACAGCAGGGTTGTAACAGCTTGTGATTAAGGATTTGCATGGTGAAAATTTCTCTTTTGTTCTATTTGGATTCTTTTGGGGTGGCTTTTTTTTTTTTTTGCATTGGTCTTGTTCTATACGAAAGGCTCAGTCTCTTTTGTGTTAGTTATTTCATGTGTCCACAGTCATGTTTCCTGGCGCAAGCTCTGAAGCCTTGTTGTATGCCACCAAGTTGCCTCTGACTCACAGTGCTTCTAAGAATGAGTGCTCTCCAAAATGTCCCGTCCTCAGCTGCCCTGCTGAGCTGTTCTAAACTCAAGCCAGTCCATGTCATAATTGGTCTTCCTCCTCCTTTCCCAGTATTACTGTCTTTTCCAGAGAACCCTGCCTTCTGACAATATGCCCAAAGTAGTCCTCCAGCACTGTATTGCAACCAAATCCTCCCCCGCCATCACTTTGCTTAACTATCCAGTTTTCGCACCTATACAGTATGTGGTGATCAGAAATGCAAGAGCGTGGAAGGTCTTGGTCTTGATCTAGACCAGTGGTTCTCAACCTGCGGGTCCCCAGATGTTCCTGGACTGCAACTCCCAGAAATCCTGGCCAGCTCAGCTAGTGATGAAGACTTCTAGGAGTTGCAGTCCAGGAACACCTGGGGACCCACAGGTTGAGAACCACTGATCTAGAGCAATATATCCTTGGATTCAATGATCTTTGTGTCCTCAGTTTTGGCAGCAACAGAGTACAAGTTACCGTATAAACTCGAGTATAAGTTTAGTTTTTCAGCCCTTATTTTTGGCTGAAAAAATGCTGTTGGCTTATACTTGAGTCAATAAGTTTCCAAGTTTTTTGGGTAAAATTAGGTGCTCGGAGGGGAGGGTGGAGAGCAAGTCCTGATGCCGTGAGCGATAGCGGTGCCTTCACTTCCCATATGATTCCAACGAGAAGGTTTAGGGGCACCCCCTTTAGAGCTTCATAACTCAGCCCCCTTACCCCCAAATATGTCCAAAGTTCAGGGGTTCCCCTAAAATCGCTTTCTTAAGGTACCCCTGCTACTTTGGTGCCCCCAAGGTTAGTAATTTTTGAGTGCATGTTTTTTTAAAAATGTGCACTCAAAAATTATTTGTAAAACTATGCATTCAAAATTTACTTACCTTGGGACTCCAAAGTAGCAGAGGTACCTTCAGAAAGTGATTGTAGGGAACCCCCTGAAATTTGGAAACATTTGGGGTATGGGGGGGTGAGTTATGAAGCTCCAAAGAGGGGTACCCCTAGGAAAAAGCCCTCTACTTCAAAGCTGATCAGGCAGGAGATAAGGCTGCTGCTGCTTCCCATAGGATTCCAATTAGAAGGTTTTTCTCCCTTCAGTCTCAAACAGGCCTTTCTAGCTTACACAGGCGGCGGGGGGGGGATTTCCCGTGAATTACTGGGACCTCAGTATATGAACCGCGAAAGGGCAATGGGGGGAGGGTTACTGTCACAAACAGCAGCCGTAAAGCAAGCTATTGTCACCAAACAGCAGTTTTGAGGATTTTTCTTAAGGTACCCCTGCTACTTTGGTGCCCTCAAGGTAAGTAATTTTTGAGTGCATGTTTTTTTTTAAAAATGTGCACTCGAAAATTATTTTCTCTTATCCACGGTTTTCATTATCCATGGGAAGGTTTGGAACCAATCCCCAGCGGATACTGGGGTCCTGCTGTACAACATCAGGAATGCCTGAGTTGACACATGGCTATCTGGGCAACTGTACTTGAAAGCTGGTGTTGTGAATAAATTAAACATGGCTGGGCACATTCCACCCATAATCTGTAGTCTTTGGCTGAAGTGAGGCTCACAGGAACCTGAGCTTAACAACATACTGGAGTAGAACACAGGTTACTGCTGCTAAATTCCATTCCTGCTTGTGGTCTGGGCATGGCTGAGCAAGTCTTAAACCTGAGCCCAAGACTTTCATTCATATAATAACTGATGTCTTATAACAGTAATGGCAAACCTTTTAGAGACCGAGTGTGAAGGAATTACCACTCCCTTCCCCATCTGTGATTCAGAACCCACTAATTTTTCGCAAAGTGCCAATACAGCAATTTAACCTGAATCCAGGTGGCTGTGAATGGGCGATGTCAGGTGCCCACAGAAAGGGCTCCAAGTGCCACCTTTGGCACCCGCGCCATAGTTTCACCAACACTGTCTTATAAGGTAGGTTTGTGTGTAACTGTTCTGCAGAGTCAGAGCAGCGAAAGATAAAAAGTTTAGACATTTGGAAGGCACAGGAAAACAAAGTTCTTGTTTTTTCCTGAAAGAAACTATTGAAATTGATATATATGCAATCTTTAATTTTATCTCAAACCTAAATTTATTTCACTGCTTTGGCAACATGAAATGCATTGGCGGCAAATAAAATTGTGAATATATACCCTGTGTCGAAGGTAATTGCAAACAGAAAAAAAAGCAAAGTGTTCTGCTTATGTACAGCCCCATACCACTTGAAGTAGTTTCTGGGTGGTTTACAGGTTTTTTTTAATTATAGTATGCAGGCTACACATCTCCCCCCCCCCAAGCTGGGTACTCATTCTACCGACCTCGGAAGGATGGAAGGCTGAGTCAACCCTGAGCCTGCTACCTGGGATTGAACCCCAGGTCGTGAGCACAGTTTTACCTGCAGGACAGGCATTTAACCACTGCGCCACAAGGCTCTTACACCATATATGCTATCTAAGCAACCCTGTACAATTTTTCACCATGTGAGAAGACAAGGGAATCATGAAACCTAAAATTTTGCAATAGCACAGCCTTGCTTCTGCTGTGATTGTGTAAAATTGGGCCAAAGCTTGACAGAAGAAGGCAAGCAGCAATTCATAAGCAGTGAAGGTCTTCCCCTGAGATCCTTAATAAACACCCACTAGGTATCCAGTTGCAGTTTGGATCCAAGTGCTGTTTAATGTTTGGCTCTGCAGTTCTAGACAGCCATACCTGCAGATCTTTGTACTATGCAGTTCTGGTGTTTTGAATGAACAAAAAGAATTATTTTAACTATGTACAGTACAAGCATGAGGAACCTGCTGTGGATATTTTGTTATAGCTAGAAAGTCCAGAAATTGGTTGGTAAGTTTGAAACCTCTTGAATAAAGAGAACAAAAGGCCTTCCGGAACCAGAGCTAGAATGTAAATCTGATGGCATGATCTTGTGGATAGATGGGTGCCCTTAGCTGCTAATGTCCGGATGGGATATAGAGTAGCACACAGGGCAGCAGCAGGAGAGCAAATAAGGCAAAGCGATGACAAATCAAATATTTGGGAACCAAAAAAAGAAAACCAACTGCAAACTGGGAAAAATGTGAACATTGCTTCCTGGTTAAATATGAACGGAAATAACATGAGCTTTGACTTGATATTAGGCAGCGTTTTAAAACTGACCATTGTAAAAGTGTTCCAGACGAATGGCTCCATTGTGCCACCCTTCTGTTTAGTTGCTCAGGCTTCTGTACACCGAGCTGTTCCATTCTGATCGTAGATAAACCTTGGAGATAGGTCAGATTGAATGGCTGCAGGTGTTTTTTCATACGCTCCATGGACGAGCCGTTCCGTGTGGGTCAAAGTGTGAGGTATGATATGCTGTGTGAAGAATGACTGTTGTGCTGTAAAAAGTTTTCTCAGAAGAATGGGTGTTGAAGGTGGAGGTGGGTGTGGGTGTGTGAGAGAGAAAGAAAGGGAGAGAGTCTTCAACAGTATTATTTGAGGAGTTCCAGAAACTTGTTTGGCATATGCTTGAACTATCAGGGCTGGGCTTAAAAGTGGACATCAGTTTTTGGAGTTTTAAAAGGTTCTTAACTGCTGTTCCAAACTGTAATTTCCAAACACAAATTACAGTTTGTGTTTGGAAATTACAATGAGTCATGTTGTAGATGGTGATTTTTTTTTTCATTTCAGAAGTGATGTCAGGAAAGCAAACAATGGATTCTCCTAACTGAATACAAACCTCCCAAATGATGTGTATCAAGTGGGAATAATTTCTGCAGAGATGTGTATAGGTGATTTTTCTTTTATGAAATCAATCACCTAAAAACAAAAGAGAAGGTTCTGTCTTATAGAATCATAGGACAGTGTTGGCGAACCTGTGGCACGGGTGTCAAAGGTGGCACTTGGAGCCCTTTCTGTGGGCACCTGACATCACCCCTTCACAGCCACCTGTATTCAGGTTAAATTGCTGTATTGGCACTTTGTGAAAAATTAGTGGGTTTTGAATTGCAGTTTGGGCACTCGGCCTCTAAAAGGTTCGCCATCACTGTCATAGATAATAGGGTTGAAAGGGGCCAACCGAGGCCATCAAATCCAACTTCTGTTCAAGACAGCAATCCAAATAAAAATGTATCTGACAGATGGGTGCCAAATTTTCTCTTGAATGTCTCCAGCTTTGGAGCACTCCCGAAGGTTATGGCTCCATTATATTACCTGCTCTATCAGGTTTTCCAGACATCCATCTTGAATCTGGCTTCCTGTGGCTTGAGCCCATTGTTGCTCTTTCAGGGATTTTGAAAAGTTCTATCTTGAGCTGAGCTTCTCATTTCAGAAGTGGTCGGCTTCCGAAATGAAATGCGGGAGCCTAGCTGACATTCAGAGCCGGAGGAATGAAATCAACCAATCCCTTACCTTGCACTGAGCGCAGCTCCAACGAGGAAGATGCCTCCGACGCGTCATCTTTCCTTCTCTCGGGCACTGGCCAATCAGGAGCTGTGCAGAGAAATGCATTATCCCACTTCTTTGTCTGATTGGCCAGCGCCAAGGAGAAGGAAAGATGACACGTTGGAGGCTTCTTCCTTGTTGGAGATGCACCCTGTGCAAGCCCAGCGCAAGGTAAGGGATTGGTTGATTTCATTCCTCTGGTTCGGAACTTCAGCTGGGCTCCCGCGTTTTGTTTCGGAAGGTGAACACTCCTGAAACAAAAAGCCCCTCTCTAGTGCTAACCTTTCTCCCTTCAGTCTTTGGTTCTTGTGAGGGGAACTTCTCTGAGGGCTCGAGAGGGACCCCTGCACGCCCTACCGAGGTGCTGGAGGAGCCAAAGAAACCGGAAAACATGGAAAACCTTTCAAAAGTGGAGAGGTTCATGGCCCTGAAGGGGTATTATGATGCTCTTAGAGCAAAAGAGAAGGAGGAGGCCCGGAGGGTGGAGGAAAGTAAAAAGAAGGACCTGGCGGGAAAAGGGAACCAATCCGCTCCTGTGGAGGGGGGGTTTGCAGCATGTAAAAAGGGAGGGAAGAGGGTGCTCCCAGAAGGATGGGGATGGGTGTGGATGGAGAACCCATGGACGGGAGATTGGGAACAGAAGCTGAGAGCTATAGACGTCGGGCTCATTGCCAGAAGTGTTCCTACTGGGGCGTGACAGAGTACAGAGAGTACAACCGCAAGCTGAAAGAAATACGAAAGGACCTAGAGCTAGATAGATGGCTGATAAAGATTCGACAGGAGATCGAGGCCGGGACCTTGGACCCTCGAGAGGAACTGAGCAAGAGACCCGATTATCCCTTTTGTATGCCCCAGCAGAGACCACGTGGACCCAGATGCACTTTGGAAGTTGGGACACAAGCGGGAACCCCCCAAACCTCCTTGAGGGAGATTGGGACACAGGTAGAGGGGCTGAGGCTCTCAGAGAGGGAGGAAGAGAGCCATCGTGGAACCGAATGCCCACAGGTGGTGGTGGGGAACTTGATCACATTCTAGAAACCCCAACTTATGGAGGAAAGAACCCGTTCCTGTCTGATGTTAAAGGAGTTGATTCTGTTGTTAGAAGAAAAGCCCCGTTGGCTACCGATGTACCCAATAAAAGTTCTATTTCCTTGTTACGTGAGATGCCTTCTTTGCAACGGGAAGGGCGGGAAGCCTGGGCGAAGACTGAACCCTCACAGTTCTGTTCTTCCTCTAGCACTTGTTGTCTTAAAATGACCTGTCACATTGTCTTGCTATTAGGTGAGTGCATTTGGGTGAAAGTGGCCGTTATCATCTGGTGGCTCCTTGGTTAAAGCTTCAGCATATGGCCGTCTCTGCTGACATGATGGACCTTGTGGAATGTCAGACCGAGAATTGTTATGGATATTTTGTAGGTGATGTATGTGCTTGGAAAAGCCCACATCTTGTTTCTGAAAGGCAGCCATTTGGATGTGCTAAACTCAAAAGCAAGGTTTGAGCAGGTGCCTTTAGTCAAGGGAAAGCTGGCTCTTCTGAAAGATCGGTCCGTCTCCCTGTAATCATACAGAAATATCCCTGAAAGCACTTCCCAGACATCTGATGATTCGACTTTTTACAAATTGGGAAAATAAGGGCCATGGGGAATCTGGTGCCCTTACAAGCTTCAGCAGGGCTTGCTTTTGCACTACAAACGGCAGGTAACCTCAGCTGACAAGCCCCAGAGAGTGCATCCCACTGTTGGCGAACATATGACACGGGTGCCAAAGGCGGCCCTCGGAGCCCTTTCTGTGGGCACCTGACATGGCCCCTTCACAGCCACCTGTGTTCAGGTTAAATGGCTGTATTGGCACTTTGTGAAAAATGAGTGGGATTTGGATCGCAGTTTGGGCACTTGATCTCTAAAAGGTTCACCATCTCTGGTCTATCCTGAAACAGAGGTAATGGCATCTATGAACCTATCTGTATATGCTGTGTTTCCTGTCCTGGCAGTCCTGATTGGATAAAGTTTTGGGGCTTATAGGTGGCTTATGGGAACGGTGGTGGACTTCCAGTAGACAAGGAATGCAATCCCAGTGATAGAAACCTTTGCTCATGCATATAAAAGATGCCTACACAAATTCATTTATGTGAATTGGGGACTACTCCATTATGGCATTTAATGGTGGTGATGCATTCGTCATAGATGAGGCATTTGTCATTAAATGCAAATTCAGATGAGACATTGCCCCTTCTAAGAATTTAGTGATTAAGCTCTCCTTTGCTTTCAGTAGTCTTCTGACACTCACAAGTAAAAAAACAAAACAAAAAAACAGCTCCTCAGTCTAACCTACTGTAGGTTTGCAAACATTCTTTTTGCTGTGCATTCTTAAATTAGCATGTACACTGTGCAGCTAAAGCTGATACACTCTCAGTAGTCTTTCACAAGAACTGAAGGCAGAAAAGATTTGGAAGGTGAAAAGCAAATGGCATTCAGAATCGTTGAAAGTCTTGCAGAAATTAATGAACTTGTACTTTGCCTGTTTTTGTTTTGTTGGGAGTTGCGCAATCTTTAGTGCCTAAAGATTGTGTTGACTAAATTCTGGTTGTGTTTCACTTCTTCTGCCAAATAATCATTGAGAATTCTGTAATGTGTATTTCCTAAAATTTCTTGTTTGGTGGGTAGTTTAAATTGAGAATTGGACATTCAGGGTGCGTGCACATGTGTGCTTTGAAATTCCTTCCTGGCTGCCACAATGTCAGGATCACTGTGGTTGATTTGAAAGTCTTTCTCTGCCAGGTCTCCACTGACAATTCAGTTTTGTGCTCGTTGCTAATGGAAAAGGTGGCCATCTTGAAATGAAAGGGCCCGTGCTTTTTATCCCATCACAGGGCTGTGGGCAGAAGGACACCAGGTCCCTTAAATTATGGAGGCCTCCGTTTGGGCACCGTGCAATAAATTAAGAGCAGTTTTTTGTTTCTTAAAGGCATAACCCCTGCCCACCCCCTCGCCCAGTTCAGTTTCCCTTGGCAACTACCATAGTTCACTAAGAAGAGCAGTGGGTAGATGAGAGAGATGTACGTGAGACATGTGTCTGCTCTTGGCCATTAACGTGTTCCTGTCATTTTCACAGGGAGCAACTTGGGATCCTGGGAGAGTCTTATTGAACTGCAGCAGTTGGGCGAGACTGGTTTTAATACATGTGGTAGCAAACGATTGTGGTCCAGATTGCTTTGCCTACAAAATGGTGGTTTGGGAGTATCAAAGTCCTTCCTGCGTTTCCATGGCAATTCTGTCTGGAAGATAGCAATGATTCCCCCTTTTACTGACGGTATGCCTATGTATTCTGTTTCCAGAGCAGAATTAGTCCCAGAACCAACAACCAGAGGCTGGCCAAAGTGTCAGGTGAACTAAGTGCAAGAGATCCAAAGCAGGAGTCCCCCAAAAAATTCAAGTCCGGCCAGTCTCACCTGTGGCCAATCCTTCTAATGTGCTCTTCCGTTAGTACTGCACATGCGTATATTCCCATCCAGCTTGCTGTTATAGTTAGGTCTCTTTTTATTACACTAGGGTCAGGGTTTTTCTCTTTGTATCTGTGATATGTGTGAGAAGATGAGTGAAGAATAAATAGTTTTATGGTGCACATGACAGCAGCTTCTTGAGAATGAAGGATCAGAGAGGGAATTGCAAGGTCTGGAGAGAGAGGTGCATCCTTGGGAAGGACTTCTGTGAAAAGAGGACCGACCCAGCATGAGTGAACTGATCATCGGTGGATGTGTAACAGGGTTGTGAGTGTTCTGTAAATACAGTGGCACCTTGTATAAAGGAATTAATTTGTTCCAAATGAAATTATGTTAAGCAAATTTTCCTTTATACAAATTCCCATAGGAATGCATTAAAAATGGAGTAATCCCATTTTTAGGTTGTACAGGTTTTCCCCATAGGCGATTCTGTTAAGCAAATTTCCCCTATTTCCGGAATTTTTTATGTTGTACAGATTTTATGTTATACAAGCTATTTGTTGTACAAGGATCCACTGTATTGCCATGTATGGATGATCCTGTGGCCCTAGCAAACTAGGGAAGAGCTATTAGCAAAATGTGGTGTGTGTGTAGGAGCAGCATGCATGTTTACAATGTGATCCTTGCTTTGCCAGGGGTTTTCAAGGTAAGCGTTCCAATGGCTTTCATCGGTGGAACATTGAAAGTTGTCCCGTTTGCACAGCACTGGAGCTAAGCTAAAAAAGCACAGTGTGGAAGTGTTTCGCTGACAATTTGTGCAAGTTCCTCATCCCACGGCAGGCGCCGGTTACATCTTGCTCTTCTGACAAAGCAGAACTAATTTCACACCAGTCCATTCATGGAGGAACAGTGGTAGGGAGGAAGCGTATGGGACCTGCATATTCCTTGTATGTATACCTCCCTCCCTGCCTCTGCCTCTCTCCCTTGCTCGCTCACAGAAGCCTTGGCAGTCAAACAAAGCTGGGAGACTGTCTTTCATGGTGCTTGGCTGGCTGAGCAAACTGCTGCGCCGGGTTTCCTGGGATACTGGGAACAAGATAGTTCAGAGCCTGTCTATTGTCAGATATTCCAAACAGACTTGCTGACACAAGGCATTCTGTTCGGATTGTTGCCCAATCTGCTGCAAGTTGTCCTTTGTGCACCTCATTTTAAAAACTCTACATATTAAGCAGAAGGGATTAGTCATAAAAAAAGCACAACACTAATTTAATCAACTCTCACCGCACAGACCTTCTTGGGAGGAATAGTGGTGATATAAATGGTACATTTATAATTATACAGTGACACCCCCACACACACCTATTGCGGGGGGTTAGGGACCTGAGCCAACCCGCAATAATTGAAAATCCGCGATATGCGGATGTAGGTCGGGTCAGACCTGGGGGGCTAGCTGGGGGCTCTTGTACTTACCCCCAACCTGGTGCTGCCCCCAAAGGGCATTGCTGCAAACCGGAAGTGACTTCCAGAAAACTGGAAGTGACTTCCAGGTCACCCAAAATCATTTTTGAGGCCTCCGAGGGACTTTACCCCTTACCCCAGGGGGCCTTTTTTCATATACTGTGGTTTCGCAATATAGCGGGACTGCAGTATATGAACCGTGGTTCAGTATATGAAACTGTAACTGTTAGTCTTTTACTGCAAAAGAGTCACCTGGCATAAGCATTCACCAGATGCAAGGATTTCAGTATTGAAGCAACTGTAGGGTACATTCAGAGAGAATGTCCCAGTGTTCAACATTTGGAATTGACATTGTATTCCCTTTGTAGTGTATTCAAGTTGAAATTATTTTTGAGATGCCCTAGCAATTGATAGCTTTCCTTAAAAAAAAGGTTGTGCCAAAGCATGTATGCAAGCATTTGCTTATGTGCCAAGAAAAACCTCTGATTTATTCTGATCTTATTGATACTGCTGGTGCCAGACGTAGTTTTTAATGCTACTTACCTCCTTTGAGGAGGGAATCCAAGATGAAAATAGGTTACACAGGCTCTCCTGGGAGATCGCTGTGGCTGCATTTTCACCCTGGAGAGTAAAAAACAGCAGTAGTCCTGCATAATTGTTTTGTTAATCAGTGAGAAGATCTTCGCACTCTTGTGAAGAATGAAGTCCTGACGTATGTATGTAATGTTTTTTGTGAAAACCTTGCAAATGAGGTGTTTAATCAGGCATTCCAGAGATAGTCCCGATCTTTGCCGCCTCACAGAAAAGTTTCCCGTATTTGAAGATTCGGTGGCCAGGTAGTCTATTGCTAGTCTGGCAGCATGGTGGTATCCTTTGACACAGCACAGATGCCCACTGCCATAGAAAGCATGGGAATTGCCTTTTTCATTCTTCTGAGAATTCTTATGGCTGTCTTTTTTTAAAAAATAAAAGTTGTTTTAAAAGGCAATTTCTTACAAAAATCCAGAGTCTCTAAAACCCAGAATTTTTGGAAGAAATTGCTCTTTAGAATGGGTTAAAGCAGATATGTCCAAAGTCAGGCCCTGGGGCCAAATGTGGCCCGTTTTCAAATTTTGAGTGGCCCACAGCCTCTTCTCCCCACCAGCTCAGCCTGTCAGGCATCCCTGCCAGCTGCCCCCTCTCCATACCTGATGGAGACGTCAGCTTGCAGTTTTATGGTTTGCCTGCCCTCCCTGCCTCTGTCCATCCCCCCCAGCCACTTGGCCAGCCTACCCCCTGACCCCATTGCTGCAGTGTCCTCCCCGCCTCCTTGCATGTCCTAGAGCAGGGGTGCCCAAACTTTTTGTAAGGAGGGCCAGATTGGGTGGCTGAGAATGTGTCAGGGGCCGATTGCTCCCCAACCCTGCCACCCCACTGCAAGCCCCGCCCACTTTAAAAAAATGGGGTGAAGGAGGGGGAGGGAGGGGCAGGCCAGCCAGTCGCGGGCCACTCAGAATGGCCTGATGGGCCAGATTTGCACGCCCCCCCCCCGGGCCGGACTTTGGGCAGGCCTGACCTAGAGGCTTCTCCAAAGTTCGGCCCAGGGGTCATATGTGGCTGAACGGTTGGCCCCCACACATTTTCACCTCACCAAATCTGGCCCTCCTTGCAAAAAAGTTTGGACACCCCTGGCTTAAAGTATTTATAATGCTGCCCGGGATGCTGTAGTGCCGTGTTTCTCAACCTGTGGGTCCCCAGATGTTCCTGGACTACAACTCCCAGAAGCCTCTACCACTCACTGCTGGAAGGGATTTCTGGGAGTTGTAGTTCAGGAACATCTGGTGACCTGCAGGTTGAGAACCACTGTTGTAGTGGATGAGGTGATGGGCTAGGATTCAGGAGACCTGGGTTTGAACCCCTCCTAAATCATGAAAACTGGCTGGGAGGGAGGGCAGGTGGAACGGGGGGAGAAAACATTTCTTAACTATCTAATTTTGTCCTATTAAGATTAGTTGGTTCTCAATTGACAACACATAATATAGCCTTAAAGCTGCCTAGATGCCCTGAGCACATCCAATCTCGCCTGATTTCGGAAGCTAAGCAAGGTCGGCCCTGGTTAGTACTTGGATGGGAGATCACTAAGGAATACTAGGTGCTGTAGGCGCCTGGAGTAGGAACTGGCAAACCACTCCAGTATTCCTGCCAAGAAAACTCCATGGACATGGAGTCACAAAGAGTCAGTCACAACTGTACCGACACAACACACACACACAATATAGCCTTAATATGTCTTTAGATCTACCTTTGGCCAATGCTGCCTGTCTGCCAGCTAGCACTGCCAAAGCATTCTCCCTGTTGCTCATCTTAGTAACTCCGGAAGGGTTGTTCCATCATCCTGTGAACATGAGAAACACAGCTATGTGAGTCAATGGAAGGCGGTGCCCTTTGCTTTTTCTCCTGCCTCTCTGCTCCTTAAAGGTAAGAGCCTCATGGCGCAGTGTTTAAACTGCTGTACTGCAGCAAGAACTGTGCTCACTACCTGGGGTTCAGTCCCAGGTAGCTGGTTCATGGTTGACTCATCCCTCCTTTTCCTCCAAGGTTGATAAAATGAGTACCCAGCTCCTTGGGGGACAATGTGTCGCCTGCATAAATAAACTATAAACCACCCAGAGAGTGTTTTAGGTACAGTGATGCCTCGGATAACGAATTTAATTCATTCTCCGAGCCAATTCATTATCTGAAAAAAAAATTGTTAACCGAAATACAGTTTCCAATAGGAATTAATGGGAAACCAATTAATCCGTTCCAGAGACTAGGAAAATGACACAGACACTTGGTTTTTTGCTCAAAACTCTTTATAAAGTGCACTTTAAAGGTACAGATGTGATGCAGTCTGGGATAACTCTTTTACCAATGCATGCTGGAAATTTGTTATCCAAGACAGCCCATAGGGAAAATTCGTTATCTGAGGCAGCCCATAGAGAAAATTTGTTATCCAAGTCAGAATTTATACCTAGAAATTGCAATTTGTTATCCGAGGCAGCCCATAGGGAAAATATTCATTATCCGAGGCAGCCCTATACCTGGAAATTGCGATTCATTATCCGAAAAATTCATGTTGTGTTGGAGTGTTTCAGAACAGCTACTAGAGCTGCATGTCTTAACTTTTTCAGAACTAAGACCAGTTGAATTGAGGAAGGCTGGCAGTAGCCATGGCGCTGGCTGAATGCAACCAGGGTTTTGTAAGTGTTGAGCCTGGGTGGGCAGGAAGAAATTTCTACAGTAGTCTGCCAGCCTAGAAGGCCTTGTGTGTTGGGGGCGGTGGTATAAGCCAAAGATGAGTGGTCAAATAATCCTTTAAGCTATAAAATGCTAAAAGCGATCAGCAGGGACTTGGAAACCACATCCATCTGCTGCTTTCTGCAGAACACATGTGGGTGAATCTTGAATGCATTGGGTTGCACGGAGCCACACGTAACTCTTTAGCCTGACCGCACTGGCCTTTGTTGCTTTTGCAGTTGAGCAGGGGATAAAATTGAGCGTGTAGAGTCAACCTTGAGCCCTGTTGGCCAATGAGTAAGCCTCATTTCCCTGGCTAGGTCTGTGAACTCATTTTGTGATTAAGAGACTAAGTCAGAGCTTGGAAAAGTGTAGCTAAGCTAAACCAGGACAGACTGGAATTTGTCATCGACCAGAATTCTAGTTGTGTCCTTGACGCTGTAAGCCCTCAGCTATGTCTGAACCCCGGCTCCTAGAAATCTGGATCTATTTAAAATATTTTTACCCTGTCTCTCTCCTTAGAAAAGAAGGCAAGGCAACTTGCGTCCTTAAAAGATGGCATGCAAAATTAATAACAGCGAATATGCAGTCCTGAAAGGATCAAACAAGTAGCACACTACAAATAGTAAACAGAAGCAGTACCAAAACATAGTCAAACCATAGTGCAATAATACGGTTCACAAAATCCCTCTCAGGCAGCCATTCAC
Source organism: Phrynocephalus versicolor (assembly GCA_023846285.1). Taxonomy (NCBI): domain Eukaryota; kingdom Metazoa; phylum Chordata; class Lepidosauria; order Squamata; family Agamidae; genus Phrynocephalus; species Phrynocephalus versicolor. The sequence goes on from JAHTLZ010000328.1 coordinate 1,954,572, forward strand.
TAGGAAAACGCTTGCTTAGAGAGGAAGGTTTTCACCTGCTTTTGCAAGAAGGCCAGCCACGTTGGTGTCAGCCTGGCCTCCAGTGGGAGGGAGTTCCAAAGTCTGGGGGCAGCCACAGAGAAGGCCCTGTCTTGTATCCCCCACCAAGTGCACCTGTGAAGACGGCAGGATGGAGAGAAAAGCCTGCCCTGATGACCTTTGCCCCCAAGCAGACTCACCAACGGGAGAGGTGGTCCTTGAGGTAGCTTGGGCCTATTTAGGGCTTTATAGATTAGAACCAGCATATGGAATTGGGCCCGGAACTGGATCGGCAACCACTGGGGTTGCTCTAACAGGAGGGTTGTGTGATCCTGATAACCAGCCCCAGTCAGCCATCTGGATTCCACATTTTGGACCCATTGATGTTTCCACTGAATCTTCCCCTTGTCCTCGTTCTCTTGAGGATCTCTGCCTTCTGTCTGGCAAGCAGGCTTTCCTCTTGTCATAGCTAAAATGTGTCCATTTGCAGACAATTCCCTGTGTTCAGGAGTTTTGCTGCAGGTGGTGACAACCGTGTTTGCCTAAAGTTTTTTTGTTGCTTGCAAAAACACCCCTCCCATTGTGATCTGAGTTAGCTGCAACCACGAATGAGGCTGAAACTCATCTGGAGTGAGAGGAGGGGGCATTCACTCTGGATTAGATTTGTGTTGCCAGTTCTCACTGTATTGCAGTTGTATTCCTTACCTCAGATGTTGTAGACCACAACTCCCAGAATTCCAAGCTTGTATTGCCAGTGACAAAGGACTGTGGGAGTTGTGGTCCAAAACATCTGGAGGGCCAAATTTTGGACACCACTGCCTTACCTGATCACTGATTGGCTGAAGTTTCACTTATTGAATCTTCCCAATATCAGTGTTGCCATCCAGATGCTCTCAAGGAAGAGCAAGTAGCAGGTTTAAAAAAAAACCGTGTAATTAGTAGAGGATTGCAGCAAACTTTTAATAACCTAAAAGAAATGTTTTTGTTCCTGGAGTGTTGTGATAAATATGTGCCATTGCACAAATATGTGGTTGCCCTGTCTCCTTTTATTTAAGAAATATCTGAATATTTAAATGTTGTTTAAAAGTTAACTTACTCTTTTGGTTTCTTTAGGGCAGAGTTTCTCGAACTGAGTTCCAGACACTCCATTCAGGTGGTCTGCACAAAGTATGTAGGACAGTAGGTTAAAGTCTGTACTTGGTCCTGGACTTCATTTATTTTTACCTTTTCCGGTGTTGAGGATCAAGGTAATTTTGCCTGTTACCTGTGGGAGATGGGATTTCCATCACAAGCTTCTCTCAGGTCCGAAAGCAGAAGGAGGGTGGGCGTTGGGCTTAGCTGGAAGCTAAAATGGACAGAATTTATGTCTGCAGTCCAACAAAGACACCTCATGTCACAAAAGCAGCAGTGGTTAAACTGTGGGTTATTTGTACTTTCATTTACAGAAACACAACAAAAATTATGTGATCTGAAACCCCAAATAATTTTAAAGTAAACAAAAAATTAGTGACATTTACACAGGACAGTCTGTGACCTGTCTCCTTTTCCATTTTTCTGCTTTAAACTAGGTTTTCAATAAAAATCGCCAAGAGGACCAGTTATTGAAAACAGTAAATGCCACCTATAGTCTCTACATGTTCGCTGTATGTGTGGGAGTAAATCTAAGGGTAGGTTGCCCTTTTGGATATTCTGCAGCTAGAGTGACTCCTGCACGTTGATTTTTGGGCTAGAATTGGCTTAGGTTCTCCATCAGTTGCAGATTTTTTTAAAAAAATCTTAAATTTATTTGTATTTGTTATCTTTCAGTTTGATGGATACCTCAGTCACTTCTCAACATCAAAAGTCAATAGTAAGGTGGAAACCTAAATGCAGTATGAATTTTGGGTAACAATGCAAGTAGTGATCAGCTGTGATAGGTAAAACACAGGGTATAAGATACAAAAATATATCTGCCACTTGGATAACATGCTGGGGAATTTTGGCCTTTTTGTGATTTTGGAAATAATGCAAGTCAAATTCTGAAGTCAGAGGAGCCTTTCTGAGGATGGTGTGATCAACCTTGGGGCCATGTGGATGTGAGAAGGCCCAAGTGGGGAGGGGGGAGATCCTGAAAAATGAGTGAAGCAGAAGGATCTGGGTTTGTTGGTTGGTTGGTTGGTTAATCCACAACATTTTCAGTTTCTCTACCAGAATGAAAAACAGGTCTTTGCTTGACTGGAACTGTGTGTGTATAAGACATTCCCTACAGAGTAATACTTGATCTTGCCCACAGGCCCGAAATGTTTCTGTCTGAGGTTCAGTCCTTCATGAAAGGAACACATGAAGGGGTTGGGGGGTCTTCGATTAGCTAAATACCAGTGCTTAATAAGGGGCACACAGAATATGAAAACTGCATACTTTCAGGAGTCCCTGGGCAACAGCAGCTCCATGGTGGCTGATGCTTTTTCACCAGATGCATCACTGGATGGCATCTCATGTGGATGAAAACATGGGTAATCATCTTGTTGGTTCCCCTTTGGGACAGGGTATATTCTTAACTTTGCTTGAGCAAAAATAAGGCTTTTATATTTTAAAATTTTCTGAATATCTCAAAAAATCTAATGGTTCTATGCAAGCAAAAGTTATGTGTGAAGCAGTTTACATTATGTAATCTGTAAAATAACTTCAGGTTTTTCTATGGAAATAATTGCTACTGCATGTATCTGTTAAGATTCTTAGTCATCCAGGTGAGTTTATCTGGAAGTTGAGTCATGGCAACTGGACTTCTTTTTTCTTAAGAGATAGAAACAGTTCGCTGTTCATCCAAACAGCTTCATCAGTCTGAAGAAAGCTAGTTGTGAGTCCTCCATCTTATAGTCTGCTTTGTCATCCTGGTCTGAAATAGGCTCATAAGATGAACAATGGCCTGAATAGGCTTGTTAGGTAGACAACAGTCAATAGCCTTAAGGTAAACAATGGCCTAAGGTGCTGAAACCTATAAAGTATGAGTCATTTAGGTATGGCCTTGGTGGTGAAGGCTTTTTGATTTGTCTGGGTATTGTTGAAAGCACAGCCTGATAAGTAGCAGATAGACTGTGTCTGAGCCCCACCACCTCTGTTGAGAGAGGGATTTTCAATGCTCACATGAATGGCTTCCCTGACCCCTCTCTCAAACCACCTATTTTCTCTGTCTAATATGTGTACATCCTCATCTTTGAATGAGTGCCCTTTGCCCTTCCAGTGAAGGTGTACTGCTGATTCTGGTCCTGAGCTGTTACCCTTCCATTGTTGGGCCAGCCTTCTGTTTAATGGCTGTTGAGTTTCTCCAATGTAGAGGTCTGTATACTCCTCACTGCATTGGACTGCATATACTATATTGCTCCTTTTTTGGTATCAGGTCCTTTGGGTGGACAAGTTTCTGCTTTAGTGTGTTTGTGGTTTTGAAATAAACAGGGATGTGGTGTTTGCCAAAAACGCTTTTAAGCTTCTCAGACACTCCAGCCATGTAGGGAATGACCAGATTCTTCCTTCGGGTCTGGGTTTCAGGCTGATCCCTTTTTCTTCTGGGCCGGCACACTGCTTTGTTGAAGGCCTGCTTTGGATATCCACTGGCCTTAAGTGCTGTCTTCAGGTGCTTGTTTTCCTTCTTCTACTGCTATTCCATGTATTTCCAATTTTCCCAAGATTTCCATTTTCCAGCAGCAAAGTACACGGCTTCAACATTCTGTGAAATGTTGCATCATGAAGGTCATCTCAACCCAACTGGCTCCCTTTGGCCTCCATCCACCTAACTTCAGAAATCAGACTGGTCTCCTTTGAACTATGAAACTCTTAACATAAACCTGAGTGTCCCAATATGACTCCTGGTCTTGGCAGATTGTACTTCACATCTAACCCTGAGCTTTTAAGCTTATGCTTACATTTAAGCAAAGGACTTTTCCAACTGCTTTCATGGAAGGTGTAGAGGATTTAGAGCAGAAGGAACCAGAGCATCTCACATATTATCTTTCAGAACCAGGAAAATGACTTTTAAGATGGCTTCAGATGGCTTTTTGGTGGCTTCAGGTAGAACTTTTATGTATGCTTTGTTATCTCAATAGACTCTGATGAACTTTAGGTGTCCTGTAGATTTGAGAAGAGCACACAGCACCTTCATTACTTTTAATTGGCTGCTCCCTGCTTTCTACTGACCTTTTTTTCTGGTTTAATGGAAGTAGGTGTCCTCACCTCCTGTCTTGTTCTTACAAAAGGAATGCTGCAATCCTATACACACTTAGAAGCCCCATGGAGCCATTAGCATAGGTGATGTGTTGGATTGTAGTGTATGGCTTGTGCGTTTCCAAAACTGCAGTCCTGTGCATGCCTATAAGGGTGTACATTCTGCTGGATAGTGTAGGGATGTCTTGTGAATAGACATGCATAAGATTGTAATGAAACTTTCATAAACAGCAGATACACATAAATAGTAGATATACTATTGATATACTTGAGAAACCAGCTCTGGCCACAGTGACACACGCCCTAGTGACATCCCAGCTAGACTGCTGTAATGCGCTCTATGTGGGACTACCGATGAAAAGTCTCAGGAAACTTCAACAGGTCCAAAATGCAGCAGCTAGACTGCTGACTTGGGCGGGGTACAGAGATCACATTACACCCCTATTAAAACGGCTCCACTGGCTGCCATTCAGCTGTCAGGCACAATTCAAGGTGCTGACCTTGACCTACAATGTTCTGTACAACCTGGGTCCTAACTAACTCACAGTATGAACTGACTTGGGTGTTACAGTCATCAGGAGAGGCCCTTCTCTCTATCCCACCACCCTCACATGTACATCTTGTGGGAACCCATGAAAGGGCCTTCTTGACTGCTACACCCAGACTCTGGAACTCCCTCCCGCTAGAGGCCAATTCTGCCTCATCTCTGTTGTCCTTCCAGAAACAGGCAAAGGCCTTTCTCTTCAGGCAAGCTTTCCCCTACCATTATGTGTCTTTTATATGAATCTATAGGTTCACATAGACTTTGTGTTTATAACTACATTACTTATAACATCATAGCTTTAATGTAATGTCTGTTCATGCTGGTTAATATTAGTTGTCCCTCAATTCCTTGTTCTCAATACTTGAACATGTCTTAATTACATTGGACTTTATATTATCCCTCATTGGTGTAAGCTGCCTTGGATCCTTTTCCAAGGAGAAAGGTGGGGTAAAAATACTCTAAAATAAATAAAATAATACTTTATATATAAATCAGATGCATTTTTACATTTTTTTTTAATTTTTAAAAAAATTTGCCCTCTGGGAAAACAGTTTATTTTTTATTTTTTATTTTGAGTTTTTATTAAATATTATAAAACTATAATACCATAAAACAAATAAAGGAAAGGAAATATTAATCAAAACATACAATAATATAACATTAAAGTAATAAACATGTTTACAAATATACTTGATTGCAGTATCTCAGTTTTTTTTTGCAGAGATGTCATTATTTTACAAGAAGATGTCTTCCTATTTTCCAGACGTTTTACACATCTCTACCTCTTTTGAGCCTGTATGCTGATATCCTCTCCTTGCTCTTTCCTATGCTGTATTGTATACAGTGCTCCCAAACCTAGTACTCTGAGATCCTAAGAGTGAAGTGTTTTCCATTTAGATTTGCCCAGAAAGAACGGAACAGCAGTAAGACATTTGAAACTTCTGCTGACACTTCTTCTCTTCAGAATTGTTGTTGGTCTCCTCTTCATATGAACATGACAGCATTGCTTAGCTCTTTCTGCTTTACTTTCATGTAACTGAAAAATGTCTGTCTTTGCGATTGTGTCAGTAGCAGATCTGAAACAGAAAAAAAAATAACTTGTTTGTGCAATGGAATTGCCTCACTATCCCACGAGTTCATGGAAGCTTTAAACTCAGGAGCTGGATAAAATTTGCTCCAGATAAATGGTGTTCCTTTTTCCCCCTGAACAGAGGAATTTCTTGAAGTAGTGTGTGCCTTCGTACCCAAAACAGAGGCGAATGGTAGCTCAGCTAGCAGGAAAAAAATGTAGCAGTTGCATCGGAAACTTAAGTTGTCAGTAAGAATGGGAAATTTCCCTAGCAGTGGGGAAGTTGTAGCGAGTAAGAGCTGAATCTCTGAGTCTCTTTGGGGCAGAAGGTGAAATTGGGATGTTATTGTATTGTAGCTGGCAGCCTGTTAAACGTGTGTTTGTGCCTTTTGTAAATGGCAAATAGGCCACCCTCCCTTATTTCGTCAAGTATCAAAGGAAATATTACAAGCCCCCTTTAAAAAAAACATTTTAAATTTGCATTTAATCTAAGCAATATGTTTATTTATTAGCTCCACTTCTATACCACCCCATCTGTGTAAATATGGGACGGTTTCTACCATATGTGCAATAATATCTGCTGTTTCTATTCTGGATGTGTGGTGTTTATGTCTCTTTAATTCTATTCGGAACTTAGGTGCAAGTACCTAATAGTGACTTTTTAGGTGTTTCAGATAATAGGAAACTCTTGGAAGGGAAAACCTGTGGAAGAAGTCAAATGAACAATCTGCTTAAGCTACCAGTAGTGGAGTTAGCTGGTCAGCCGAACATGTTGGTCCAGGATACTTGACTCCTAGTTTTCGGAGTATCATTTGCAGTCTTCTTGGTATGAAAAGTGAGGCCAGGTCACATGGAGTTGGAGAGTTAGGTCTCGCTGGAGGTCAGAGATCCTTGTATGTATCATATTTTCCCCCATCAATACGACGCCCCTATGTATAAGATGACTGTTTGCAGAGACAATGTATAGGCAGTTTTACAACTTTGCGGTTCTCTCCTCGACTTACTTCCATGTATAAGACCACCCTCAATTTTTAGTCTAACAATTTTAGCCAAATTATAGTCTTATACATGGAAAAATACAGCACTCCCATTTAACCTTCTAGATCAGAGCACAGAACCGGCATGCTCAAGGCTATCTTGGTGGTGCGAGACATTTTCCAATTTGTCCTGGCTGATATCGCTAATGACGAGCTCTTTTTAAGAGCTTGAAGGGCTCTGTGAGTTTGTTGGTTTAATCATGATTATTAATGCACATTTCTAGCTTATTTAGAAGGCTATCGAGTGACTGCTTCAGATATTTTAGCTTTGAAAGATGCAAGTGGAGCTTTATCTGTAGCTATAGAGATCTGTTCCTAAAATTGTTATTTATTTTAACTCATTCCCTTCAGTTGCTGTTAATGAGGGGCATTGATCACTTGATGTGTTGAAAGTCGATTGATGCTTTTATGTGCAAGTCTTCCATGAGTACAAGCCATAAATGAATGTTTCCATCAACAGAACCCTGTTTTCGTCACAGGATAAATTATAGAACAAACAGTTGTTTAGATGTAAGACTGAGCCACTTCGGGTTCTCTGTAACCTCATCATAAACAGCTATATGTCAGGTATATTTGATTATCTTATAGGCCTCTTCCAACTCTAGGATTCTTGTGACGAAAACAGCTGAAGTGATACTTCCGTAAAAGAGTTCCCCAGATGAACTGTTTCTCAGGGCTTATACAGTGGATCCCCGTATAACAAGCATTTTGTTTAACATAAAATCTGCTTAAAGGAAAGCATTTCTGGAGATAGAGGGAAATCGCTTACAGAACCGCCTGTGAGGCAAATCCGTACAATAGAAAAACGGTCGCGATTAGGGAGTAATCCGTTTTCAATGCATTCCTAAGGGAAATTTGTACAAAGGAAAATTTGCTTAACAGAATTTCGTTTGGAACGAATTAATTCGTTTATACAAGGTAACCCTTGTATCATCAATATATTTTATGCATCCACTGGGATCTCTTTAAGGAACGCACGCACGCACACGCGCGCACGCGCGCGCGCACACACAAACAGAGTGTTAACAATTCCTTGAGATACTTCTTAAACGTTTTTATTCTGCTGTAAAAAAAGAGTTACAGGCAATATCTTTATAGGCCACTAATAAAAATACTAAAAAACAAAGAACATTGCAAGCTTTTGAGTGTAAATCACTCTTCTTCAAAGCAGGTCCCAGAAGTTCAGACATGGTAAAATATGTGCTTCACCAGGAGGTTACTTTTAAAGTCCTCGGTTAGATGATGTTATTAAAGTCCATGGCTAGGTGAAGTTCCAGCCAGGGCAGGAGTCTGGTTAGAGGCAGGAAGTTGGAAGGCAGTTGTTAAAGCTGTCGAAGCACTGGGTTTCACACATACCTTTTCTCCAAACAAAAGGAACATGGGTCATACACCGCCCCCACCCTCTCACCCATCTCCATATGGCTCTACCACACATACAAATCCCTGTTGGCCAGAGATTGGGGGGGGGGTGTTATCGCCTGTAACCTATTTTTGCAATTGTGTCTTGTGATGGCCCCCTTTTTATTTTGTTCTGTGTAGCCATTGTCCTCTTAACTTTCTGGCTGTCAAGCTGTTTTGGTTCCTTAGAGTGCAGAACCACGCTTTCCAGGCCATAAGGGGAAGAAGCACTGAAATTTCAAAAAATATAAATATAAATAAATAAATAAATAGATTAAAAAAAACTGCCCAATGATGACAGCTGGTAAACATGAATCTGTAGCTGTAGGAGCCTCGTGGCGCAGTGGTTAAATGCCTGTACTGCAGGTAAAGCTGTGCTCACGACCTGGGGTTCAATCCCAGGTAGCAGGCTCAAGGTTCACTCAGCCTTCCATCCTTCCCAGGTTGGTAAAATGAGTACCCAGCTTGCTGGGGGGGCAATGTGTAGCCTTCACACTATAATTAAATTTGTAAACCGCCCAGAGACTACTTAATGTGGTATGGGGCGGTATATAAGCAGAACACTTTCTGCTCCCTGGCAGTGGATGTTTGGCCAAAAGAGACCAGTCCCGGTACCCCATCTCCCTTGGGGAAACCAGACTCCCTGACTCCATTGCTTCCCTTTTGGACAGGAGCTGGCGTGGCATTCCTTCCGTGTGAAGGATAAGGAGAATGCTCCGGATGTACAGGACATAGAAGCTGCTGGTGGGGAATCTTTATTTCTGATGTGCCTTGTTAGGCAGCACATGCTCAAGGTGGGATAGTCCATCCCTGGCATGCGGGTGAACTTGGAGGAAACATGTTTGCAAGTAACTTCTAGCCCAATGACATACATCAATTAATCCCTACTCAGACATGCAGGATGGAGGAATGAATGGTGTCTGGAGATTGTGGCTGCAAAGGTTAGGTGATACTTGTGGCAAACCTACGTATTTGAGGCCCTGAAGCCTGAACTGTTATGAGGGCCCCTTGGCAACCAGCAATGAGGTCTTGAGGGCCCCTTGGCAACCAGCAACGAGGTCTTGCTAACCATTGTTATCTTCTTCTGTGGGATTGTTCCACAACAGTTTATACCTCAGTCTATTTTTTTTTTAATGTAGAGACTAAGGTCGTTTCCGGAGTCCCTCTGGGATTGGGGGCCTTGAAGCTTCAGCTTCATTAGTTTCATAGCAGATGCATCCTGACTTGTGACACTCTTGGATTTTTAAGGAGCTTGTGAATAATTTCGACTCTTTCTTTGCTGCAAGTTTTTGGAGCAATCCTTAACGGTCCAGAGCAGCAAAACATTTTCTTTACCCGTGGCAGTCTGAACTCTCCCCCGCGCTCCATGTCAGGTTGTGTTCTGCCATCCCAATATGACAGAGAACTGTTTTCTGCACTGGTTAGGAAAGGAAAGTTTTGGGATTTGTAATCTTCTCCTTTGTGGGCTGTACAGTCAGAAATAATATATAAATAATTTATGGGCAATAATGCATACATTAGAAATATTCAGGATAAATATTGTGAAAATGCTTGATAAAATCAAGCCTGCTTTGTTTTATTAAAAGTCAGCACACTCTTAGTTTGCTGAATGGGATTTAACTGACTTGCTCAGAAGAAATCGAGTTGTATTATTGCAACACAGCTGCAGAATGCTGGTGGTGCACCAAGACTGGAGCCTCAGAACCATTAGCTGTTCTTACATTATTCAGAGTTGACACTATTGTCCCTCGGAATAGTTTGTCCAAATGCGGGGGCCAGGGCTGCATGTAAAAATGTCCCCTTGCCTTTTAGATGCTGTAGCCAGAGGCAAATGTAAGGGTTAAACTTGCTTTTCAGAAATGCATAAACATCATGGCTCTTCAGGAATCCAGCCCAGTGCTGTACCCCGTCCTTAGTCAGGATTCACCATTCATGGCTATGAAATAAGCTTCTGTTCCAAAGACTGTAGCTCGATCTTTCTTGAATAGTTCAGTGAATTGTTGATCCTGATCATTATCTCTTGTCAAAGTTAAGTTGCTGCGCTCACAACCTCTTTAGAGTGTGAAGTAGTCAGCCCTGGCTCAGGAACTGAAGGAAGATGAGCCAAACCATTGCACTGTGGCAGCTACGGTACTTAAAATAGTACCAGCTACTGCAGCTTAATCTCTTTTGGAAACAACTTGAGGACAAAAAGTGTTCACTTTGCGTTATTTTGATACAGAGGTAATTTTTGTCCATAACTGGGGCGCTCAAGTAGAAGCCCAGAAGTCAGACTTCAGCAGTCAGAAAACGTTATTTTGCAGTGCCAAGTTAAGAAGTTAAGAATGAAGCTGTCAGATTGGTGTAGGAGGGGCCAAGCTTTATTGCAGCTGGTGAGTGTTTCGTTGGAATAGAAGGTCAAATCTTTAATCCCAGTTACACCAAAATAACTCCTTTTTTATTGGAAGTATATGTGAACATCTGTATCGAGGCCTGGTTCCTAACACACATACGCTCAGGAATAAAATGGGGCCTTTTGGTATCCATAACATTTTGCATGTTAAAAAGACTCTCGTGGTGCAGTAGTTAAATTACTGTACTGCAGCTAGAACTGTGCCCACAACCTGGGGTTTAATCCCAGTTAGCTGGCTGATGGTTGACTCAGCCTTCTACCCTTCCGAGGTCAGTAAAGTGAGTACTCAGGAGGGTGGTGGACTCTCCTTTGGAGGTTTTTAGGCAGAGGCTGGATGGCCATCTGTCGGGAGTCCTGCGATGGGGGTTCCTGCATGGCAGGGGGTTGGACTGGATAGCCCCTGAGGTCTCCTCCAACTCTATGATTCTGTGAAATGAGAGTTATACAGGGTGAGCTCTGAAAAAAGATAGACCACCTGCCCCTTAGAAGCTTCCAGCTGGAGGCTTCCTTCTGATGTTTGCATCTGAGGAGGGAATCCTGTGCTTCCATGTACTGTTTGTAACTCATGTGCTGTGGAAAGAGAGCCATGCACGATTAAATCTGAAAAACAGTTTTCTCAGGGTTGAAATCAAACGTGTCATGGAAAAGGCCATTTTTGAATCCTTCCTGACATGCTGGTTTTCTAGGTGGAAGAAACCTGCATTCCTTCCTTCCATATGTTAATTTCTGTTTGGTTGCAGTATTGTGAGTGAATCCAGTTTCCATATTTGCTTCTGCTTTGTGAGCAACAGGCTGAAAATTGAAGTGAAGAGAAAGGAGCTGGGGGGTGGGGGGAGGAGAGAATCTGGATGAAATTTCATTAGAGAAAAATGTACAAAGTCTAGCATTTCAGCCTGTCCTTCTGCAGAAGCTGGTCTTTGAAGCTTTCTGAATGTGGAAAGGCAGCAGATTCTGGAGCTTTGTCCTTTAGGGGATGGTTGGAGCCCACTGGAGTTGTGTAACGCTGCAGCAGAGCCTAGGTTTACACTTCCCAGGCTATAAATAATTCCTTTGGCCCTCCTGCTTCCAGCAGGGAGAGAGAGCTCCTTGTTATAGAGGTGACTGCCGTGTGTTTTGAACAGAACATGTGACTGTTCCGGGGGTGGAGGAAAGGGAAAGAAGTGGGAAGGAACAGGGGATCTGAGCCCGTACAGATTGAGAACGGCGGAGGAGAAGGAGGAGGCTTTGAATCAAGGTGAATCTGTCAGCTGGTGACTCATGAATTCTCTCTTGGCTTGAGGATAAGGCTGCCATTCCAAATTAACGATCTGAAAGAGGAGCACGCAGGAGCATTGGTCGGGAGCGATTGTTTGCCAAATGTCTAAATAGCTCCATCCATCCATGGCGGTTCTTCACAAAGCCAGTCGGGAGGGGGAGCAGGCAGGCTTCTCCAAAGTTTTGCAGAATGTCCACTCTTTCACAACTTTTGTGCAGATGGTGGCACAGCTGTCACAGGCACGGTGGCGTCACAAGGGGTCCCTGCCAGCAGGACTCCTGGGTTTCATGACCAGCCTCTGAGGGTTTCCTTCCCTGCTCCTATTCAAGGGCAAAGGAGGTGGCCATCAGACAGGCTCACCTGGGACTTGCGGTTTGGTCTTTGGGCCTCTGAACTTTTCTAAGTTTTCTTTACACCCAGGGTAGGTTTCATTCGTCTTGTGGCCTTTCTTTCTTGTTGACACTCCTGGGATGTGGTTGGTGGACGGTGTGAAATATACATAGTTTTATTGCCTGCACATTTCTTTTCTACAAGTGCTCAAGAAACACAGACTAAATGATTTGCAGAGGTTGTCATTCAAAACACCTGGAGTGTCACATTCTCTCCCCCCCCCATTTCCCTTTTGCCTCTTCTCCTGTTCCTCTTACATATCATCCCTTTGAGTCCCAGTGCTCTAAAAATAGCCTGATTCCTTCAGAAGTTCAGAAATGCACCACAGTGATATTTGATCTGTTTGCTGCGTCTTAAAGACCAATAAATTTTATGGACTTAAGTTTTCATGGACTTGTAGAATCTTTTACCATGTAATCAGATGTATCTAAAGAAGTAGATTGCAGTCCACAAAAATGTACATTAATGTAATTTCTAATGTGCTGTCACATCACTTCTGACTTATGGTGACCCTTTCCAGGGTTTTCTAGGTAGAGAGAACTCAGAAGTGCATTTCCTTCTTCTGAGGTTATCCTAGGACAGTGGTGGTGAACCTTCAGCACTCCCGATGCATTGGATTACAACTCCCAGAATGCCAAGCCTGTATTGCCAATGGCAAAGGGCTGTGGGAGTTGTGGACCAAAACATCTGGAGTGCCGAAGATTTGCCACCACTGTCCTAGGACTGTCCAGCTTTCCCAAGGCCATCCAGGCTGGCATTTATGACAACAGCTACAGTGATTTAACCTTTAGCTCTGCAGGCAGATACCTAACTCATTGGGCTAACCAGCCAACTATTTGTCTTTAAGGTTCCATGAAATTATCTCTGGTGAACATACTAGCAGAGTATCATACTACCCCCAACACTCAGTGTTGACTCTTCTGGTGTTATGTTATCCCAAAATTATCTTATGTTTTTAAATGTTTCCCCCCCAGTTGTTTTTAAAGGGATTCTATTTAAGACTTTTTGATAGTTAATGTGTTGAATTGTTTCAGTAGTCTGATTTATCATGCTTGTAATTGTTTTATTCTTTGTGTTCTTAAATTATTTGTTAGCTACCTTGAGTGCCTCTACAGGGAGAAAGGTAGGGTATAAAATAGAATGTTGAGTCAAGTCTCCCCTTGTGGTGGGTGATGCCTTGGGTGTTCACAGAGTGGTGCAGGCCCCAGAGTCATGAAGTCTGAAGGAAAGTTTCAGCATAGGCATTTTAAAACCGAGAGGAGATGGAAGTAGATGGATGGATGATCAGGCTTGTGAGAGGAGGACTGGGGAAGTGGAGGGTGCAGGAGACTAGAAGGTAGATTGAGGGTTTGGTTCTGGGGAAAAAAACAGGCGTGCAAGATTGGGAGGGGTGAGGGAAAGAGACAGTGGGAATCTGGCAGGGTGATGGTGGAGGAGGAAGTAGAATTAGGTAGGCACTATTTTGGAGGCAGGAAAATAAAATATATAAATATATAAGGAAATACAATTAAGGAATAATATAAGGAATATAAGTAAGGGGATATAAGTATATTCCTTATATAATAGAAGGAATATAAGTAAATAAAAGGAAAGGAAAGAATAAGATGAGGACAGCTACGTACTACTGGCAAGAAAGAGCCAAAGACAGAAACAGATTTTGTTGGGTTGCCCAGTCTGGAATCTAGAGCCTTTGCATCATTCTGTGTTGTGGGAGGATCCTGATGAAGAAAGACTCGAGTCCAGTTGTCTGACCAGCGGAGCAATCACGCCCCTTGACATTGGCACGTTTTATTACATATCATTTACATTCCAGAGTATGCACAACATCAGTGATTGGTTACAGGGGTAGAGGTGGTATATGCTGGTTGGATGCTCTATAGGGAATCGCCTTGTGAACAGAGCATGCTTTGCACAGTTATTGATTACAATAACACATGTCCTTGCTATTTAAAGATGGGAGGTGAGTTAATGAGAAGTAGACAAGAATAGATGAGGGGTAGACAAGAATAGGTAAAGGGAAATGAAAAGCAAACAGGATTAGAGGTGAAGGTATCCCAGTAACCAAGAGTAAATAAATGAAAGATGAGCAGAGCAGAGTCAGAGTGAGTAAACAAGGCGAGTAAATGAAAAGTAAATAATAGATAACCCAAGCTGGCCACATGTGGATTTTAGGCAGAGGAATTCCATCAGGAGGGTGTTCCCTCTCGTGAAATGGAAATGACCCATAGGCCTCATCCCAACTGTCTGAATCAGACTCCATCACTGTGTGATGACTCCATTCATCTAAGACGTGAGCTTGGGCATAAAAAAGCTTGACAGAAACTAAGTTCTCGTTGGGCTTCTAGGTGCCACGTAATTCTTTTTGCAGGCGTAGCGCTCTGGAGCAAGACAGACCCGGGACCCTGGAAAGAGTTGAACTTTACAAACACATTTAAATGTTGGCAGCAGGCACCGTAAATGTTTTTAGCTATTCTTGTTGGCACTGAAGGCGCCCAGCTCTGACAACATCTTGATGTTGTGGCCTGCGAAGAAAAGTCTGAGCAATCCTTCGGTGCTAAAAATAGCGGCATAATTGCCGGCTTGCAGGGGCTAATTCTTAAGCAGCGAGAAGTGGTGCGGTGTTTTCCCTGGGTGAAGAGAGGAGGTTTTGCTTACCCTTCGGACCCATCTGGTGCAGCCAGTGTAGTGGCTCTTGCAAATGGCTCCGATAGGAGGGTAAGTCCCAGATTGTCACATTCCCCAGAGTGCTGAGTCACTCCTGGCAAAAGCTGTGGCCGCTTGATAGACCCACACATTCCACTGATGACGGTCCCGCCTCTTAATTGCTTCTGCCCCAGCATGTCGGAAGGCTCCAGCAGCCAGCAGCATACCCTGATCCTGTATTTGCACTCTCAGGATCTCCTTGAGTTGACGTGGTACTGCAAAATCGGGCAGCCCAAGGAGACTGTCGCTGAGCAGTGAAATCCTCCCTTTCTGGCAGTCTTGGGGCAGAATGCCGTTGCAAGCAGCTTTACACGGGTACCTAGTTTTTAATCAGCATCTTTCTGATCCCATATGCCCCCCCCCCATTGTTTTGTTGTTACGTCATGTTTCCCTACTGAAAATGGCCATAACAGTGCACACCTATGGATGCATTGCAAAAATCCACCCCCACCACCCTCATCCGGACAAAGTACTGGAAAGGCCAACCCACCCGGTGAGGGGAAGGGTTTCCTTCAGAAGGACATGGGGCTGCTCGTTCCTAAACAAGAAGTCACGCTCAGCTTCATCGTGTCTCTTTCAGGTTAGAAAAGGGGGTCTGTTGCCAGCCTGGGCTGCAGAACTCGGCTTCTGGCCGGCAGTCTTGGCCAAACAGCTCGGAGTGTGCAGAGAGGCTGGAGGATACCATGGTTTTGGTAAAAGGTACCCATCAAGGGGCGTGGTGGTTCAGCCGGCTAGAGTGCTGAAAACTATCAGCTGCAAAGTTGGCAGCTTGGCGGTTCGAATCCCGGGTGCCACGCAGCGGAATGAGCTCCCGCTGTTGACCCCAGCTCCTGCCAACCTAGCAGTTCGAAAGCATGTAAATGCAAGTAGATAAATAGGCACCACCATAAAAAGCGGGAAGGTAAAACAGTGTTCTCTGTGCAGAAATGCGTTCGGCCATGCCGGCCACATAGTCACACGGACTTGCACAACACTGGCTTTTTGGCTTGGAAATGGAGATGAGCGCTGCCCCTAGAGTCAGACATGACTAGCATGCATGTGTGAGGGGAACCTTTACCTTTTTCGCCCATCAAGGACTCTCCCCCAGGGAAATAGGCAATCCTTAGAGCAGGGCTGTTCAACTTTGAACAGGCCAGGGTCTACTTTATCTGTCCCAAAGTGCCTGAGAGCCACTACACTAAAACCTCTACTTATGAATTTTATCTGTTTTGAGCACATGCTCATAAGTTAAAATTTTCTAAGTAGAGCAGCGGTTTCCCATAGGAATGCATTGAAAGCCAATTAATCTGTTCTGGGGAGGGAACAGATTTCAGTGCGCCATGGCCCTTGAACTGCCCCGCTCGGCTGAGACATTGGGGGCTGGCAGACCCAGAACTTTGCTGGGGCAGTGGTGGCCCTTGGGATGGGGGGAGGGAGGGAGGGGTGGAGAACTTACCCCCTCATTTTTTTATTGATGGCCAGCGGGCTACTTTTGAACCCTTTGCGGGCTACCAGTAGCCTGCGGTCTACCTGTTTGACAGGCCTGTCTTAGAGGAAGAAGGCAGATGCGATAAGAAGTTTGTCACTCTTACAAAGTGCTAGTATCAGTGCCAGTATCAGTGCATGAGACAGAGTGAGTGGCCTCAGGCCTCTTTCTGTTCAAGAATGGTTCAGTCCCCTTTTCTCTGACAGAAGATGCTGGATTTTCATTGCCGTTCGGTGTCAGGGTGGCCACTACATTCTGACTCAAATTTGATTTTACAAACAAAGGCTCTTTGAGTATTTGGTGCCCTGAGCGATCTTTTCGTTTCAGTGAAATTGATTTTGCAGGTGGGAGGTGAATGCAAGTGCTGTTTTCAGTCTGGGCACTCTCCTGTCTGGTCCAGCGTTCTGCACTACAGCAGCCTGCTCGATGCCACTGAGAAGCCCAGAAGCGGGTCACACTGCCGTTTCTGTTTGTCTCACACTGGCTTTAGAAGATATTCTGACTTGGAACTGCAAATGAGGTTTGCCCTTTATGATTACTGATAGCTCCTGGTCACATTATCATCCATTGATTTGTGTAATCCTCTTTTCAAAGAGTCTAATTTGGTGCTATCATCACTAATACATCTTGTAGAAACAAGTTCTCTTGGTTTGCGTACTTTGCAAAGGTATTTCTCTCTTTATCTGCTCTGAATCACCCATCGCTTAGCTTCATTGAACAACTGTGTTTCTACTATGACAAGAATGCAAAAATAAATACATTGCTACCCTATCTAATGTGTTCATGTCCTGCATAATTTCCCCCCTCTTCCATCCATCTCTCTTATCCCACATTAAAGAGCACCGAACATTGTGACTCTTTGTGTGGGAATTGCTTCATAAGAACATAAGAAAAGCCATGCTGGATCAGGCCAAAGGCCCATCTAGTCCAGCTTCCTGTATCTCACAGTGGCCCCATCAAATGCATCTGGGAGTGCACAAGACTAGATATCTGTCTCCTGATACCCCTCCCCTGCATCTGGCCCTTGAAATACACCGGTTTTAAGACTGGAGATTACACATTTTCTTTACATTTTGTAACCTTTGATGGACTTCTCCTCCAGGAATCTCTCCAATCCCCTTTTGAGGGCATCCAGGCCAGATGCCATCACCATATCCTGTGGCAGGGAGTTCCACAGACTAACAACATTCTGGGTGAAAAATATTTTTTTTGTCTGTTCTTACTCTCCCAAGCCATCAATTTGAGTGGATGTCCCCTAGTTCTGGTATTTCGTGAGAGGGAGAAGAGCTTCCCTCTATCCACTTGACTTATGCCACCTGGGTCCCCTCTTCCTGTATATCTGGACCAGCCTTGCCACACTTCTTTCAGTGCATAATGACATGATTGACTACATTATCTCAAATATTGTTGGGCCACAATTAATACTTAGGTGTCATTAAGTCAATTCCGGGCCATTGCAAAGTCTTCTTGTTTTCTAAAATGGTCAGGGATGATTTAGCAGTCCTTCTGTTTGAGGGTGCTCTGGGACCATGCCGCTTGCCCAAGACCCTCCAGCATCTGGAACCTGGCTGTTCGGCTAGGCGCTCCTTGGAGCACTTGGCATCTGCTGGAAGGCTTTATGTTAGCAAGGTATGCTCTTGGCTCCTTTCGTGGCAGTCTCCATTGTGCAGGGAGGCCACAATGTGTACACACCCTAGTGGCCAGGTGAAGTGCCCAAGAAGGTTCTTTGGCTACCAAGCATCTTCCTGACCCTAAACTCTCTACAGGAGGGGGAAACAACCAACCCTTCCCCTAAATTCAGAAGGTGCCTTGGGTTTATTTGGCTCGGAAGCTCCAGCCTATAACCAATGTCTGCCACATAAGTAGTTCGGAACCTTGAAGAACCTTGTAGATATTAACGCAGGATGCCATGGTTGATTCATCCGTCTCTCTCTCTTTGCATCATACACCGCTTCTTTGGTTTTCAGTTTCTCTCACGGAGGATCTACTGTAGAAGTCGTACTGGCAAGAAGCTTGGGCAGGGTTCGCAGGATGAGGTTTTTGGCAGTGCTCAGGGAAAAAAAGGTGTCCCTGCTCATGGGTGTGGCAAGTGGAGCGATTTAGGCGTCCCCAGGGATGGCATCTGAATTTTAGCAGGGCACGAATGGGAAAGGATGAGTTTGCCATTCGAACGTGACTGGAGCCTCCGTACGAGAGTTCTCAGCAGAAACAAGGAGAAGTGTGGGAGTAAAGATGAGTGAGACCAAACAATGGTTTTCCTTTTTATTGGTTGTCTGGCGTTTTGCCTTGCTTTCTATGTGGATGGCCTTATTAAGCCATTTTTCCTCTTTTTAAATTCTTTTTATTAATAAAGTTCTTCAGTTATGTATATTCATCTCCCTCAAATTTTACATATTTCCCTATCATCCCCCCACCAAAAAAAATCTATTATTTTCAGTCTTTTTCTCCCAGCCAGGGCCACAAAGTCTGAAGCTTCCATTGAACGTCTTTATTCTCTTCTTCTTCCATCCATCTTCGGTACTCAGTCCATTTTTCCTTGATTTTCTCTATTCTGTCTTCCCACGGCATATCTTGATCGATAGTAGAAATTATATCTGATTGAACAATTTCAAACAGATAATTGTACCATTTCTTTTCTGTCCATTTACTGTTATCTTTCCAGCCTGCCACTATGACTTCTTTACATGCTAACACCATTGCTTTTAATAATTCTATATGCTTCTTGTCTACTGTGTGTATATTCCCATTAAAATTATATGCATTAACTCCGCATCTATTTTTATATTTACTGGGAACAATTTATTTTTTTAAAAATGTTTTCCCAATTTTTTTTAACCACACATGAGAGTGCTACCCTGTTATTTTCTTACAATGCTAACAGTTGGAATTTAGTCCTGAAAACATATTAGCTAACATGGCTTGGGCTCTATACCATTTAGTAAAAAAAAAAAAATCAATTCTAATTCCTTAAATTTATAGAATTTTATTTTGGTAATTCCATTCTTAAGGCTAATAGCTTTTTGTTTGATAGTTATATTTCTGTCTCTCCCCCCCCTTTTTTTTTTGTAACTGCATAATTGCTTGTTCCTTATCCGCCATCATTTTCTTATATATTACACCTGCCATTTTTTTCTATTGACCGGGAGGGTCCTTCTTTGCAAGGAGAGAAAACTCAAGGGCTATGTTAGCTTGTGCCTGCCTGCCTCTTCCGCAGCTACCGATGGGCCTGTGTGTGGGTTCAGAATTGGTGGATACCAGTGATGTCGGAAAGGTGTTCGTAGAATCATAGAATCATAGAGTTGGAAGAGACCTCAAGGGCCATCCAGTCCAACCCCCTGCCTTGCAGGAACCCCCATTACAGGACTCCCGACAGATGGCCATCCAGCCCCCTCCCAATTTGGTATCATCTGCAAATTTAATTAGCATACTCTTTTCCTTCCTCCAAGTCATTAATAAAGATATTGAACAGCGCTGTTGAGTTCCTCCTGTTTGCTAGAGAGTGTTTGCAGGCCTCTCTCTCCACTGCAGCTCATCTGACAGTTCTCAGTGAATTCAAGGATCGCCTTGCCTCTCAAAACCCAGCCTGTGATAAAGCCCTGCCTTTTCTCCTCCCTTTTAAGAAAATCTTTTTCTGTTGGCAAATCCTAGGGTCGGAATCGTGCACAACCCTGTGCCTGAGCTGGGAGATAGGATGAGATATTGCCTGGGAGAAATCCCTGTGTATTAGCTGGAACCATAATAGAAACACATTGCTCTGAGCTGTTGCCATGGAAACAATCTGGGAATGTCCTTATTTTGGTTTTAATTAATAGGGAGTTCCCTCCTCTCCCCCCCCCCCAGTAAATAAAAGGAAACTCCCAAATGTAGATACTTATCAAAGCCAAGATTCAAAGCCAAGATTCAAAGCTACAGTTGCATTTTGTGACTTGAACTTCTCCCAGTTCAGGGACTTTCCATTGCTGAAGCCTCCTCCCCAAGGCAGCTGTTGGGTTAGAATCGGTAAGGCACATCCTGATGTGCCCCAGGGGTTGATTTAGTGGAGGGGGCAGCACTCAGGTTAACATAGAACCCCTTTCCCCCTGGTGGGGGACGCCAGCTCCATATCATGTCCACGTATTTGGCTCGTGGTGGTTCAGTCGAACGTGGAACAATGGCGTGTCCAAAGGGGGCTGGGACGGCTCAGGGCGGCATCCACCCAAATGACAATGTTGGGGAACCAACCATCCACGTCTTTTAAGCTGCTCAAGAGGGTCTTCCTGGTGATCAAACAACCTTTCACGAATCAAAGCCGCTTGTATCTAAGGGTGAATGTGGTGTCCTATCTGGACTTCTCATAGCATTCGCTCTCAAAAAAAAAAAAAAGGTAAAACTGGTGGCTTTTATTTTTGTGGTGGGAGCTCCTGGTTGGCTTTATTTATTTATTTATTTATTTATTTATTTATTTATTTATTTATTTATTTATTTATTTATTGAGGGGGAGGGCTTTATTGGTACACCAGCGGCAAACACCCTTCATGGCCCGAAACTACACTTAAAAAACATCTCTCTCAACCTTCCCTTTTTATATTTACAAATTTTCCTTTTGGTATTGAAGCATTTTCCTGGCTTGTTAGGCTTACATGGATATATTCTCCATATCAGCATGCCATTTCACTCAATTTCTGGTTAGTTCAAAAGACCAGAAACACAGTGTTGTCTTTCAGGGCATGTAGTTTTCCATCCTAGGCATCCTTTGGGTTACTCCCAGTAGAGATCTGGATCTATGGCTTGGTCCAGATCTCCTTGGTAGATCTGTTGAGCCAGACTTCCTTGATGGGAGCAGCACGGTGAGTGACGCGTCAGAGGAAGAGTGGGGCGCTCCTAGACCAGTGGTGGCGAACCTTTGGCACTCCAGATGTTTTGGACCACAACTCCCAAAGTCCTTTGTCATTGGCAGTCTAGGCTTAGAATTCTGGGAGTTGTGGTCCAAAACATCTGGAGTGCCAAGGTTTGCTATCACTGTCCTAGACAGTGCTGTGATTACAGACGCTCTTGACACACAAGGAACCTTCAGAGAGTTGTAGGCTTAGTCTCTTAAGTGCAGTAGTACCGGACTCATCTGTTGATTCTCTGGTGGCATTTTCTAGGGACCTACCAGCTGTCACCTTGAAAGCAATTCCCTCTGGCTGATGAGACGTGTCGACTCAAAGCTTTCCTTGGAAAAGACATGTATTGTCTGCAGAAAGCCCTAGCCGTATCCCCGGTCATCTTTGGGAAGTGGCACCGCAGGCTTGGAGCCAAATTGTGGATATCCTCCTGCACCAAAGAGGCTGGGATTTATATTAGGGAGCTTTCTGTGTTCAGCAGCTGCCCCGTTAAGAATTGCTGACTTGGCAAACCTTCTCCCCGGGATGCCGGTCATAGGGCCAAAAATGCTCCATTGTTTGCGCTCGGTGGGCTCTGTGCAGCCACATACTTCTAGCTGTCAAGCATGTGCTCAAACAGGGACTCTCTGCGCGGTGGCTGCCAGGTGGTTCCACTGCACGCAGGACCCTGGAAGATTAACTATTCTCCTCACATCAAGCAAATCTGTTTTAGCCAAGAGCTTCTGCAAAACGTACGTGCCAGGCAGTTCTGTTCAGGAGAACTGGCTGTGTTCTGCATCTAAAATGATACACCAGGGAAAGAAGGTCCTCCTCATGGTAACAATTCATTGTTGGACTTTTCAAGTGGGTTCTGTCCCCCCCCTTGGCCCCCCCCTTTGTATTCTGCAGACAGAATCTTTTATCTGTATTATGTGGAAAGTTGATATGTGGGAAGGGCTGTCATTCAGCTGTGACTGTAGCAGAATATGGAGCTTCTGTTGACTTCTGAAAACTCCATGCGCCATCTGTGACTTTTTAAAGGCCTTCCTGAACTGGAGGTAAAACCGCAGAGCTGAGAAAGCGACCCAGAACTTACATTGTACCTTCCTGAGATCATCTGAAAGCTTCACTTGCCTCCGTTGTGACTCTGCTGCACAAAAAGTGTGGGCTCAATCCTTTTGCAGGGTGTTGGTGTGTGTGTGTTTTAATTTTGGAAGAGATGTTTCAACCTTGGAGCAGCTCCAGTAAAACAAAACAAAGCAGATGCCGATGGTCTGTCTGTCGGAAGGTATCACTTTTCACTAGTAACTAGGGATGGGCATTTTGTTTTGGAACCAGTAGGTTACGAAACGAACCAGGCAAGCGCAGGTGGTCCTCGGAACCGGCTGATACACGCAGATCCAATTGCTGTACCTTTCTCTGTCTCGTGCAGGGTTAAAATCCAATGAGGAAGCACGCTGCAACATCATTTTTCCTGCTCCGTGTTGCTGGCCAGTCAGAGAGGGAGGTGGGATGGTGCCTGTCCCTGCACAGCTCCTGATTGGCCAGCATCACAGATCTAGCACAGATGACATTGCAGCATGCTTGCTCGTTGGATTTTAACCCTGCGCCAGACAGAGAAAGGTAAAGCAATTGGATCTGCGTGTTTCAGCTGGTTTCGCGGACCTCCTGGGCTCGCATGGTTTGTTTCGTAACCTACTGGTTTCGAAACGAAATGCCCATCCCTACTAGTAACATACGCCATCCTAGCTAGCAGGCACCTGAACCCTTATCACAATCTAGGGGGTTTGTTTTTTGCTGAGGGCACTGTTTCCTTGCAGCCATGCCGGCCACATGGCCATGGACTTGCACAGCAGTGGCTGTTAGGCTTGTATAAGGGGATGAGCACTGCCCCTAGAGTTGGACACAACTAGCACACAGGTGCAGGGGAAACCTTTACCTTTACCTTCCATGTACTTCTGACGTGTTGAACCCCCCTCCTCCCCATAGCTGCCTGCTTTTGCAGGGAAGCAGGTGGCCAAAGCATGGAAGGTTGAGCTCGGTTGCTCTTCCTGGATGCAGACGGGAGACCTCTTCTCTGTAGGTGGGGGCAGTGCAGCTGGAGCACAGACTGGGTGTTACGGGTGGCCTTTGGATGGGGCCTGGGTCCAGAAGAAGAACCATGCTGGGTTTCCAGGCTGCCAGCAGCCTCACAAGACACGGCTGTCATCTTTTGAGACAGCCTGCATCAGACTAAATGTTCCGATGCTTTTGAAGTTAAGGAACATTCATGATGGGCCTTGACAGGGCCTTACCGCCTCCCTGGCTTTGTTTGGGAAAATTGCCACATTTACTAAGATTACGCAGTCAAGGGTAGCCCATAGAATGTCAGACTTTGGGTGGGTTCATATCCTGGGCCGGTCATGGACACTTACCGAGGGGGTCGGCAACAATAAACCTCAGGCAAGACTTCGGAAGTTGGAAGTGACAATTTTTTTGCAGCCTTCTCCAGGGAGTTCTCCTCTCTTCCTCCTCTTCCCCAGTTGGTCTCCAGAACAGCTCTTTGGAGTTAGGCTAGGCTCAAGGAGAGCGACTGAGCAAAGTCCAGCAAAACATCACTTCCAGGTGTGCCGTTTCTGTGGAAGTCCCCAAACATCTGCTAAATTCTTTTGTTAGGCTCTGTTGTGTCCCTCACCTTGCCTCTGCCCCCCCTTTTTCCCCTACATGGTTCTTGTGCAGCCATGGGTCTCTGTCACGCCCTGTTTTCTCTCCGGGACAGAGCTCTGGATTTCTCTTCTACCTCTGTTGTTACCCTTCGCATGCCTCTCCTCTTTCCTTTTCATTGAAAACTTCCCAAATCTTTGGGTCCAGCTTTCTTAAATGTCTCTGCAGTCAGTGCGGTTGTCCCAACTCTTGGTCATAGTGAATTATCCACAGACATCTGTATGCATTTTTTAGTAAATCCTCGTCCACCGGCTCCCCCTTCCACTTCCAATTTGCAGGTGGCCCTTCCCAACAGGTTGTATTCTCTGTCCTATGGCCAGGAGCTCTTACGCGGATCCTGTAGGTCTGATGGCATTTTGCAGAGGGGGGGGGGAGCTCCCTTGTGTTGGGGGGGCAGCAGTTTTTTTTTACTGTTGACTTGTTCGTTGAGGGGGGTGGGAGACTAATTCCCCATTATCTCTTACTAAAGATGGACATGGAACGGATCACTAAGCAGACCCCCTCTCTGCTCGAATTCGGCTATTTCATGGTTCATTTTGTGGAACTTTGGGGAATCTTGCTTGTCCAGGATGAAATGTAATGCCGAACTATTATTGCATTGGCAGTTCACACACGGGCTACGACATGGTTGTTCCAACTCCAATCTTCACCAAATTTAGACTGGCGCTTTCTGCCGGCATTCCTCCCCACCCCCTCCACATGGAAGATTGGAGCTGTTCCCACTCCGGGAAAGGGCGCCTCCACCAGCCTATAAAGATCAACTTTGTGGTGGTTGGGACCTCCTTTGGGGGAGGCTATAACTCAGATGCTCCCAATCAGACATGGAGGGGGTGGGGAGGAGAGTCAGCCGAAGACTTGCTGCAGGTTTGGCATCTCTAACTTGCGGGGCAGCTGCCCTACCTCCCCCAGAATTGCCAAATTGTACGAACCACGAA
>JAHTLZ010000328.1:1979561-2010645 GCA_023846285.1 Phrynocephalus versicolor
TCTCTCTCTCTCTCTCTCTCTCTCTCTGGGAAGCCGTCTGCAATATCAGCAACTGTTTTAGTTGTGTGGTGTGGGGTCCCTTTAGTGCTGCATCACAGCTCCTTCTCTGGGTTCTTCACTCCACCACTATTTTATCTCCCTCCGCCTGAAGGCTAAAAGGGGGTGTTCAGGATTGAGATAGAACCGGCCATGTTGAGACTTTGATATCCAAGGCGGAAGAGAAGGTGGCTCTTGTTGTGGGTGATTTCTCAGTGCTGGACCGAATGGAGAGGCCGTCCCTGCTGCCCACCCTCTACTCGTCTCACCTGAATGATCTGAATCAGTGGTTCTCAACCTGTGGGTCCCCAGATGTTCCTGGGCTGCAACTCCCAGAAGCCTCCACCACTCGCTGTGCTGGAAGGGGTTTCTGGGAGTTGCAGTCCAGGAACATCTGGGGGACCCACTGGTTGAGAACCACTGATCGAAATGCAGAGCTAGGCTACAGGCAATACCTTTGTAGGCCAACTAATAAAAATAAAAAACATGGCAAGCTTCCGTGTGCAACAACACACTCTTCTTCAAAGCAGGTCTAGGGAATGATCTAGGGAAGTTCGGCCCCACAGCCCCGGCCGGTCTCCTTGGGGACTCGTCCTTTCCTTCCTTGGGCAGCCCGAGGAAGCTCATTTTGACAGAGAGCTGTGGCTCCCCCTGCTGGAAGTTGCCTGAAGCACTTGGGTGGCAATATTAGGGCGGCTTTGTCCCTTGCTTTCCCACCCCAGGGGGGGGCGGCGGGGGGGGGGGGAGATGGGGGCCAGTGCGCCTGTGGATGGGTGCGTGCATGCACGTGGCTAGCGCCTTTGCGAAGACCCTGTTTAGGAAATAATTAAATGGAGCACTTTTCCTGTTCGGGTGGCAGCGTGGGATTCAGAGGCGTGTGAGAGCACACAACTGTCTTGTGCCAGGCAAACAAGTGTGTGTCTTTCTTCTCTTGGTAGAATGGAGATGTATGTATTTCAATCCTTCACCCACCTGTAGATGACCCTCAAAGTGGAGAACTGCCGTCGGAAAGGTGGAACCCCACCCAGAATGTCAGGTAAGGCCAGACCGGGAGGGGGGAGGGGCCTCTCTGCGAAACCTCTGCTGAGTTGCCGGGGGGGCCCTCCGTGCTTCCTGTGCAACTCAAAAAGACTCTCACGGTGACGGAGAGCCTCCAACGCTTTTCTAAGCCCTGAGTTCTGCTACAACTCCAGCCAGCCTTGGTTGCGGCTGTGTGGGGAGACATTTTCAGCTTGGTGGGACGTCACGTCAGTGGATTTTGCATTGAAGTAAGGGCTAGAGACTGCCACCCGTCTCAATGTCCTGTCTTATGAAGATAAACTATTTATTTATTTATTTATTTATTTATTTATTTATTTATTTATTTATACATTTATACATTTATACATTTGTACAACTCATATGCCGCCCACTACCCAAAGGTCTCTGGGTCGCTTACGATCCAAAGAATTAAAAACAGTTAAAGATAGAATATCAATAAATAACCAAAGCAATAATAAAAAGCTTACACTAAAATCATTACCCTAAAATTGTCATCAGAGGACCCACAGTCTATATTGTATCAATTAAAAATATTGAAAAGGGGTCTTTTTGTTTTTTGTTTTAGTGAAGCCAGAGGAAGTGGCCCTTTCTCTTTCAAGGTTCGCCATGCTTTTGTACAGCTTCCCATGCCCACTCTTTGAATAAGCTGCCCATGTTTTGCCTCTCAGTCGAGCAGGGAGGCCGGAGGGGTATAAAGATTTTCCCTCTGGGTGGGGTTCAGTTTATACCCACACAGCCCCTCCTTTCCTGCGTGATCTGCTCTCTCTGGGCCTTTTCACACGACCCCTAAGATCCGCTGGCCACTTAAATTCGGACCAGAGATCTTGGGGGTTCGTTGCTCTTCCTACGTCCCCACCCCTCCGCACTTCCTTGATCCTGTCTGCGTGAGGGGAGGGAGAAAAAAAGGGAGAAAAGAATGCAGGCTCACCTCCCAAGCCGCCCTGAGCCCAGTCGTCGTCCTGATTCCTTCTCTTAAAGGGGCGGGAGGCAAAAAAACAACAACAAACAGAAGCGAGGAATGCCCGGCACTCACTCCTTTACATCCAGATCTGGGATTTTTCATCATCCGAGAGCAGGTACCTGAAAAGTGCGCTGCGACGCGCTTAGGTGGGCGTGGTCGCACTTAATTTTCTGTAAACTCCAGAGCTGGTGGGGAAACAATTTTAAGCTCCGGAGCTGGGAGCCATTTGCGGCGGAGTTTAGGGGTCGTGTACAAATACCCTCTCTCTCTTGCAACAGCAGCAGCAGCAGCAGAGGGACCTTGCTTCCTAGGCTCCTCTTGCCTTCTTGACCCCACCTCCTGCCCTCCAGAGAGACACTTGAATGCGTAGCCTGCCTAACTGCCTACAAACTGCCCGGAGAGTTCTTTGAGTGCTATGGGGGCAGTATGTCAGCAACACACTTGGCATCATTTTTTGAAGGGACCACCACACACGTGCACGCATGCCCCAGCGGCCGCCAGTCACGTGTTTTGCCCTTCACATGCTACAAGGCAGGTAGAGTGAGTGTTGACTGGGAAGGAAGAAGAAACACATCCTTGGAGGCATCACACGGCTGCTGGGGTTTATATTTCGTTCTGCTTTTTGTCTGCTCTCCCATTCAGCTTCCGTTCTTTTCATTCCATGGTCTTGGCTGCCCTTAAGATCAGCCCTTTTAAGCCTGTTTTTTCCCTGTTCCCTGGTTCCCCAGTGAAGTGTAGGTGGCTCAAGTCCCCCATGGAGGTGCGGGGGTGGGGTGGGGGGGGGAGGAGGAATGGTGTCTTTGTGTCTGGCACTCGTTGGGCACATGCAAGCCACTTTCCCCTTGTGGGGCTGCTGGTGTGTTGCCTGCAGGTCTCTGGGTGCCACAGTCTGAAAAAGGAACCACTTCCAAGTGTGTAGGGGGAGAGAATCAGGTCCTGGTACCTGGGCACCGGGGGCAGCAGGGCCTCTCTCTGAAACCTCGGGGAGGAGTCTAACTGGGCAACAGGTGATGCCCTCCGTTCTGTGTGTGAATGGAAAGGTTGCAGAGAACACCTGTCTCTCTCTCTGTGTGTCTGTCTGTGTGTCTGTCTGTCTGTCTGTGTGCAGAGCCTTGGGCATCAGGGTCCAGCCGCCCTCAGGGCCTGGCTTTTCCCAAGGGAGCCAGGAAGGGGGAAGCAGGCACTCAAGGCGCTTGCTGCCTGGAGACACATGGAACATCTTTCAGGTTGAGTGTCCAGAGCGCGAGTCCATCGGGTTGTTCCGGAGAGGGAGAAAGGAACGGGCAGTGCATGCGTGTGTTTCAGGATGGCGCTGCTGAAAAGCCCCCTAGAAGCCTTCTGGGGATGCAAGGCCAACCGTAATTCCCCACACTGCCTTCACCTTGCACGAGAGCAGTGCATGTGTAAAAGGAACCCTTGAGCCACATGTGTGTGTGTGTGTGTGTGTGTGTGTGTGTGTGTGTGTGTGAGAGAGAGAGAGAGAGAGAGAGAGAGAGAGAGAGAGAGAGAGAGAGGGTGGCATTGGGCGTCCTTCCTCTGTTCATAAGAACATAAGAAGAGCCCTGCTAAATCAGGCCAAAGGCCCATCTAGTCCAGCTTCCTGGATCTCACAGTGGCCCCACCAAATGCATCTGGGAGCTCATGAAACTATATATCTGTCTCCTGACACCACTCCCCTGCATCTGGCTCTTGAAGTACCCTGGTTTTAAGCCTGGAGATAACACACATCTCCCTCATGGTTTGTAACCTGTGATGGACTTTTCCTCCAGGAATCTGTCCAATCCCCTCTTGAAGGCATCCAGGCCAGATGCCATCACCACCTCCTGTGGCAGGGAGTTCCACAGACTAACAACACCCTGGGTGAAAAAATATTTTCTTTTGTCTGTTCTCACTCTCCCAGCCCCTCAGTTTGAGTGTATGTCCCCTAGTTCTGGTATTTTGGGAGAGGGAGAAGAGCTTCCCTCTATCCACTTTACTCATGCCCTGCATTATTTTGTACGTCTCAATCCTATCCCCCCTCAGGCGCCTTTTTTCCAGACTAAAGAGCCCCAAATGTTTTAGCCTTTCCTCATAAGGGAGGTGCCCCAGCCCAGTAATCATTTTAGTCGCTCTCTTCTGCACCTTTTCCAGTTCCACTATGTCTTTTTTGAGATGGGGAGACCAGAATTGTACACAATACTCCGGGTGGGGCCTTACTATCATTTTGTATAATGTCCTCAGAACTGAAGTTGTTTTTGCTTTGATGGGGCTAGGGCGGACCCCATAGCATCTTCCTCTTTAAGTTTGTGGGGTTCCTAGGAGGACAGAAGAAGACCGTGAAGCAGAAACAACAAGAGGAGAAGGTTCAGAATCCCTTCTCGGAGGAAAACTCCTGCGACCCTCCTCCCTCCCTCCTCCCAGCCCAGGGCAGTTTTGTTCACTATGTTTGCCCTACTGGGAATAAACAGCCCTGGCTGCGCCCTGGCGGGACGGCTGCAAGCTTTGGAGTTTCAGCTGTGCCTCTCAAGCAACAGCCCCGCTGGTCCAAGAGGCACCGAGCCACACCATGGTGTGACGGCTCTCCCGGTGGGGCATGGGGGTGGCAGGGGTGGTAGGGGGGAAATTTTGACAGAATATCAGGGTCGGAGCCTCCTTGCCTTTGCACCATGTAAAATTTGTTTGGCATTCCAAGATGCCTGGTACTTTTAGAACACAATACACATGGCCCAGAAGTACAAGCAGGCAGGTCAGTAGCTAGATCACATCACCCCAGTTCTGGCCCATTTGCATTGGCTGCCCGTTGCGTCCCGAATTAGTTTCAAGGTCTTGGTTTTAATTCATAAAACCCTCCATGGCCTGGGACCTGACTACCTGGCAGAGCGGATCCCCCAGCGGTCAACTTCGGCCCGACCAGCTAGGTTGTCACGGGCGCACACGCTGTGGGTGGCCACACCCAGGGAGGCTCAAAAAACATCTACTCGGAACCGAGCCTTCTCTCTGGCTGGCCCTGCCCTGTGGAACCATCTCCCCAGCACCTTGCACAGTCCCTGCCAGCCTTTAGGAAGGCATTGAAGACCATGCTCTTCAGAGAGGCGTTGGGTGACTTCAATTAACATTTTTTTCCCTCTGCCATCTGCCTCCTGCTTTTCTTTGTTTTTTGTTTTAAAGTGTTTTTAACTGTTGTTTATGTACTTACGTTGTTGATCTGATTGTTTGCTTACCCATTAGATTGCTGTGAACTGCCCGGAGTTCCTTCGGGAAGACGGGCGGTATACAATCCTTACAATAAATAAATAAATAAAATAGACAGTGTTCTGGTTAGGTTCTGCCTTGGGCCTTCTCCCTGCGTGGGTGACTTCTCTGGGAAGACAGTTCTGTTTGCTGTGGAGGTGCAAGCCTTGGCCTGCCAGTTCGGGTTTCTTGCCCAAGGGGCAGATCGCGTGCTGCTTCCCCTCCCCTTTTTTTGTCTCTGATCCTCCTCCTCCTCTTCCTCCTGCTTCTCCCAGGACTATCCTACTGAGTGTCATCTCCTTGCTGAACGAGCCCAACACCTTCTCTCCGGCAAATGTAGATGCTTCGGTCATGTTCAGGAAGTGGAGGGACAGCAAAGGAAAAGACAAGGAATACGCTGAGATCATTCGGTGAGTCCCGGGTGGGGGGCGGGGGCGGGGGCGGGGACTCCTCCTCCTCCTCCTCTTTTGTGGCGAGCTCCAGTGGGGTGGGGTGGCTCAGCGGGCTAGAGCACTGAAATAATCGGCTGCAAAGTCAGCAGCTCGGCGGTTCGAATCCCGGCCCCCCCGCAGTGAAGCGACCTCCTGCTGTCAACCCTCCCGGCCAGACTCCTCATGCCTTTGACTTTTTCCCTTTCCTCCGATCCAAGCCGTCCACCTGGGATTGTTACCTGACCTCCACGGCACTGAGGGTCAAAGGCGAAGGTGTTCTCCCATCCTCCCCTTCTGCAGTGGCCATCACCAGGGCTGGCCAGTGGCATTTTGCTGCCTTCCACTGTCACTGCCCTCTTGGGAGTCCTGCATACACCTGGCAGCCCTGGAGCAGCCGGTGGAATGGGGGAATGGTTGGCATCCACAGTCGGCGCCTGGCTCCCTTTCTTCCTGGGTAGCTGGTTGGTTTAGGTCCTGCCACAGGATGCAGAGAGAGCAGAAGGTCATAGCCAGGGAAGCGTGGTCAGCCTTTGGCCACTGTTAGATCGCTGAGAACAGGGGCTTGAGACAGCTGGTCACCGTCCTTCCATTGTCTGCCTTTCAGATTATTTTCAACCTAATTCTGTTTCCCTATTTTAGCTTATTTGATTTCATTCTGACGGATGAACTCCCAGCATTTTTCTTTGGCTCATTTTGGCTGGTGTCAAGAAGGCTTTTCCTTGGCCAGGCGATTCGCTTTGCTAAGTCACTCCCACTCCCCTTGCAGTGTTGATGCCCACTGCTTTCTCAGCCCATTTCACAGCTGGTGGCCTCCCAATGAAGCCGCAGAGAGGGCCAAGCTGACTCAGAGGGTGGCCTTCTGAAGCCCTCGATGCCCTGAACTCCTCTGTGAGCTGCCCCTTGGTTTGGCTCCTGGCCTTGCGGGTGGGTGGTGGCAGGGATGATGGAAGTCTGAAGAGCTGGCCTCTGGAGAAGGTGCCTGCCTAGGCTGGTGGTTGTCCTGTACCGCCATCAGGCCTCCCTGCTCCAAAGGGCACAACCATTGCGGCCACAATCTTGAGAGTCCTCGTTCAGTGCCAGAGGGAGGTGCAATGGGAATTCTTGCAGCCAAGCAGGAAGGGGCAAAGCAGGAGACGCTGGGGGGGGGGGGGCTTGGTCTGTACCTCAGAGGAGTGTGTGTGTGTGTGTGGGTTTCCTGCGTGTTAACTCTGCCCGCTCTCTGCCCCTTCCAGGAAACAAGTCCAGGCCACCAAGGCCGAAGCCGAAAAGGACGGTGTGAAGGTTCCCACCACGTTGGCGGAGTACTGCATCAAAACTAAAGTGCCTTCCAATGACAACAGCTCAGATTTGCTTTACGACGACTTGTACGACGACGATATTGATGACGAAGACGAGGAGGAGGAGGAGGAGGAGGATGCTGATTGTTACGACGATGATGATTCTGGCAACGAGGAGTCGTGACCGGCTCCCTCGGGGGCCCTCCCCCCCGTACTGCCCTGCCCATTTTGGGCAGGAAGGAGCAGCACTTCACCAGTGACAGTTCAGCAAAAAAAAAAAATTATATATATACACACACACACGTGGGAGGACGGGGTGGGGGGTGGGGCGTGAGGGGAGATGCCATCCCAGCCTGCGCCTCCTGCTTTCTCGCGTTGTATGGATCTCAGTCTCCCCGCGCCCTTTCCTGCTCTCTGGGCCTCCTCGCAAGAAAGTTCTCTGCCGATCGTCTCAATTCTTGCAATTATTTCCTCTCCTATCACTGTGTTCTGATCCCCCCCCCTCTTTTTTGGAAAACTGAATGGATGCTCTCTCTCTCCCTCTGCCTGCTCCCTTCCAATTCACTTTGCTCTCCCCACCCCACAGCCAGAAGAGTTCACGACATGATGAAACAGGTTTGCTCTGTGTTTAGATTCTCGAATTAAACACAGTCTTTCATCACAACGCTTAAATGTATTTAAGGCCAGAAATGGGAAGGTAGGTGGGTGGGTGCTCCCTGCACGCCACACTTCTGTAGGGACCGGCGCAGGAACCGAGCCTTTTTTTTTTTGCCAAGGGAGCCCCTTCCCTGAGGGTTTGCAACTCCCATGACGATGCCTGTGCGTGGATGTGTTTCGCCTTCTGGCAGTGGCAGCGCTGGTGGGGGTATCCCTCCCTTCCCTTCCTTCGCGAGGCGTTGGGGCAGAGTGTGGGATCGCCCTTGTGCTGAGCTTGACAAGATGTGCTGAAAGGTCCAGTATTCCATTTCAGTTCGGCTACGTACCCCTGGGGTGGGGGTGGGGGCACGATGGCCCTCTGTGGGGTAGAAGGAAGAGGATATGCATCGATAAGCAGGAGGGGGCAGCCCTCTGATGGCGGGAGCCTTCAAATGAACACTTCCAAGCGCCCTGGGCACGTCTCCCCTCGGGCACTTTCTTTCCCCAAGCACTTCTTCCACTGTTGGTTGGTGGTCTTGGCCCTCAGAGCTGAGGAGCTGTTTAACTCTGGCGAGTCTCTCAAAGGGCCTGGGGGAGAGGCTGCCTCCCCTGAAGGGGGGTCTTCCTCCTCCTTCCTCTGCAGCTGCTTTTGGCAGGGGAAACGTGCCACCTGCCCTGTTGGTGCAGGAGGACAGAGGCCAAAGAGGAGGAGGAGGAAGAGGAGGAGATGGCCTTCCTCCCAGCCCCAGCAGGTCATCTCTTGCCATCTGCCGAGCTGGTAGGCATCTGTCTGGCCTGGTGCTGGCCTTTTGGCCCTCTCTGTTAAGTCACACCGCTGTCCACGCTGTCCACGGTCACAAGGGGTCAGTCCTGGGAGTTCCCTTCCCTCGGCTGCTTCAGATCTCTTGTCCTTAGTTGTCAGTTGTGAACACGGGTGAAGGCCTGCAGCTGGCTGGCAGTCATTCAGTCACGGCACGTGTCATGCCTGCGTTGGGCGTAGAGTGTCTAAAACTGGTGGATATGCTGGTGACCCAACGGGGGCTGCCCTGTTGATTTCCGCCAGCCGAAGAGGCGCTGAAGGGAGAGCTGTGGGGAACCAGGAGGCCCAGAAGTTTCTTTGCAGGGGGCACCCCATGCCATGCCACGGGGCTCCAGAGAGGGCTTCCCTCCAGTGGACCGCTTGGTGAAACCTCTAGACTGGGACCTGTGTGGACAGAGGGAAGAGAGAGGCTGCAAGGGAGGCAGGGAAGGGGGGGAGCGGCAAAGCGGTCCTTCCGGTGTGGCCCTTGTGCGCTGCACTCTGTCCATGCCAGTTGCTGCTGCCTGGTGTGTGCCCCGTCGCCACGGGGAACGTTCTGATTCTCTGCACCCAACCACAGCGTCAGGTCTCCACCGCAACCCCTCTGCCGGATGTCGGCCAGCTTTTATCTCATGGCCAGGCAGAAGACCTTGAGGTCTTGTAGGTGGAAGAGCCAGCCCCTCCCCCTGCTCCCAGTTTCCCCAGTTCCCTGCCGCGCTCGAGGCACCTAGTCATTCTCACGCCCCTTCCGGCAAGGCCCTTTCCGTGCCTGCTTCCGTTCCAGCCAGGGCTCTGTGAACCGCCGCGTGAGAGAAGGCCGCGCCAACGGGTACCAGGGCGAGCTGAGATGGGGTAAATTCCCAGAGGAAGAGACACCACCTCCATGGTGGCGGATGGGGCAGCAGGAGCAGGCGTGGGACAAGCTGCGTGTTCTTGCCCCCTGGCCCTTCCTGGGTTTTTAGAGCCCCTCCGACCTTTTAGGGGAGGTGGAGGCAATAAGAGCACCTGGTGCAGGAGGAGGCCAGCTCCGTTCTCAAGTTCTTCAGGGCTGGAGGCCAAGGTCCCAGCAGGCGGTCAGGCGGGAGGCTCAGTCCTGGCCTGAGCAGCGCTAGCAGGTCCAGCCGTGGTCTTGGGTCATTCTGAAATGGGGATGCTGTGTCTTTCAGCTACTTTTTTGCTTGTACTTTGACCGTATTTCACTGTATACTCTTCAGTGACTTGTATTTCCAAGCTTGGTGGTGTGAGATGCATTATTATACCTCTGTCCTCCCCCTGCTTGTGATAACTTTTTTGGGGTGGGGTTGGGGGAATGTCCGTTCCTCGAGTTTGTGGTCTCCACAGAACCAGGCCGACGCTCCATCCTCGACGTCCTAGCCTGGCGCCTTTGCTGGTTTCCTCCTCTTGAGATCCAACCGACCTCCTGAAATGCAGCGAGTCAACGACTTAAAAAAAAAAAGAGATGGAGGATCAAAGTTTACGTGAGCCATTTGCAGCCTGGTTCTCTCTCTTACTGCACCCACCTCTGCGTTTACATTTCTGATTTTAAAAACCAGTTCAGATGCTGTTAACCACTTCGAAACCAGCAGGGAGCACTTGAAGTTGTATGGCTGTTTTTCTTGTTGACTGCTGAAATCCTGTATGTTATTTTCCCCCCCCTCCTTTTCTTTCTTTCTCCCTTTCCTCTTCCCCACCTCCCCAGTTGATACAACTTGCCAGACCAGGTTAAGTAATGCCTATTTTCTTTTGTGTTGTCTCCTTCTCCCTTGGTATTTTAGTTTTGGTTTTTTCTTCACATCTGTCTACTAATAAAATGTAGAATAAAGTACACCTCTATTACTAGTTCCCTGTTCAGAACCACCTCTGAAAGAGTCATCGGCCGGAAAGCCGTTGAGGAGCAGCTCTTAAGGTGCCTTGCAGCTTCCGCTGTTGAGACCGTATTCGTGGTCGCCTTCTTCGCTTTTTCCTCTGCCGGCATTATAAGCATGAAGAGATGGAAGCAACCAGAGAAAAGCCCCCAGCTGTGTGGAACCAGAGGCCAACGCTTCTCTCTCACAGCCCCCAGCTTTTCACGCGGTGGTGGGCAGTGCGAGGGAGGAACAAGATCCATGTCCACTGGATCTTGGTTGCATCTGTTTCAGAAATATTAGCTAAGGGGGGATCTGCCAGCAGCAGCGGCAGCCAGCAGAGGCTGCGCATTTGATGGAGTGAAGAGCAAGAGAGCTCGTGCTGCAAAAGTGCGGAGGAGGTCAAGGGAGGGGTTGGTTGGCTGATGGGAATTGGGCTTTTAAGGAGGAAGCGGGAATAGAAGGGGCAAGCGGAAGGCTCGGGGCAGTTTCCCGGACACGAGCCTTACCCTGCAGCAGTACCACCATGCTTTGTGCCACAGCCCTTGCCCTGTGCCGAAGAAGGGAGACAGCTCCAAGGAGCCCTGGGGCAGTCGGAGTGATTCCTCCATCGCTGCGCAGGAATCCGG
Organism: Phrynocephalus versicolor; assembly: GCA_023846285.1. Taxonomy (NCBI): domain Eukaryota; kingdom Metazoa; phylum Chordata; class Lepidosauria; order Squamata; family Agamidae; genus Phrynocephalus; species Phrynocephalus versicolor. The sequence continues at coordinate 1,990,426 of JAHTLZ010000328.1, forward strand.
TTCTTGTGAAACCAGGGCCCAAGCAGATCTAGAAACCAGGCGCACGCACCTTCACGGCAGGAGACGAGACCGAGTTAGGCCAGCTGGCCTCCTGTTCCCAAGGAGAGCCTTGCAGCGCTACAAATTATACCGCTGATGCCCGAGGACCATCGGCACCAAAGCTGCTCCACAGGGCAGCCGAGTCCAGCCAGAACGGCTTTGCAAAAGCAGCGAGCCTCGGCCACGCCCACCAGCTTTTTAAAACTTGAGCTCCACCTCAGTGGGATGCGGTGGAGCTGCAGGTTAAACCGCTTAACCGCTGGGCTTGTTGATTTAAAGGGTGGCAGTTGCAGTCCACGCAATGGGGTGAGCTTCCCTTCGCTTGTCCCAGCTCCTGCTGACCTTGCAATTCAAAAACACGCAGAAAAAAAGAGTAAGTAGGTATCACTTCAGTAGGAAGGTAATAGCATTCTCATCCGCCCGCATGTTTGGTCATGCCATTTGACAATGGAAATACGGCCTGGGACTGAGGCCAGCTCTTGGGCTTGCAAAGAGAGAGGAGGTGTCGGGGCCAAACCTTTTGGCCTTCACCTCCCCTTCAGGGTCTAGCTCAGCCCAACGGTCCCTTTCCTGTAGGCTGCTGTTCACCATTGATGCAGCTTTCTTTCTCACTGCTGGGAGGCTTGTTTTCCCAGGAGGTGAATGCCAGAATCGGGGAAAAAGGAACAGATTTTGCCGCTGATGATCCTTGCTGGATTCCTGTGGTGTTTTTCAAAAAGTGGGAAGTAGGAACATCTCTCTATATAGGCAATGTTTGTGCTTTCAAGCCCTGAACAGTTGAAGCGCACCGAGCCCTGAGTTAATGCTGTATAAGTTGGAGGCCAGTTGTCAATAATACCCCATTATTTCTAGGGATTCTGGCTCCTTCACCTGTCTCTCGTCACTTCCGAGATCAGGTTCTGATTTTTGCCCAAGAGCTGTTTGGATTCCTTCTATGAAGACACTCTTGTCCAAGAGAGAGTCTTAATAGGTTTTTTTTTTATTACTTTCAGCTTGCAAGGACTGTTTTAAGCATACTACCTGAACATGACATTTGTAAAACAAAAAACGGAAATGGGTGGAAAATGGTAAACTCTCAGTCATGCGGCCCTTGGGAGGCTCACTCGTTCATTGGGGCAGACGTCTTCATGAAGCTCAAGCCATCCTCGTGAGATGCCTTCAACGTTGGGGTGGGAGCAAGGGCCGTGAGACAATTCCTGCTTATAGTGATGTTACTACCCAGAAGAAGGAAAGCCGGCTGGTGAAGGAAAGGCCTTGGGCAGAGCTGTCCATGTTTAAACGGTCATCAGGTGGAACAGAGGCACAGGTGAATGCGGGCGGTTACACAAGCACTGAGGAAACATGACCTAAAGTGGAGCTGCAGGATTGATTTTCGAAAGGAAGACCCCGGCAGTGTTCAGTTCCGGTTTTCCTGTGACCACTGAATCCAACACATCTGCTTTGGGCCAGGAATGGGCTTCTTGTTGAACTGGGAATGAGACTTTGGTTGATGAGTGGCAGAATTGGGGCACCACCTGGTGCAGCCAGAAATCCTGATAAGATCTTGCAGAGGCCTCTTCAGTGTGGGATGGAGATGGCGTGAAAGGAAGAACGGGTGACGGCTACAGAGGATTGTTTTCTGAGGAGCAGAGGATTAGCTTTTGAAATGCAGCTCTCTCAAAACATCTGTAAGTGGTACAAGCACTGCTTTCCTGTCCTAGAGTACAGAATAAGAGTGAAATGTTTGACGAAGCATCACCGATTTCACAACGGAGCACTTGGTATCAAGCACTTGCTCTTGGTGGAGCAACTGTTACAAAAAGAGATGAGATGCTACGGGAATGCGTGAGTTGTGTGTGTAAAAATCTGCTCCTGCTGAAGCCAGGTTTTAATAGAACAAATTATGCTGATTGTGGTGTCACAGTTGTGGTGTGTGTGTGTGTGTAATTTTGCACAGCAGATTCTGCCAAGGCACTTCTGATGGGGTTGAAAGTTGAAAAACTCTCACTGGGAGACTCAGAGATAAGAGGGATTTTGTTTTTACGACAAAGCAGGCAACCGGATGTAAATATTTTTATCTAAAAACCAATAAAGGATGGACTTGTTTCACAGGAGCCTCTACTGACAGTTCCTGCTTCTGACGAGGCCAAGGGTGTGTGTGTGGGGGGGTCATCTTTCTTAGCCAGAAGTTCACATAGTGTGTAAGCTCATTCTGGCCCTCAGGCTGTGAAATACTGGGGCTGGCATAGGGGGCAAGGGTCTCAAGAGGATGGGGTGGGGGTCCCCACAGTTGCAGCAGAAAGACAACTGCCCCCCCACCTTTCCCCATGCTTGCACATGAGACTTGGCGATGTGGCTGGGAAAGATCACTTCAATGCCAGGGAGGACTCTGCACACACTCCTGGTTCTGTTAACCTCATCCCTTTAAAACAGCTTGAAAGAGCCTCCTCTCTGAAGGAAGTTCTCCAGGACTGGCTCCTTGGTGTGGCCTTGACTGTGAAGTTCACTGGGGGGCCACACTCCCTGGTTGTTGGACGCTTCCAAAAGTCCAGTAGTAGAGGAAGGTCTCCGCTTAAATTTGTGGGGTTTTGCTGCCAGTCATAAACTGGCTGCAAGTTCCCAACAAGTCTGAAACGGCCTGAGAACAAAAGGGCCCCCAGGTGATGGCTCGGAAGGCAAGGCCAAGGACGTTTCCGAATCGGTCGCTCTCTGCTTAAAAGCCTTCTTTCCATGGCTCAAGAACGGAAACCAAGCCATTATCAACCATGTAGTTTATGAAAAGAGATACCGGAGCCCACGTCCTGAGAAATAAGGCACACAAATCCAGGCGAGCTTCTAGTTTTATGGATGTGTAACTTTGTCCCTTGTGTTTTCAGGGTTGTGGGTGAACATCCAACACTGCAACAGCATTGTGACCCACGCGGGAGCCCTTAAACAGGGATGGAGGGCAGCACCTTGTATGGGGTTTGAGGCCCTCTTGAAGAGGGGAGGGGGCGACTCTTATGAGGGGAGCCTTCTCTCCGCACCCCCAAAAGCTGGAAGGGATGGGATGCAGCCGTCACTTTTCCTTGTGACCCAAGACTTGTCTTCCCTAACTCTTTTAGGACTCGTATCTTGAAAACAAGGCTTTACCCCATTTGACAGGGCACCCCCCCCCCGAAGAAGCGAGCCAGAGACAACCTTCACCTTTTCATTGCTGGAGGCTTCCTATCCCACTCCATTTGAGGGGGTGTGCTAATAAAGTTATAGCCTAAGACAGTGGCATGGATTACGCACACTGGGTCTGGCATGGAGGGGAAGGGAGAGAGATGCAAACATGCCATGTGAGCTTTCATTTACTAGAGGGAGAGAGAGAAAAATGGCGCTGCTTTGTAGTTCTGTTGCTCCCAGACAGCTGCCATGAACCTGCCAAGGAGAGGTGTGGGCAGGGAGAGTCTTGCATCCGGAAGCTGCCAACACCACCGATGTGCTCGGAACTTTTTATTAGGTGGTGTCGGGGCTAAAATAATCTCTCAAAGGTTCTGTTTGTCGAGGTATGCAAGAGGAAACGACTCTTTCCCTACACACGCACACCTTCACTCGTCTCTCCCACCCAGCCCTGAACAAAGCCAAGGGAGGAGAAAAGCCATCCTTGACTTGGGTTCTCCTCCTGCTGGTCTCTGTGGACTGAAGAGAGAAGCTTCTGTAGCCAATCCAGGCCCCACGGGATGCAACTACTGGGGCCTGGAGTGGCAGAGACACTGGGTCAGATAGTCCAGGGGGGAGAGAACCCTGCCATCTTTGTGGTTTATAAAATTTCCTTATAAAGAAGGGTTACAATGCCCTTTGCAGCACAAGTGTTGTTACATGACGGCCTGTTACTAGCTAGCAGGAAGGGGGCACGACCTCTCGGCGTTCTTCAAGAAAATCAGCATCAACCCCATTCTGGAGAACCTTGACACTGACCTGAACCCAGAACGGCTTTTCAAATGGAAGCCAAAGTTTTAAAAGGGCACATTTTGTCTTCTGACAAAGTCCTCCGACGCAGAAAACCATCCTGGGACTTGGGAGGGGGTCACACTGGATCTCCCGGTGAGCAAAGAAATAAGCAGAGTCTTCCAAAAAGTTGCAGAAACCACCGTTAGGCTCTATTACATTTACAAATACATACATAAATATATTACATACAACAGCAAATAATAGAGGAAGCCGGGGGAAAGGAGTCACACGCACAGGGAGGGAGGGGGCTGCCCTTCTCCTCCTGCGTGGGCTGTTCTCATCGACTGCTGCCTTTCCCCCACATGTTCTTCGGGTAGGGATCTGCAAGGGGGGGGGCGTTGCTTGCTACGTACTGTTTCCCCTCCCGCCCTCCCCGTCTGCCTCCCTCTTCTTCTTCTTCTTCCTGGTCTGGAGTTAGTTCGTCCAGTACGGAGATGTTCCGTAGGCGGTTTTCGGAGCCTGAGACTTCTGCTGCATGGCGTTTGGCTGACTGCGCTGTCCGGATCCACCCTGGAAGGAGGGGGGAAAAAAAACAGGGCTGAAAAAGCTCCCTTGCTACCAGCCAGGAAAAGTGTCTTGTCTGCAAAGGTGAGGAGATGCCACCCTCGGGGTAACTCTGGCCTCAGCCCTGTGCATCTCCTGGGGAGCTTGGGTACTGTTGTTTCTGGAACCAACAACAACAACAACAAAATTTTATTGATCAGCCCATCAGGCCATATCAAATACAAAAGAAGAAGAAGAAAGAGAAAGAAAAATAAACAAGGCTCTCACACAGTTAAAATAGGTAGAGTAAAAGTTTCTCCTTCATATGTCAGCATCTCCCCTACAGGGAACGCCAATTTGTTCTATGAAGGTGGATCTTACAGCCTTACGTACAAAATTAGCAGCACCACGGACAACCTGCACCTTGGACCTGTTGAGCAGGAAATCAAGCTGAAAGTTCGTGTTTCAGTGGGCAATTTTGACCATCAGTTTTGATAGATGTGATTGTCTTAGAGCTGTATAAAGCTCACAATCGAATAAAATGTGAGCCATATCCTCTCTGCGGGTAGCACCGCATATGCAGGATATGTCCTGATAGGATAAGTTGTGAAAGTGCCCATATCTCTTCATGGACTCCAATAGATCAAATCTTGCTCTGGTATAGGTTCTTCTAAGGGAGTGGGGTAGACTGATTGTTAGGTACTTTTCACACTGGAAAACCTGTTTATTTTTTGCTAGCCAGCTTAGTGCTTTATTGTTAGAGAAGAGCTCCATGTCCTGTTGGGCACTAAGATCCTGTACTCTTTGTTTAAAAATAACTTTGGCTAAGTGACCACTGAAAGCAAACTTTAGACTGACAACCTGGAGAATTATTTATTTATTTATTTATTTATTTATTTATTTATTTATTTATTTATTTATCGCACTTGTATACCGCCCTATTCCCGCAATGGGGACTCAGGGTGGTTAACAACATCAAAATACCGATTTGTCTAGCCCATGAGTTGGTGAGGGTGGAAGCGGCTCGTTCAGGGATGGAACATTTCCAGGCTCCGGGGTGGGCAAGCTCGCTGCAGCCGATTTTGTGGCTTCAAGCACCCAGGAGCATCCAGAAGGCCAAGGCTGTCCACCACCCATCTTAAGTGTGCATATGCCAGGCTTTCCACTCCATCTAGGTGAGCCAAGCGGGCACCTGAAGACACCCCCCCCAGCGTTGTGTTTGTTTTGGCAGGAATGTTGCAAAAACACACAGCTGGCAACCTACTTGCTCTGGCCGTCTCCAAGAAGAACCCCCAATAAGCTGTAGAGAAGAGGTTCCCAAGCCCCAGACTGGGGATTATTAGGATCGGGGCCTGACAACACTGCATTATTAAGGGTGCAAAGGGGCCTGCCCATTTCCTGCGTAGACCCCTCAGAAGCCAGAAAGAGTTGGCATACACACTCCCACACACACACCTCCCTCACGCACCCATTGTAACCTTTTTTGTTTTGGTTGTGACAGAACCAGTGCGGGGGAGGGGGAGAGGTGTTGCACAGCTGCATCCTCTTGGAACCATCTCCCTCCCCCCTCTGGGTCTGTGAAAAATGGTCTTCCACAAAACCAGTCCCTGGTACCAAAAAAGGTTTTGGGTCCTCTGCAGCAGAGGAATTCCAGCCACCCACCACCACCACCCCGAGCTGAATCTTGTGGTCTTTTATTAGAGATCCTGAGCTATCAAGCCAGGATGCTTCCTTGGTCCTGCTGACTCTTGTGCCTTTTACGGTACGAAGTGCTTCTTCCCAGCGGCCAGTTATTAGAAAGACTGAAACCATCTTCCAAGTACCACTAACAGGGAACAAATGGTACTCCAGGTCAAAGGCTGCCTCCCTGGACAACAGGAAGCTTCCCCATAGTATTTGGGGATGTGGAGGTGAATGTTTGAGATCAGCCGTCCACCACAGCAATCCTTTCCTGCTGCTTCCAGAAAAACTGCTTCCATTCCAAACCTATGTTCAGCCATGGACCGGATGTGGGCAAAATGAATGGAGGCTTAAACCTGGTAAGAGAGGACTGCGCAGGGCAGAAGACCCCTGCCCTGAAATGTAGGAGCACCATTTAAGTGAGAATTTTCCCACCAGCTTCAATACTGCCTGTGCGTCTCCAAAAATGCAGAGACCCTCTTTTACTGGGCTGCTGCTAACCATCCAGGTGGATGGATTCGGATGTTGTCACAACAGATGAAGAGACTCCCGACCTCTCAAGCTGTCCGGGTGCACTTCCCAGCCGCCAGAATGAACAGCGATGCACTGGACTCATCCTTCTCTTTTGATTTTGCAAGGGAAAGAAAGTGTGTGCGTATGGGGGGGGGTACTTCTACAGACAGAGGTGCAAAGCAGACAGACCCCTCGTGCCACCTGCCAGCCCATTTGCGGGATGAGGGCACCAGCCACGGTTTCCAGCCACTCACCTGCCCGTCCTGTTGAAGGTGATGGTGCAGCATCTGGGAGTGAGGCTGCTGATGAGTAGGCAGGATATGAAGGAACGGCGCCGGGGCGTAGCCGGGCGCAGCGCCAGGGTTCAGGGGCCCCGTGGAGCCAAGGGCCGACGGCAGGCTGAACGGGGGCGGCGTGCCGGCATGGAATCCCTGCTTGTCAAATGTCTGGGCAAAAAAGGAGAACGAGGAGACGACCGTGAGCGCCCAGGACAGCCCCTGCCCTGTCCCTTCCACGCCAGGCCAAAACCACTAACTGAACCGAACCCGAATCTAAGAAGGAACAACCAAGACCTGACCTCCCGAGTCATTTTAACCGGCCAGGGATAGAAAGCAGTTTCCTAGATCCTCCTGGGAGAGGCTTATCAAGTCGCGTTTGACGTCCTGGAGGTACCTATGTGGACAGTTTGTTCCGCCTCCCGGGCGTTGTGTTTGTGTCCCTGTGTGATGGCTGTATCAAGTGCAGTGACTATTAGGGCTTAGCAGCTCCTGCAGTGTTGCTTGCTTGCTTATATTTTGTCTTTCTAACATTACTTAAGAGCAGGAGGAGGCAGAAAGCAAGTCTGGAGCGTGAGCCAGTGGGGCGCCCTGGGGCTGGGAGGGAGGCTTGTCACGAGTCTACCAAGGACACCACCCCGTTTTCAGGGAAACGACGGGCACACTGTGCCACTCCTGATTTCCATCCAGCATCCACCTAAGGAGCAGCAAACGAGGAGCTCATAAAGCCAGCAAGGAGGAAGCCCAAACAAATGGGCCCCGGCCAGCCGGCCAAAGGGCAGCCTCTCACCTGAGTCTTGTTGTAGACGGAGCCGCTAATATCAGGCACTCCTGTGTTACTTGAGGTCACAGAAACTCCTGGAGGAAGAGGAAGGGGGGAAAGGGAGGGGTCAGCCAGGAAACACTCAAGGGCAAGAAGGCAGGATCCCTGGGCCATCTCTCTTCTGGGATATGCCAACTTTGAAAGACTTTGAAAGACCTGCGCCCAGCCTCACCTTATCCCACCCTGAACCTCAAAAGAAACTCAAACCTGTTGAACGGTAATTCACCATCTTCTGATATATCTGTGAGGATAATACCTGACTGCACAGCCAAACAAAGGCTCCAGATACGTAAAAAGAAGGCCTCTCAAAGCCAACAGGGCAAAAGTGGGCCGGGAGGGACCTGTGGCTTCCTGCCCTCATCCTGGGAGTTCACTGAGACCAGCTAGAGATGTGGAGGACCAGGGGAAAAATACCAACAGAAAATGTTTCCCGTAAGCCTTTATTTGGTGTGTTTTTCCAAAAAATTGAAAAAAGAAAAAGAAAAAAAATGATTATGGAATGTTTCATATTAACATGATGAATAAAATATTTTAAGACAGGGTGTTCAAATATTTTCCAAATCATTTCTAAAAATATCATTGAAACTTAGTCCCACTCCCTTCTATACATTTCCCCCTCTTCAATTCTTTTTATAAGAATGAGGTTTTTATTTTATTTTTATTTAATATTGTGGAGAAGAAATACGAACAACTGTTAATTCGTTATTTTTAAACATTGTTTTGTAGTGGGTTTTTTTTTTTGTTCCACATAAACTAGGAAACAGATCAGGAGATTGTTGCTCCATTTGCTACTTACAATTACAAATAAATATTTATTTTAAAAGTAAAGTCTCTTTGTAATAGTTGTTTGGATACTATATTTTAATATGCTAGTTGTGATAATTTTATGCCAAGTCAAATTTCCATAGTCTAAATTTATGTTCCTACAGTAACAGGGTGGCAGGAACAATTTGGCTTCTTGGACCGTGATTTGACATTTAATTCAGATGGGCTCTTGGGTGACGATGCAGTGCACCTCACCACTAATAGTAGGAATATTTTTATCAAAAGGATTGAAAATTTGATAAGGAGAGCTTTTACCTGAGTTCTCAGGGGGAGGTAGAAAATCTTCTTAAGGGTAAGAAACCAGAAGGGATTGGGGGGCGGGGGGGGTGGAATAGTCCAAATGATACAGTAGGAACAGGAGAAGTTATATTGTAGCCCAACATTGCGAGGAAAAATAGGTTAAGCAAATGGCTTGTAAGAAGGACACGCAGCCTTAAATGTCTCTACACCAATGTGCAGAGCATGGGAAACAAACAGAAGGAGCTGGAATTCTTAATGCAGCAAAATAAATAATGATATAATTGCCATTAATGAAACCTGGTGGGATGAGACTTATGATTGGAAGGTAGGTTTTGGAGGGTATAAATTCTTTCAGAGGAACAGGCCTAGTAAAAAAAGGAGGAGAAGGAGCTGATGAAGAAATCCAGGATACACAACTGAGAAGTCAGGTTGAGAGAATTTGGGTGAGAATTAAGGGGGAGAATAATGGGAGGGATGTCACCATGGGGGTATATTATAGACCCACAAGCCAACCAGAGGAGTTGGATGATGCCATCTGTGAGCAGATGGCCACACAGTCAAAAGGGAGGGAAATTTTACATCTCTAAGCCCAGCCCAGCAAGGCTGGATTGGTCCTGCCAAAGCCTTCAGGGGTGGGGTGGGGCTGGGGGAGAGAAGAGGAGGCCGCTGCCTCCTCCTTTCTGGTGGGACTTGCCTTTTCCTGGTCCACTCCCCGTCGCCTTGTTTTGTGCTTGAGAGGCACCCACGTAGCCTCCCTTGCCGTAGTCTCCGGCTGCCGTGCCTTGCGTTAGGTCATCATAGCCTGGCGAGATGAGGAAGAGGAAAGAGACTCAACACCCAGGGCAACCGGGGCAATCCCACGGGTCCCTCTGGCACGAGGCCACCCAGAGAGAGGGGAAAGCAGGATGGGTCTTCAGCCCCCCTTGTTCGAGCCGAGCCTCTCGCTGAGGGACCACCAACCAGTAGCTCTGGCAGCGGCCGGAACTCCCTCCCAGCAGACTGGCTGCTGTTAAGACTAAAAGGAAGAGACACACTGGGAGGTAGTCAGGAAGGAACAGACAGGGAGCAACAACACCCCCTGAAAAACAACAACAGGGCAATGCTAAAAACAGCTTGTAGAGGTCTTCTTGTCAATCCTTCCTGGGGAAAAAAAAGCTACGGTCTTATGTCTAGGATTGTCAGCATCCCAGTTGCTCCTCTGACCCGGCAATGAACATAAAGCCAGCACTGAGTTGGCACTGTGCTGTGTTGATCCTTTGTTTGGGTAAGAGGTGATACCTTCATAGGCCACTGATTAAAAAAAAATAAACCATTGTGAGCTTTCATGGATCAATTCTGCTTGTTTAAGGCAAGCACCACAAGTCCCAACATAGTGAAAGGAGGTTTGTCTTAGATATCAAGTTCTGGGCAGGATGATTTTTGCCAGGCACGTCTGCCTTGGATGAGGCAGGAGGCAGCAAGGCTGCTGTAAAGCTGCATCTGAAGCAGAGGATTGGGTTTCACCTTCTAGCCCTTCAAGCAAAGGGGCAGAGGTCATGGGTGCAAACACAGCTCCTCCACTCTACCAAAACTAGACTATGGGTGATACCTTCATAGTCTGTTGGCTCTCCTTCCTTTTTGGCCAGTGAGAGTCAGGGTTGATGCAGAAAACCAAGGTCTTCCATTTGGGATTTGGGGCATAATTTGCTAAACCCACTCGGTATAGCCAACTGGGGTCAGATTAATGAAAAAGGAGTATTGCCTAGTGGTGGCTGTCCTGCTTGCTGGTGCTGAGAGTCCATGTGCCTTCTTCTTGGTGTGGGGGGATTGGGGGTGGGGGTGGGAACACACACTTCCAAAGGGCACAACCTGGAAGGGATTTCCTGCTGCAGGCAGGAACCTTTCCCTCCTCAGGGTCAGAAGGAGGGAGAATTTCAAGGTGACCAGCCCCCATTTGTGAGACAGAAAGGGCGCCCATCCTGTCAAAAGACCTGACTCAGAAGAGAAGCCTGCTCTCAAGGAGGGATGCTTTCCCTTCGGCAAGGACCCCTCACAGCTGCAAAAAGGCGGACAGGTGGCTTTTTACCATGCTGTGAGCGAATTCGCGGGCAGTGAAAGGTCTCCCTGGACGCTCTGCGTGGCAGGCTGTGGGTGCAAGCCGTAAAGTGGCAGGGGAAGAGACTCTCTGGCACCCTTCCCTGTTCTTGCGTCTGGTCTTGTTCCCCTGCCAGCCTGGCCAGGCAAGGGCACAAGAGGACTCCCCTTCCTCCTTCACATCTGCTTCCCTTTTACGCTGACACCTCCATAATAACCATCATCATCATCATCATCATCCCCCATCTCATCGCCAGAGACACAGGAACGGTCTTTGTCAAGATATGGGTGAGAAGAAACCCCACAGGAGCCTGGAGACCTGTTTCCCCAGGAACAAGGGCAGTCCCATTGCACAGGGACGCTTTCTGCCCACGGCGTCTCCCGAAAGGCCACCACCGGCAATGCTTAGTGATGGGGCACCCCCAAAACAGCCACTTTCATCCTTTGTGGTCACAGACACATAGCCTGGGGGGATCTCAAGGCCGCTCCCCAACTGTTGGCCCCACATCACAGCATTCTCTCGCGAGCAGCAAAGCTTCCCCCCTGCAGAAACGGCCAAAGCCTCCCATTGACTGAGTCACGACACCACCTTCGAATGTACATCTCCACCTACAGGCCTCCCTTCTAGCCTCCCCTGTGCACCCAGGGAGGACCAGCCGCTGTTACCTGCTCCGTAGCTGTGCTGGCTGTAACCGCTCGCCTGCTGGAAGGGCGCCGAGGCCGTGTTTAAGCTGACGCTGTGTTGCTTGGCCGAAGCTGGCGGAACCTGCACCGAGGGGAAGGGACGCAGGTCAGAGGGCTGCCACCGGCAGGAGCCACCTCACTGGCACAACAAAGGAGGTGGTACCACTTCTCCCCTAGGACTGTGATGGCGAACCTTTTAGAGACCAAGTGCCCAAATTGCAGTTCAAAACCCACTAATTTTTTTTTTGCAAAGTGCCCATACAGTAATTTAACCTGTATACAGGTGGTTATGAAGGGGCAATGTCGGGTGCCCACAGAAAGGGCTCCGAGTGCCATCTTTGGCACCCGTGCCATAGGTTTGCCATCACTGCCCTAGGGACTGGGAAAGAGAGCAAACCCAGTGGCAAAAAAAAAAGCAAAAACCTGTGGAGCTGCTCAGAGCCACCAGTTAAGCTCTTCTTTGCTGCAGCTCAAATACAGCAATTCTGGAGAGAGAGGCCGCTGGTGAAGATGCTCAGGCAACCCTCTTTCAACCAGGCCTGGCTCTCCTCTCAGATAAAATTCTGGGGCTCACACTGATGTGCATGTTTTCTCAGGGGGGGGGGGAAGAGAGAGAGAGAGCAGAGAGAGAGAGAGCAGAGAGAGAGAAAAGTCCTAACAGGATGCAGGCTCCCCTGCAAATAAATTATGGGACATCCCAACTCAAGGTAATAATGTGTGGGTGCCAACTCAGTTTACAACAATTAAATTTACGACACAGAGGGGCTCCAGAGGCTCAGAGCTGGCACGTAACCTTTTGCCCTGCAGCCAAATACAGCTTCAGGGTGAACAAAAGGTGAACGGCCCACGATTTTGGCTGGAAAAACTTCACACGTTTTCTGAACACCAGAATGGTTCTCCCATCCAGCATCCCTCCACGTGGGCCAGCAAGGACCCAAAACAGTGTTTGATTCCACTGCCATGACTTTGCCCACTTCTCTGGATTTCCCACTTAGTTCTGGTTCACGTGAGGAGGACATTTTGCCCAGCCTCACTTGGGTCCCCTTCTAGAGGGTGGGGAGCAGAGAAGAAAATGACTGCGCTCCTCTGCCACTCTGCCTCCATGTTTTGCCGACCCCTAAGACTGTTACTAGGGGGCGCGGTGGCTCAGTGGACTAAGGCTCCGAAATTGATGACGGCCAAGTCAGCAGCTCGGCGGTTCGAATCCCAGGTGCCACGCAACGGAACGAGCTCCCGCTGATCACCCCAGCTCAAGCCAACCTAGCAGTTCGAAAGCACGTAAATGCAGGTAGATAAATAGGGACCGCCATAAAAAGCGGGAAGGTAAAACAGTGTTTCCTTGCAGCCATGCCGGCCACGTGGCCACGGACTTGCACAACACTGGCTCTTTGGCTTGAATACGGAGATGAGCACCGCCCCTAGAGATGGACACGACTAGCACTCATGTGTGTGGGGAACCTTTACCTTTACCTTTTTAAGACGGTTACTGGGTGGGATACGTCGATTACTGGGGTCCACGCACTTGGCTGCAGAACCTGCACCCAGGCGGGAATCTGATTCCTCCCTGTGCCTTTCGGGGATGCAGACCGCTTGCAAAGCCTCGGTCAAGCTGCCCAATCCCAAAAGTGCCCCCAGAGGAAGGGCCACTACTCCCTCCCTAGGAAAGAACTTGCTACAAGTTGGAACAGATGGATGATGATCCTCCTCCTCCTCCTAACTGGTTGGCTGGCCAGGTGAAGAAGGGATAAAGCTTTTCTGAACATGGTAAAACATTCCTCATCTACTTGGGAGAGTCGGTAGCTGTCCATACTTGCAAAAACAGTTTTTATAAGGCCAGAAGACTCAGGGACACTTGATTTCCACACACAGCCGTCGGATATGTGCTTGGAAAGAACCACATCATGGTCTGCTGGCCTGGAACTGCCGTGCGCTCCACGAACAAAAAAGTCTGTGATGCACCGTTTGGTCCTTCCAATGGGTATGACGCAATGGCAGCCTGCACACTGTGGGCCACAAAGGTGCTTGTACAGGCATGCACAGGCACACAAACACACCCAAGGAGGAGCCTCTCTGCCCTCTTAAAGAGAGCACATTCTTCGCCTCTTCCTCCCTCTGAATGGCAAGGGTAACCTGATTTATACTCCGTGGGGGAAGGCGAAGTAAGAGGGCTTTTCATCTCCCATCGATAAGTCTCAAAAAACTATGTCCATGTGGGGGAGTGCCCTGAAATCCTGGCTCCCCCTGCAAAAATCACACCCCTGTCTTGTGTCAGCCTTAGGTTTTAGTTTGCACTTTGAACTGGCCAGTTTGCTCTTGAGCAGACAACCAACCCATGGAGGTATCCCAGAAGGACAATTAAGACGAAAGGAATATTGGCTCAGTGAAAAACGGCGTTTCTGAAATAACGCTCCTGGACTTTCCCCTCCTCCCTGAAACCCCGCTGAACCGGTGGAAGAGATCCAGCCTTTGGAACCCCTGGCTGGGAACCGAGGCCCCTGGAAAAGCGAGCGGGAGAAAAAATCGCGACCCGGGCCGACGACGCGATCGGTACAACTTACAAACATGGTGGGCCCATACTGGAAGGCGCTGGGGACTCCGGGCACCCCGGCGTAATAGGGCAGCCCCGTGTAGCTGTAGCCGGGCGGCAGGGCAGGGTTGAGGAAGGGCTGCTGAGCCGTGTGGTGAGCCTGAGTCTGGTTCTGCTGCGCCTGGGCCAAGGTGGTCGAAGGGGCGGGCGAGGCAGAATCGCCACGGCCGAATTTTGTTACGTCACCTGCAAGGGTCAAAAAGCACCATGAAACGGGAGCCGGGAATCGGGCAGCTGTTTGCAATCCAGATGGGAAAGCCATGGTGGCCTCCCACGCAGCATGGGGGGGGGGTCTTCCAAGGCCACAACAAATGAGCAGCATATCCTTCTGTCCCTTGATCGCAAATAGTCCCCTGAGGGCCACAGATGTTGCCTCAAACAACTCTGGGTTGTCCAGCAGGACATCAAAGGATGGGGACCGTTCGCCCCTCGGGCTGTTGGCCTGCAGGGACCTCTGCCTCTTGGCATCCATACTTTCCTCCCCCACTCCACCAGCAGCTGCTATGCAGACTGCAAAATTCCCTACAGGAGCCTGGTTCAGGATTACTTGTAACCCCATGCTCTATAGCAGTGGTGGCGAACCTTTGGCACTCCAGATGTTTTGGACCACAACTCCTAGAATTCCTAACCTAGATTGCCAATGACAAAGGACTGTGAGAGTTGTGGTCCAAAACATCTGGAGTGGTGAAGGTTCGCCACTACTGCTCTATAGGGAGTTTGATAGGTATACAATCGCAGCCGTGCAGCACAAAACAAAACAAAACTTTGATACCAAGAAATACCGTGGCTGAAATATTTATTTTTTATGTTTATTTTAGAGTATTTAGAGTATTTTACCCTGCCTTTCTCCTTGGAAAAGGACCCAAGGCGGCTTACAGTAATGAGGAATAATACACAGTCCAGTACAATTAAGACATGTTGAAGTATTTGAGAACAAGCAATTGAAGGACATCTTACAGCATTAGTAGACAACATTACATTAAAGCAACACGGTTATAAGTAGACATAAGCACAAAGTCTATGTGAACCCATAGATTCATATAAAATACATATGGTGGTCCATCATTCAGGAAAAGCATGTTCACCAACTCTCTAGAGATCTCAAGTGGCAGATATTTATACACAAGAGGGAGCTGTTTGGGATATATGAAGGACCAGAAATGCAAACTATCTTGACGATGAGATGAAATGCGTTCATTAAAGAACAGCTGTTGGGCAGTTACAGGATGGACTGCTCCCCACAAAAGGGGAAGCCAAATGTCACTCGGTGGCTTTGAAGCCCCGCAGGACTCTGTGAGGTTGCTTCTTCTGAAAGACAGACCAACACATCTAACAACCCACCCACCCCAGCTGCCCCAGAGGTTCCTCTTACCTGAGTAAGGATTGTTAGCAAGGCTCCCTTCTCTGCCTGTCAAAGTGGCCGGGGCGGGAAATGTAATTCCATAGTAATCCTGGAGGAAAAGGAAAAGGAACATCAGAACCCGTGGTTTTAAAGCTTGGACCCAGAATGAAAGTGGCTGGCATCTCTTGCCGGCCTTGCACAGACAACGTTAGAAAGACCGGCAAGGAAAACAGCTCCGCAGGGCTTTCTCCAGCTCACAGGATGCTTGGAATTGTGATGCTTCATCACAAGCAGGTATTTGGACCTGATCAGAGCCACTTATTCATCACAGCTCAACTACCCTCTGAATCCTGCCCGAGAAAGAAATAGCCTATTCAGTGGATACATTTTAGAAGTACAGTTATCCCCCCTTTGTGGTGCACTGGATAAAGTGACAGACTAGGGCTCCCAGGAAAACCCACTGGGAGAGAGGAGCCAGTAAAACCACTCCTGAAATAACTCACTTACACTGAAGGCTCTGCTAGGGTTGCTATAAGTTAGTTTTAACTTGACAACTCACAGTATAACAAGAACGACAACAACAACCACCACCACCGCCCAGAGTGGCCTTTGTTGCTAGATGGGCGGTATATAAATCCAACAAACAAACAAACAAACAAACAAACAGCACTATAAACCCCCACCTATTGGGGGGGGTAGGGAACCGACCCAACCCACAATAATTGAAAACCCGCAATATGCGGCTGCTGGGTAAGGCGGGTCTGGGGGGGCCCTCGTACTTACCCCAGCCCTGGTGCTGCCCCGAACGGGCCTGCAAGGGGCTTTCTGGACCCTCAGAGGCTCCAAAAATGCTTTCTAGTGACCCAGAGGTCACTTCTGGTTTGTGGGGAAGCACTTTTGGGGCCTCCGACAGGCCCAGGAAGGCTTTTCCTCCTTACCCCAGGGGTCCTTTTTTATATATATACTGTGGACCCGCAATATACCGGGACCGCAGAATATGAGCCGCGAAAGGGCGGGGGACAACTGTATCATCATGATCATCATACATACATACATACATACATACATACATACATACATACATACATACATACATACATACATACATACATACATACATACATGGCAAATTGAATAGGGTTTGGTTTCTGGTTGAAACCATAGCAGTATTGTTAAATATAGGAAATGGTTCAAAAATTATTACATAATTCAACAGAAGTAGATTTGTAAAATGTTTGCTGTCTCTTCTTTATAATTTTTTGTTATTTAGTATAAACATTTATAGCCGATCCTATGTCACAAGATCCCAAAGGTCACACACTGCAGAAATAAATGTACATATAAAGCTGCATAAAAACCCTTTTAGACAAAAAGGTATTTTAAAAATTCAAAAAGTCGAATACAAAATGAAACCATTAATGAGATTAAAAACATTGCACGAGGACGTGTGTGCAGGCCAAGAATCCGGAGGGATCAAAGAGACTGTAGCTTCTGCAAATTCCTGAGACGATTAGAGCCTTAGAAAGCAGAACGGCCTTGAGACTGGCAGTATTTTAGAAAGCAGAGGAGTACAGAACAAGAGACAATTCAAGAGTAGAATGCCGATACGCTTGCTTAATAGTCTTTTGAATAATTAGGAAACGCCCTGCATAGACAAATGCCTAATTGTAATATATATGTGATGCATAAATGGGAGGGGGCGCCTGCAAAGGAGCTCTATGAAGGAGGCATACCGGGAAGAATGGGAACCTCGGAGCTGAGTCCCATCTGCACCCAGCCGGCTGGGAATAGGGAATAAATAATGGGCTTATATTCTGATCAGTGTGTCTGTCCTTTCCCCCTGTGGCATGGGCACCCTTTTTGCAAAAAGATGTTAATAAACAAGTGCTGCTTGGAGTTGTGTTGGCCGTTTATTTCTTTTTTTAGAAGCTGTAATAGGTGGACAATTTCCCCACAATCCTTAACCCCCAAAAGCTCCAATGAAGAAGCACGTTTTGATTTGGCATGGAAAGGGTGCCAATTTTGGTGCCAACCCAGTTTTCGGGGGAGGGGGAAGGGAGGCATTCCACATTGGACTCCACACCACCACCAAGTGTCCTGAGTGGGTTTTCCCGTCTTAGCGATCTGGCAGGACAATACAGGGAGAGGCACTCCTTCCGATATACAGTGGACCCTGGTATAACAAACGGTTTGTATAACATAAAATCTGTACAACATAAAAAAATTCCAGAGATAGGGGAAATTTGCTTAACAGAATTGTCTATGGGGCGAATCCGTACAACATAAAAATGGTCGTGATTAGGGATTACTCTGTTTTCAATGCCTTCCTATGGGAAATTTGTACAAAGGAAAATTTGCTTAACAGAATTTCATTCGGAACGAATTAATTCCTTTATACAAGGCACCACTGCATATCCAAGTTCTCCCAACTGTCCTTGGAGGCCCCTTTACCAGAGAAACCGGCACGCAGAACAGGCGGGAAAGGAAAGACTCGCAGACTCGGATCTGAACTGCAAGACACGTTTGCGGTTGAAATTTGGCACGGTGTCCAAGTCTACCTCCTTTCCTTTCTGACCTTGCGCTGATAAGAGGGCTACAAAAACAAACCGAGACGTCTAAATCTGCCAAAAGAATTGAGTTAAAAATGTGCCTCTTTACAAGCTCCCCGGCTGAGTAGCTGCGGCAAAGGAAGGGAAACACTTCCTCCCTCCCTCCCTCCCGGCCCATATTTGGAGTTCCCCTTCTTGGTTTCCAGCCAGTTCCGGTTTCACTATCTCAGTTTCAAAACGCCAGTTTTCTGGTTTCCAAAACCCGGGACAGCCAGCCAAGAACCAAGTTGGGAATCCACCACCATACGGTAGAGGAAAGTGCATAAGGATTTGAAGATTGTGTCACCCCCCCAAAGGAGCCTTCTCGGCTTTTAAGGTCTACTGGGGAGACCCTTCTCTGGGTTCCACCAATTTATCAGGCTCATTTGGCGGCAGGGCCTTCTCGGTGGTGGCGTTGGGATGACCTGCCCCCTGAACCCAGGCTGCCCCCCCACTCCATCCTAAGGAAAATAACACCCTCTTCAGGCAGGACTTTAAGCAAAAGAAAAAAAGGGGGGGCCGCTAGGGGAATCTCGTTTTTTAAAAAGGCTTTAAAATGATTTTTAAAATGTTTTTAATGTATAGTTCCATACGTTTATTGCTGTATGGTTTTCATGGTTATAAGCTGCCCCTGGTCCCCAACAGGGAGAAAGGCAGCATATAAATAAAATAAAATACTACCTATTCAGCATTCCTTTAACACACAGCGTGCACTGACTGCAGGGTATGTGTTGGTGTGTGCTTTTGATAAGCTACATGAACTATGACAAGCCAGCCCCAAAGCAGTAAATGATGTTTTTCTATGTGTTAACATTTCATGAACCAGACGCATATATGCCAAATATTTGTTTTCGGCATCTGGCCACTTTTAAATTCCTTGATTTTTTTAAAAAGAAAAATTGAATTTCATCCAGTCCCAAGACTGCGAACCAGTATTAAAATCTGTGTGTGGGGGGGGGAGGGGAGAGAGACAACATTTAAACACAAACAAAAGATTCTTTTGTTTTTGTTTTTCTTTTTTTGCAAACTGACACCTCAGGCCTGGAACTGCAGAAAGAAACTGTTCAGCCAGACTTGAGGTCTCTTGCAGGTTTTGTGGAAAAGAGGCCGTCTGCTCAAATTGGGAGTGATCTCTGGGTTAAGGATCGTACTTGTGAGAGTCCTGCTAGCTGCCCAAATTCCATTCTTCCTCCCGTTTCCCTGTTGCTTTCTGTCGCTGCCATTGGAGGTGTTATAGTCACAAATCTCCCACCAGCGGATCCCAGTCCAGGGGCTTCGGGGAGGGCAATCGTCCGCAATTAAGCACCCTTTAACCCACAACAAACCTGATACTGGGGCACCCTCTGCCATCACTGGGACACCCAGAAATGCAGTGTTCTCCTCCACCGCTAGTGACCTTGTTTTTACCGCCCCCACCGTCTTGCAAAAGGAACCTCCCCCCAAGTTCTCTGAGCACCACTGCCACCCCCCAATTCCTCCTACGACAAGCCTTGTCCATGTAGGGCACAGACCCTGGCCTGCTGAGCGTCGTCGGGTGGGGTGGGGCGGGGGCTCCTTGTGTGGGCAACTGCCTCCTCCCCTCCCAGAAGTGAGGAAGAGGCAAGGAAAGGGTTTATTCTGCACCCCCTCCCAAATCAACAGGACTTCCTCGTGCACACACACACACACACTTAAAACAGGCCTTGGAAACTCCTTTGTGGCGAGTTCCTGCGATCTGAGAATTTCTGCTCCAGGTTTTACAAATACGAGCATGAGGCAAATCTGTGTTCATTGGGGCTAAAAGTCCCAGAATAAACAGCATAGCTGCTTTGGGGCTTCCAGATGTAGTCCCCCCCCCAAAAAAAACCCGCAAACACCTCTAACCCCTGGGCAATACTGCGGCGGGACACACATTTTGTAGTAGTTATCTGCTGTTGAGATGCCTTTGACGTGCAGCCCTATGAAATCTGAAAAGTCTTGTCAACAACCTTGCTCATCTCTTCTAAACTGAAGGTTGTGGTTTTCTTCGTGGAGTCGGCTCATCTCATCCTTGGGGCTTCCTCTTTTCCTGACGCCCCCCCCCCCACCTTTTCCGGAATTGTCCTCTTTCCCAGAGAATCCTGCCTTCTCTC
>JAHTLZ010000328.1:2017438-2029066 GCA_023846285.1 Phrynocephalus versicolor
AATAATAATAATAATAATAATAATAATAATAATAATAATAATAATAAGGCTTAAAATCCTGTTTGTGGAGCAAAAACTGTCTTATTGCCCTCCTCAGAGGTCTTGATGTTCCAGTGACAACTTTTTTGTCAAGGGGAACCTATAGGAGGCTCTAGTATAGGAGGGGATGTTTAATTACTGAAAACCTCTGCTGTTCCAGTAAAGTCATTTGGGAATTAAAGGATGTTCACCCTGTCCTGCCACCACCGACAGCTTCTCCACAGCCAACTGGATCCCACAGGAGACTTGCAACTTTGAGGGTATGGCTTGAAAGTTGATTATATAAAAATTGTTGGGGCTCAAAAAACCCAATCACAACATACGTTAAGGAATGGGATTTCAACCTATAAACCCACTGTCTCTGCAAGTCTACAACGCGGTACAGTGAGGCTCACAACACACCCTGCAGGGAGGATTACAAGAGCTCATTTCTCAGTGCCAGATTCAGCACATTTAGTACGTAACTTCTGACTATCACGGTTACTAAATGCATCGGCTGAAATTATCAGTTGAACCAAGAGAGATCTAGAAGCTGAACACCCACCGAAGACGAAAAATCACCTAAGCTGATAGAACCTTCTATGCATTCTCCATCCCTATCCAAGACCTGTTCTGCTAAAAAGAGATGGGCACAAAATGATTTTGTTTCGTTTTTCGTTTTGTTCCCTAACAAAACAAAAAACAAACTGCCCCCTCAAAGAAAAACAAAACGAAAAGTTTTGTGAAACGGCTTTAAAAAGCCCGTGGTTTCCTCCACAACTCACCTGATGGGGTGGGGGAAACCGCAGGCTTTTAAAACTTTTTTTTGCCACCTGAAGCCCTGCACGACAGCTGATCGGCACTTGGGGCAGCAAAAAAGCGTTGCACTAAACGGAAAAACAAAAAACGGAACAATTTTTTTAAAAAAGAATTAGTTTCATATGAAACAAACCCCCTTCCCTAAACAAGAAACAAAACGAAAAATATTTTTTTCCGTTTTGTGCCCATCTCTACTGCTGAACTAAGAGATAACAGTCATCTCCAACCTCAAGGGAATGGCATGGAACAGTCATTCTCAGGGGAGGTGCTCAGCTGAGGACCCTCCACCACCAGAAGTTCAAGTTCAGAGGAAGAAACGCCACAAAAACCACCACCGCCAGCCGCGGGCAAAGGGGTTTAATTCCAGATGGCCCATTCTATGCCCCATGGCAGGGCCACTACCACTGCGACCCAACAAGTCATGGACAGGTCCCCACGTGGAGGCACAAGGAAACTGCTTACTGGGTAGGCTGGCAGGAGTCCTCCGGGTCCAACAATGTACTGGTTGTGTAACAGGGGTGGTACGCCTTGGGGCAGATTAGGGGGTGCTTTACCTGTGGAGCCAAAAGAAACATCTTTATAAAACAAGTGAAATGCAATGAATCATAGAATCACAGAGTTGGAAGAGACCTCAAGAGCCATCCAGTCCAACCCCCCACCGAAAATCAGTGTGAGTGTGAGTGTGTGTGTGGGGGGGGGGCAGAGGGTAGAGAGGGAGAGGGTGAAAGAGAGAGAGAGAGAGAGAGAGAGAGAGAGAGAGAGAGACTAATGGGGAGTCAAGTTCTGAAATACCCTCCCTGACAAGCTCTCTGTTCAAAGTGCCTCCTCTCACTACGATGTAATGAGCGAATATTCAAAACGTCACCTCCTCAACCCATTTCCCCTCCTGCT
Source organism: Phrynocephalus versicolor (assembly GCA_023846285.1). Taxonomy (NCBI): domain Eukaryota; kingdom Metazoa; phylum Chordata; class Lepidosauria; order Squamata; family Agamidae; genus Phrynocephalus; species Phrynocephalus versicolor. Next base: position 2,019,167 of record JAHTLZ010000328.1, read on the forward strand.
CTCCTGACTCCAAACACTGAGATAGTGCGTTCTGCTGTGCAACGGTGGACAATGTGTGCTCACAAACAACCCACAAACAACGTACCCACAACTACATTTGATGATTTCCCAGGTGACCCCCCCCCTAACCTTAATTTTTATATTTTCCTGGGGGAGAAGGGGCATAAAACACTTGTTTCTTTTTTTACTGCTCCACCAGGAATGAAACAGGTCAAGGGTGGCCGTTTATTCATACGGCCCCTGGAAGTCAAAGGCAACCTGAAGGCACAAAAAACCCGGCATCAAGAACCAGTGGTTTCAGTGGGAAAGATCTAGAGCCCCCCCCCCCCCCGCCCCACAAAGATCAATGCTAGTAGACATCCAATTTCTGTTTTGATATTTTTTTTTCCTTCCAGAGTGTAGCTATCTGGTGCCTGGTGTGATTCAGAGGAATGTTGTGGGCAAAAAATGTGTCCCTCCAGCCCCATGAAAGTGGCCCGCTTCCATGACACGGGATGCCTTTGGCTCTGGGCACACGCCCCCCCCCCAACCTCCAGGAATTCATCAGCCCATGTCAGCTTCTTGGTTTAAAAAAAAAAAGGATATTGGGGCAGCCTCCTATTTTCTGCCCCAATTTATTCCACATTCGGTGTTCTCCACCTCCCATCTTTTACAACTCTTGCTCTTCCTTGTCTTTGGTTGTAAACACTCTATTCCAAGGGACGAGGAGTCCTTCTTTTGCAACGATCTGCCTCCTTTGGATCAAGGACCATGACAACGAGGGGAATGGAGAACCTATTCCCCTGGTTTCAACCTTCTGCACCTCCTTTGGGAAAGAAACCACCCACCTTTCTGGCAATATCCACCTCAGTCTCAAAGTGGAACACATATAAAAATACCCTCCTTAAACTGGCCCATCATTCCAGGGCTCAAAATGATCAGGCTTTTTTCTCCCCGCTCCCTTTTCCAGCAAAAGAGAACATCACTGAATGCAAAGGAGTTGCGTTTTGCATTAGGAAACGCTAGCTGCCCCAAGGTGCTTTGCATGGGTTACTGCTGATGTAGTGCAACTCCATGAGTTTCATTAATGCCAACTGAAAAAAAAGTTTATCCTATTTTGCCGAAGGGATGCGCATTTTTCAACTGACAGCAAAGACTTCTATTTATCGTTGGCATAAGGAGAAGAACCATTTTCTCCTTACGTTGACTCAATAAATCTGACTTTATGTTGAGTTCAACACAATTGTGGCTAAATTAGAATCAGGAGTATCTCGCCACGCCCTGGAAAGGCCTGCTTCACAATGTTCCACGCTGGCCAGCTGGCATCCACTTTTCTGCTCTGACCATTATGTCAGGAAGGGGTACCGTGACCCAACTGGCATAGAACGGGGCATTCATCCTGTTCTCGTAAGCGCGCTTCATTGTGTGCAATATAAATTTGTGGACCAGCCTTCCACGATGTGATGCCGTTGGCCATTCTGGCTGACAATGGTGGGTGTTGTAGACAGACACATCTGGATGTTATTAGGCTGGCGGTGCTGTAGGCAGAGGATAAGCTGATGCAGAAAGTGTAGGTAAAGGAGAAACTCTGACCATGGATTTCACAGGATCTTCATCTGTCCGAGGAAGTCTTAACTACAGGCTGATCCTAGCAATGCAGTTTTGACTCCGGATGGGCACGAACCACCGGTTTAACAGCCGAACAGGTGTCTGGCGCTTCCAACCACTACCTCTGCAAGCAGGCACCCACTCACAGATGGCACCCCAGTTTTCTTGCCCCTCCTCCTCCTCCTCTAAGCACTGTCTCTGAGTCGGGGTCCCTGGCTCAGGAGGACAGCTGTTTGGCCAAGAAACAAACTGGCACGAAGCACCAAAGTGGTTCGTGCCCATGTCTGGTTTTGACTATGAACTCTGAAACACACTCTCTGTGTATGTGTCTATGATCACTCCACTGAGAGACAGTGATAAGCAAATCCCATGCAAATACAAAGATGCTAAACAATCTTAAACTGCTGGATAGCCCACGACTCAGTTGGCAGACTGTAGACCCAGAGGTTGGAAGTTCAGTTCCCCACTGGGGCCTCCTTGATGATCGACAGGGTCCCCTTCAGCTCCACAGCTCAAAGACTATTATTATTATTATTATTATTATTATTATTATTATTATTATTATTATTATTATTATTATTATTATTATTATTATTATTATTATTATTATTATTATTATCGGTCCTATTTGTCCAATTCAAACAAAAAGTGCCTCTTATTAAAGGCTACCTCTTTAAAAATAGCTGCTTTTCTGAGCAATGAACTTGATCTCTGCACCTCACCTGGCTGTGTCTCCTTTGTGCTGCATCCACTCAAAGAGGCCCAAGCCCACCACAACAGAAGCTGATGTAAAAATAAGGCTGGGCGGGGGGGGGGGGGGGGTGGCTTTTGCAAGTGCAGCAGAAGGCGGATTGCCTAAATCGGCATTCTTTGTGCACATTGTTTTATCCCCCTGGTTTATAATTTCAAATAACTGGCAAATGTTTTAAGCAAGCCAGGGGGGAAAGTATCATCAGGAGACCTTCTCTCCTGGAGGGAAAACCCATCCCAGGTTACAAACCATGATGGCGATGTGTCATCTCCAGTCTTAAAACCGGGGTACTTCAAAGGCCAGATGCAGGGGAGTGGTATCAGGAGACCAGATATCTAGTCTCATGCGCTCCCAGAGGCATCTGGTGGGGCCACTGTGAGATACAGGAAGCTGGGCTAGATGGGCCTTTGGCCTGATCCAGCACGGCTCTTCTTATATTCTTATGTGGTGATGGCATCTAGCATGGATGCCTTCAAAAGGAGATTGGACAGATTCCTGGAGGAAAAGTCCATCACAGGTTACAAACCATAATGGAGATGTGTAATCTCCAGGTTTTAAAACCAGGGTACTTCAAGGTCCAGATGCAGGGGAGTGGTATCAGGAGACAGATATCTAGTCTCATGCGCTCCCAGACGCATCTGGTGGGGCCACTTGTGAGATACAGGAAGCTGGACTAGATGGGCCTTTGGCCGGATCCAGCATGGCTCTCCTTATGTTCTTATGTTCTTATTTCTCGCAAGCAAAAGGGACAGTGTCTTGTTCTTAAACTAACCAGCATTAAAGGATTCCCTCCATTAAACGTTCCCACATATTAAAAAAGGCAAGCAACTTTATTTCATCGGCCAGTGTGCCAAGGGGATTTTAAAAACCAAACCCTTCTGGAAACGGCACAGAACTTTGTAACACAGTTGTAGCTGGAGGAGTGGTGCCAACTGGGAGACCCGCAGACCGAAGTCCTCTCTGGCTAAATCCGCAAGACGGGTTAATATTGCGAACCTGAAGACACCAAGGGGGCGGCCCGCGTGGTGGGAGCCGGCAGAGAGACCGTCGTCACATTCAGGCCCAGGCTGTGGCTCGTGCTGGCCAGGACGCTGCTGGCCGTGCTGGGGACCGATGCAGTGGAGGTCAAGGTGGAGACCGTGGAGAAGGTTGTGGAAGGAGGGATCACAGTGGAGTTGTCGACACCCGTGTGCTAGGAAAGGAAATAAAAATGGCACGCAATCAACAAAAGACATTTAAGACGGTCAGCGCAGCAAATTTTGGGATTAAAAAAATGGAAACAGGGTAAAGAAACAGGAAGAGGGGAGATCTTCAACCCGAAACACTCTCTGCCACCCTCCAATTTAAAGGATGTTGATCCATCTAACTTCTAACAGAAGGTAAAGGGGCGTCCAGCGATTCAAGGTGAGTTTGCCTATTAAAGTATCACAAAGCAAAAAGTTTATACGGCCTGCTTTTTTGTTAGTCCAAAATGCTACGGCCAGATTGTGAACTGGGGCTTGTTACGGGCAAATCGCATACCCCCCCCCCCGCTGCTGATCTGTTTCCGGGCATAATTCCAAGTGCCATAAAGCCCTAAACAGCTCAGAATCAGAATACTTTTTATTGGCCAAGTGTGGTTGGACACACCCAGAATTTGTTTTGGTAAAAAAATGCTCTCCATATATAAAAGGAAATATAAGAATCATATAGTCAACGATAAAAACACAGTACAACAATACAATATAACCTATTATTTAAAAAAGGAAGAAAAGAAAAAAAATATTCAACAGTTTGATAGCCCTTGGAAAGAAACTATCTTTATATCTAGTCGTCTTAGTATGCAATGCCCTAAAACGTCGCCCTGAGGGTAACAATTGAAACAGATTATGTCCAGGATGTGTGGAATCTGTATATATTTTCACCGCCCTCTTTTTAGCTCGTGTGGTATACAAGTCCACAATAGATGGCAAATTTGTAACAATAATTTTTTTTTCTGCCCAAACTGCTCTCTCAAATATCCTATCTCCCTTTTTGAGCCTACCCAGGCAATCAAGGTGACCTCAGGAGGTCTTTCTCTCGGTCCCATCACCTTCACAGATGGAGAAAGCCATCTCTCCTGGCTGCTCCTAGACTTTGGAACTGCCTCCCACTGGAGGCCCATCTTTGTTATCCTTCCGTAAGCAGGTCAAGACTTTTCTCTCCAGCCACACTTCCTCAAAAGTTTTTTTTTTTTAAAACGGGGATTATTGCACTTTATTGTTGCCATTATTTTTAATTTGTATTTATTGCTGCTTTTCTCTATTGGTTTTAACATTAGATTTCTTTAATCCTTTAAAAATATTATAACTTATTGCTTTAGCTTTTAATATTTATTTATTTATACAACTTATATGCCGCCCACTACCCAAAGGTCTCTGGGCAGCTTACAATTAAAATGAACAGTTAAAACAGTTTAAATGTTAAAAAGGCAATGGACAATTAAAACATTTAAACACTAAACACTAAAATTGCCACCAGGACCCACAATCTATGTTATGTCAGTTAAAAAACTTCTGGAACAGGAAGGTTTTTACCTGGCGCCGAAATGTGATAAACGTCGGCGCCAGGCGGGTCTCACTTGGGAGGGCATTCCATAGTCTGGGGGCAGTTGCTGAAAAGGCCCTATACCTGCAAGCCATCCCTTTCACCTCCTTGAGGGGTGGCTCTTTCAGGAGGGCCTCCTGGCTAGATCTTAATTGCCGGGTAGGTTCATATGGAAGGAGAGAGCCGGAGGGGGTCAGAAATAGTCTCAACCCACCCTGGATCTTTCTTAGGAGAAATGTGGCACCTAAATATTTTAAACAAATGAATGAATGAGGCTGGTTCTTCCCCGCAAGGTCGTTGCAAGAGACTCTCAAAAGTTCAGCAAAGAGCTTCTTACCGTGTGTGACGTGGACGACGACCGTGCTGAGCCAGAAGACAGGCTGCTCTGGTGATTCGAGAGGGAGCTGGGAGGAAAGGGAGGAAGAGTTTTTAAGCTCTATACGTGCAATTCCCACGTGGACATTTCTGGGCTCTCTTCATGGGATGAGAACCACAGAGAGAAGATCAGTTCAGATGGATTCAGGTGGTTGAGAGATCTCTCTGGTGAGCATCCTGGTGGCTTTTAAGACTACCGGAAACTACCAGAGGTAACAACATGACGAGGGCTGCAGTGGCGAGGAGGGGGCCATGAGCGAGCACACCCTGATCTAGAAACCCCTGAATATTCAGCACGAAGGTCTGAGAAAAGTTTTCAGATACGTCTGGCTCAACAAATCTCAGATGTTCTCTCCGCTGGAGAACACGACTTCACACCAGTTACGTCAGTTGGGGTCGAAACAAGTTCAGCTTTGTGCATTTGCAGCCTCCCCCCCCCCCCGGCCCAGTAAGGTTTAGGCACAAAACCTTTAAACAGCAGGCAGGCACTAAAAGATGCTGCTGGCTGTGGGACCTTCACAGGCACGCTGACCCCCAGAATGAGTTTTGTCCTTCGAATGCCTGATGCCTGCATCCTTTTCCACCTCGAGACTAAGAGTGGAAGCTCCAGGCTGAGGCACTGCCCTGGAAAGGGGGGGGACCACCAAGGTGCTGTGTGGCATATTTCCAAGCCCCTTCCTCTCCTTTTGATGAGCGTCCCCTGATCAGACTGGGCAAGGCAAGCCCGTGCCTGCCTCTTGGGCTGCCTGGAGCCCCGGGTCAGATCTCAGCAGAAACGGAGTGAAACAAACGATAAAACCCACGGAACCAGCTGCCAGCGACTGGTGTTCCCCAACACCCACGTCACTAATCCTCCGGTTTGTCGTTCCTCACCCCCACCCCAATCCCGCCCCCCAAAATACTACCTGCTCAACTGGGAGAGTGCGCTGCTGGCCGACTCATTGGACTGCGGCAAGCTGGGAAGTGCGGCGGTATGTGGGGGTGCCGAGGGCAGAAGCAAAGCGGTGGTGGTGGTGGTGGCCGTGGTGCTAGGCGGGGCGGAGCCTTTGGCAGGCAGCGATGGAGGGGAGGTTTCGGCCTTAGACGCTGGAACGGATGACGGAGCTGAAAACGGAGGGGGGGGGAAGGCTGTTCAGAGAAGAGCCCGCCCAGGGCCACCGGGACGGTGAACGGGATGGTGCGCGTTAAGAAGAAAAGGGGGGATACCCCATCCACTGTGCCCAGGAAGGGGCCAGAAAAGGTCATCAACATCTCTTTAGGATTTTCCCAAGTGGGCTCAGCAAGGAAGGCACGAAGGGACGGTGGCTGCCTTTGCGTGAACCTCCAGCAAACAGATCTGCTCTCTGTGCAGCTTTAAATTAAACACAGGCCTGCCCAACAGGTAGACCGCAGGCTACCAATAGCCCGTGAATGGTTCAAAAGTAGCCCACTGGCCATCAATAAAAAAAGTGAGAGGATACATTCTCTACCCTTGCTTCCCCCATCGCAAGGACCACCACTGCCCCAGTAAAGTCCTGGGATCTGCCAGCCCCCACTGACTCAGCCGAATGGGGCAGTTCAAGGGCCATGGCGCATTGAATTCTGTTCCTTCCAGAACAGATTAATCGGTTTTCAATGCATTCCTATGGGAAACCACTGCTCTACTTACAAAATTTTTATTTACGAGCATGTGCTCGGAACGGATAAAAATTTTTAAGTAGAGGTTTTAATGTAGTAGCCCTCAGGCACTTTGTTCAAAGTTGAACAGCCCTAAATTAAAGCATGGCCTTTTTTTTTCTCTCTCTGACCCATCGAGTGCTTACATTGACCAACCCTGCCCATTAAGTATCCTGACGCACCATGTTCTTGTTCCCACCGCTGACCATTAAGATCTGGCTGTGCATGCCTTCTGTACTGAAATTCTCTTCCTCAATGCCCTCCCTCCCTTCCCTAGGATCGACAGCAAGGGTGGATTTCTGCCTTAATCAGCCAGGAGGCCTGGAGGTGAAAGAGAGTGGAGGACATGCGACGGTGGAAGCAGGAGTTGCGAGTGACGCAGCAGCCTGTCAACCCCATTGCCTGTGGTTTTAAAACACCTTCCTTGTTTGCAGAGACCGAACTCCAGAGGGCTGAATGCACGTATTTAGGAACGCAAAATAAGCAGCACCGGCATTGTTCTTTCTAGGAACTGCTGCAAGGAGCTCAGCTGCCTCAAGAAACTCACAACTGCGGCTGCTTCAGGCTGAATGTGGAGAGAAATGGCGCGCCCTCAGCAACAAGACACATGATGCCAGGAAGTAGGCCCTAACCCAGGCATGTCCAAACTTTAGCCCTCCAGATGTTTTGGACCACAGTTCCCACAGTCCTTTGCCATTGGAAATACAGGCTTGGAATTCTGAGAGTTGTGGTCCAAAACATCAGGAGGGCCAAAGTTTGGACATGCCTGCCCTAACCTCCTTCTAAACATGCAAGACAACCAATTCTGTTTCAAAGGGCCGCACGACAAAAATCTTCAAACCTGCAACCTGTAGAACTACCGATCAGCAACGGATGCATCACAGTTACATGTTTTGCCTCTAACGGCATCGAGCAAACTTATTTCAATGTGCCAACAGAATTCCTATACAGTTGAGGGCATAATGCATCGCATTAAATATCCTTGCCCAATAATACACAGGCATTTGGAGGTCTCCCAGCAGTGAAGGCTAGAGCTGCACTGAGGAGAAAACAACACTTGGGATACAGACTCCCAAGATTCCAATTATCCACTCAATACCTTAAGTCAGAATTTGTTCTTGGAGGGCTTCCTTTCAAGCCCGGACTGTGCTTGTGCCACATCCCATCATCCTAGAGCAGTGGTTCCCAACCTTGGGTCCCCAGAGAGGTTTGGACTAAAACTCCCAGAAGCCTTCACCCCTAGCTGTGCTAGCGAGGATCTCTGGGAGTTGTAGTCCAAGAACACCTGCAGACCTAAGGCTGGGACACCTCCCTGGCACAAGGCAGCTGAAAAAAAAATATGGATTGCTCTGCTGGCCATTATAAATGTGGCAAGCCCTTCGGAACAGGAACAGTTTCCATCTCTAGAGTAAGGGAAAGGGCTTTGTTTCTGGGTTTTAAAATAGGTTACTAACTATATCGTGTAAACACAAATAAAGAGACCTATCACCTCTGGGAATTAGCAGGAAAGATTCAAGTAACGGAGCTTCCACGAAGCACCCTATGTATCACATAGGTGTGGTAAGTGCACCTTTTTTGTGGTGTTTTGATCAGGCGCCATCCCACCAGTAACATTCTTCCCAAACAGCTTAGCAAGTCTCTTGGTCCAGAAAGTAGCAGCAAAAACCGTGGTGGACTATCAGCCCGAGGGTTCATTAGCATCTCTGATTTGCAAGGACTTTGCTGGCTATTGGCATGCCAAGGATGGGGGGGGGGGGGCTGTCTCCCAAAGAAGCAGGAAACCAGTTTTAGCTACCAGGCTGAAGTTAACCCAGGGAAGGTATGCCCCAACACATATCTGCATCACTGGCAGCCATCCTGAAGCAACTGATTGGATTCTCAATTAAAAGGGTAAAAAGGTCTTTCCACCCCTCCCACTTACCCCCACCCACCCAACCACCTTTCCAGGGACAGAGAGCAGTACAAGCTGACAGCAAAAAGGGGGTGTGAAAACGTCTCTGAACTTACTGTCAAGGGTTGGCTGCGTTCGAATACTGCCATGTCCATTCTGAAAGTCAAAGTCAAGAATGAGTGACTCCAGCTCCCCGTGAAGTGAATTCTTCCATGCTGCCTTAACTGGGTGAAGACCAGGATAGGCGGGGAGCTAGCACCTGGTTTGTGGGTGTGCTTTTTTATTGGTCTTAATAACAGTATTGTCTCTGCCCCTTCCTTCCTTCCTTCCTTCCTTCCTTTCAATGTATTTTTACCCCGCTTTTCTCCTTGGAAAAGGACCCAAGGTGGCTTGCAGTAATGAGGGTTAATATACACTCCAGTACAATTAAGACATGTTCAAGTATTTGAGAACAAGGAATTGAAGGACATCTTACAGCATTAATAGACAACATTACATTAAAGCAACAGGGTTATAAGTAGTCATAAACACAAAGTCTATGTGAACCCATAGATTCATATAGAAGACACATAATAGGTAGTTCATCGTTCAGGGAAAGCTTGCCTAAAGAGAAAGGTCTTTGCCTGTTTCCGGAAGGGCAACAGAGACGAGGCAGTCCTGGCCTCTCTAGTGGGAGGGAGTTCCAGAGTCTGGGCGCAGCAGTCGAGAAGGACTTTTCATGGATTGTGCCCAGATTGCGCATGGCTTCCACCCACTTTTGGCAGGGCCATAAAATCCCACAGGGAGGCTAAAAGGATGGTGGGGTGCCTGCATGGGGTCCCCCGTTAGTCAGGGGAGTCCGTCATCGGTAGCCGCAATTTGGCCAACCCCCATTCCGATTCAGGAGGACAGGACCGCTCAGGGATGCCTTGTGCCCCCCCCCCAGTGGGCCAATCCCCGACCCATGGCCCTGAGGGATCCTTGCTCAAGGGCAGGCCCACCCAAGGGAACGGTGCCTGCCATTCCTATAACCGAGGGAGTGCCTTTGGGTATGACTAGCTCACTGGAGAGCAGCACTGGCCAGTGGATGCGCCCT
>JAHTLZ010000328.1:2029076-2041496 GCA_023846285.1 Phrynocephalus versicolor
TACCATCGCAAAAAGAAGACATTAGAGGCCAAGTGCCTGTGTTCCCCACTGCCCGACAGCTGTATGAAGTATGTGTTACCCAACACCCATTTCAACCAGTGGGGTTATAACACAGAGGCACACACAGGAAGCTGTACTGGTTCTGGTGTTTTCTAGCACTGGAAAATGAGAAAGCAGGGGCTCACGATGGCCATCCCTTCTAAAAGCAGGCAGTCATTCCTCCTTAAAAGTAGCCGTGACGCTGCCCATCACTTCTCCCCATTCCTTGCCACGGGTGGGGAATCTCCTAGCAGCTGACGACCTTGGGCATCCAGGCCACCGACCTCTCGATGGCAGAAGCACCACGGATGGGCCCTGAGCCCCTTACCCACCTTAGACGCCGGGGGTATCCTTCGTTTTGGCAGCTTGATCTGCTTCTGCTGCGCTGGATGGCCGGACGGCACCTGGTTCTCTGCAGACAAGCTGGGGAGGTGCAGCATTTTGCTGACCGCGACGGAGCTGTCCACCGGCGATGGCTCTCGAGCTTTCTGCTGAGCAAAAGATTCTAGGCCAGGAGGTGGGGCAGGGGCGCCCGTGGTCGGTGGTGGTGCTTGTTGTGGTTGTTGTTGTTGCTGCTGCTGCTGCTGCCGCTGCGTCAGCTGACTCAAGACGGGGGATGGCTCAGGCTGAGATTTGAAGTCTAGGAACCGTAAGCAAAAAAGGAGAGGATTTCTAGGAGAGAGGGAAGAAGGTCGTGCACCCTGGGCATGTGATTTCTTTCTGGGATACACAGCAACTGGTCTTATATCAATATATGAATACGAGAACCAGGGGTCAAGACTGGACAGATTCTGGAGGAAAAATTGTGTTCTCCCCAGTCTTAAAAGAAGGGTACCTCACATTGCCAGGCGCAAGGGAGTGACCTCAGGAGAGAATGATCTAGTTGTCTGATGTACTCCCAGAGGCATCTGGTGGGGCCACCAAGAGATCGGAAAGCTGGACTAGATGGGCCCTTGGCCGGATCCAACAGGGCTCTTCTTATGTACTTATGTACTGAATCAGAAAACTGGCCCATGTATTCCAGTATCACCAATGCTACTTGGCAGCAACAGTACTCCTTGGGTTTTTCACAATAACTAAGCACTATCACTGGCCTGACCCAGCCTAGCTTCCAAAATCAAAGATGGAATGGAATGGAATGGAATTTATGGTCATTGTATAAATACAACGAGATTAAAAGTACCATCCAGTCAGTCATTCACACACACCCAGCATAAAAACCAAGACGTAAAATTTACCATTTAAAAACAAACCATCCATACACATACTCCAACATTCACACGCCGAACATCACTTACACTCATTTAAAACTGACATAAAAACCAAACATACACACACAGCCCTACACTCTTTCACTTGACAACATTCATACCCAAACCATAAAAACTACAATTAAAAAATCAACAACAGCCATACACAATCCCCCATACAATATATATGTAACACATTCAACACTAATATTACCCGTCAACCTAATTTTTAACAGAATGGTTACTGTTGTTGGTTAAAAACTATTTCTGAATTTCTGAATCACATGTGTCCCAGGTAGTAAATGGCATGGTAATTCCCACAATCCCTGAACCACCACAGCCTGTAGCTATCTTAAGTTTCTACCACGTCTTCCAAGGTCGTCTTAGCCAATGCCATCTCACAGCGACGAAAGTGCAGTCCCGTCCCGCCTCCTTCCCGCACTGCTTTTCACCTGTCTCGAGGGTGGAAGTCACTGGGCACTTACCAAACTGGCTGAGGATGGAAGGCTGTGAAACGGGAGGCTTCACTTCCCAGGACGAGGCTGCTGTCGTGGAAACGGGGGTGTTCGTACTGAGAGAGCCTTGCGAAGGGAACTGGCTCAAACTGGGGGGTTTCAGTTGCTCTAAGAGTGGAGATCCGGTGGAGTTGGCCAGTTTTGAAGAACCAAGCTCTACAAATCCCGAACAGAGGACTGATGACTAGGTGGAAGGAGGTGGGGAGAGAAATAAGGGAGTAGATTACACATAGATGGCACAGGACACTGATTACAGTTACATGTCTCTATGTCATGAAGAGTCAGCCGGTCACGACTGTAACCACACACGCACACACGTGCGGCATCACTGCGTAGCAAAAAGAGGACATAAGCATTATTCATAGTGATGCAATGAAAGCACAGGCTATTATCTGGGTAGGTTGTTAAGTCCAACTTTCAAATGAGGCAGGTTTCACTGAGTTGGAACCGACAGAGGTGTGCTTCTGATATCTAAGCCTACACAAACTCACCCACGTTCACCTTAAATCCAGTCTAACAGGTGCAAAAACCTCCAAAGAAGGAGACTTCACCACCCTGCTTTGTGGCAGCATATTGCACTGCCAAACAGCTCTAACCGTCAGGAAGTTTTTCCTAATGTTCAAATGGAATCTCTTTCCTGTAGTTTGAAATCACTGCCTTTAGACCTAGTCTCTGAAATCATGGAAAAACAAACCTGTTCCCTCTTCAATATGATATCCTTTCAGAGATTTAAACATGGCTATCTCAGCCTTCTTTTTGTAAGGCTAAACATCCCCAGCTCCCTAAGATGCTCCTCGTAAGACATTTCTTCCAGACCCTCAGTCATCTTGGTCGCCCTCCTCTGGACCCGCTCAAGGTTGTCAACATCCTTTTTAAATTGAGGTGCACAGAATTGGACACAGGACTCCAGGTGGGGTCTGACCAGAGCAGAATAGAGTGGTACTGTCACCTTCCTTGATCTAGACCAGTGGTTCTCAACCTGTGGGTCCCCAGATGTTCCTGGATTGCAACTCCCAGAAATCCTGGCCAGCTCAGCTAGTGATGAAGACCTCTGGGAGTTGCAGTCCAGACCAGGAACATCTGGGGACCCACAGGTTGAGAACCACTGCTCTGGACACGATGCTTCGGTTGATGCAACCAAGAATCACGTTGGCTTTCTTGGCCACTGCGGAAATGGAGCAGGAAGTCAACAAGAGCAAATGTACTTTCTTCCACTCGAAGTACAGACTGTACAGCGTCCTTTTGTATTCACCCACTGACTTTTAAAGATACATGTAAATGCTATTAAAGAAATCTTAAGCGTATTAAACCCCATAACCTCTTGGGACAAAAAAATCAAAACCAACTCATGGGCTCTGAGTTATCCGTGACGGATCAGGAAAGAGATCTTGGTGTGTTGGTGGACAGCTCCATGAAGGTGTCTACCCAATGTATGGCAGCGGTGAAGAAGGCCAATTCCATGCTAGGGATTATCAAAAAGGGGATTGAAAATAAAACAGCGAACATTATAATGCCATTATACAAAACAATAGTAAGGCCCCACCTGGAGTATTGTGTACAATTCTGGTCACCACACCTCAAAAAAGACATAGTGGAAGTGGAAAAGGTGCAGAAGAGAGTGACTAAAATGATTACTAGGCAGGGGGACATCCCTTATGAGGAAAGGCTAAAACATTTGGGGCTCTTTAGTCTGGAAAAAAGGGCGCCTGAGGGGGGATATGATTGAGACATACAAAATAATGCAGGGCATGAGTCAAGTGGATAGAGGGAAGCTCTTCTCCCTCTCACAAAATACCAGAACTAGGGGACTAGTGAGAACAGACAAAAGAAAATGTTTTTTCACCCAGCGCGTTGTTAGTCTGTGGAACTCCCTGCCACAGGATGTGGTGATGGCATCTGGCCTGAATGCCTTCAAAAGGGGATTGGACAGATTCCTGGAGGAAAAGTCCATCACAGGTTACAAACCACGATGGAGATGTGTAATCTCCAGGCTTAAAACCAGGGTACTTCAAGGGCCAGATGCAGGAGAGTGGTATCAGGAGACAGATATCTAGTCTCATGCGCTCCCAAATGCATCTGGTGGGGCCGCTGTGAGATACAGGAAGCTGGACTAGATGGGCCGTTGGCCTGATCCAGCATGGCTCTTCTTATGTTCTTATGTTCTTAAGTGTAGAGAGCTGGGAGGGACCCAAAGGTTCATGGCGTCCAGGCCCCCTTCCAAGGAGGCCCAGCGGGGGATCAAACTCCCAACCTCTAGCTCTGCAGCTCCAGGGACCTAATCCACAGAGCAACCCAGCAGTTCCTGAGCAATTTGACTCATATCAGTAACAGTTCTTCTAACGGGCACAGTTTCTAAAGGGGTATTTCTAAGAATGAGAAATGTTTCTTAGAAATTCTTGTTTGTAATTTTGAAAATACTTTCAAATAATATTTTTTATAACATAGGGCATGATAGGTCAGAAGCATTTTAAAAAAAATTAAACACTTTTCAGAAGTTATCATAGAATCATAGATTTGGAAGAGTCCTCAAGGGCCATCTAGTCCAACCCCCTACCATGCAGGAACCCCCATCACAGTATTTCCGACAGGTGGTCATCCAGCCTCTCCTTATAAAACCTCCAAAGAAGGACACTCCACCACCCTCCTTTGGGGCAGCATCTTCCACTGCCGAACAGCTCTAACTGTCATGAAGTTCTCCCTGATGTTCAAATGGAATCTCTTTTCCTGTAGTTTGAAACCATTGCCCTGAGTCCTAGTCTCTGAAGCCATGAAAAACAAACCTACAGAACATATATGTCTGAACTGCAGAATTATTTTGTAAGACAAAAAAACCCCCCACCAGCTGACTGCTAAATCTTTTCAAAGTCTGAAAACACCTTTCCCATAACGTCTATGGCTAATTCTTCACTTCCTCCTAATAGAAGTTAATCTTGCACGCATATTTAACTGCATTTCAGCATAAATTTATGCTCTTACTTGTTCCCTTCTTTTCCGCTCTCCTCTCCTTTGTCAATATTTACTCTGAAACCTGTGTTTATTTGTTATGTTTATTTTTAAATCTCACACGTGTCAATACAGTTAAAATTAAAAGATGCAAAACAAAACAAAACAAAACAGAAAAAGACATGTGGCACCTTAAAGACTATTATATTTTAATGTCAGCTTTCACAGATCAAGTCCACTTCTTCAGACATACATCAGCCAAAGGAAATGTCCAATGAAATATACAATGTTTTCATACCAAATATTCATTGGCTGTTGGGTGTATGGTACATTTACATTCAGTGATTGGCTTGTGTTGCTTCAGGGCCATGTAGTGGCAGTAACCAATTATAAAAAAACAAGTAATCGTTCTGAGAACTGGCTAGACAGCTCAGTGGCTTAGGCATTTGACTACTGTACAACATGAGAACTCAAAAATTCAATTCCCCCTGTGCCTATTGGGAGAAGAGCTAGTTGGTGCTATATTTATTGGGTTATTTACATTTATGGCTGAACTACTGTTGCGTATAGCACACACCACTACTACTATATCCTACTCCTACTCCTCCACCACAAGCCTAACTGGTTTTCTGGTCAGGTGAAGAAGGGATAAAGCTTTTCTGAACTTGGTAAAACATTCCTCATCTACTTGGGAGTCGGTAGCTGTCCATACTTGCAAAAAAAGTTTTTATAAGGCCAGAAGACTCAGGAATAATTGATTTCCACATGCAGCAGTCAGATATGTGCTTGGAAAGAATACCACATCACAGTCTGCAGGCCTGGAACACAACAGTTGGATTTGAATGCCTCTGCGCTGAGGGTCAACCTCATTCCCCTCAAGAATAATTAACACAAGCAGGTCGTTTCAGGATATGCTCTTCTCTGCATCTCCATCACATTTCAGAACCACCTCATTAAACTTGGGCAACAACCAGGGAAGACGGCCCACCAGATTCAATGCACAAGAACTTTTCATTAGCCCAAAGGGCGACCTTACCAGGCTCTGAGGGGAGTAGGAGTTCGCGGCACTGGCGCTGCTGGTTCCCAAGGCCATCTGAGTGTTGTGTTGGGAATTGGTGAAGACCAAGGCCTGCCCAAAGTTCTGCTGCTTGTTGGACACCTCAAAGGAGCTTCCTTCTGCTTCTTGGCCAGAAGTCGCAGGCTTCTGAAGCAGTGCAACCAGGTCAATGCTACGAGAGAACAAGAGTTATGAAGATTTCATAAACAACAATTAAGAAAGCAGAGACATTGAGTTACATCGAAAGGATCACAAGTGAATTTAGGAGTTTCAGTTCATGCCACAAAACCAGGTCTCCTGCACCAGAGGCACCCTTCACAAAGGCCTCTCACACCTTTTTATAGGAGCCTCGTGGTGCAGTGTGAAATGCCTGTATTACAGCTAAAAGTGTGCTCACAGCCTGGGGTTCAATCCCAGGTGGCCGGCTCAAGGTTGACTCAGCCTTCCATCCTTCCAAGGTCGGGAATATGAGTACCCAGCTTGCTGGGGGGAGGATGGGTAGCCTGCATTACTGCAATTAAAACCGTAAACTGCCCTGAGACTACCTGAAGTGGTATAGGGTGGTATATAAAAAGAACACACTTTGCTTTTTTTTTGTGCGAGCAGCAAAAGAGATTCCATGATTTCTAGAACACAGTCTTTCAATAGAGACCCTTCCACCGTACCAGCTCTGAGACACACACACAACTATGTGGGGTGCAGGTAAGTCACTCTTCTATATATATGAAACCCTTGTGAGGAAAAATACCATGGTCACTGACTCTGGGAGCCCAACACGTTATGGCCCTGAGGACTGCAATCATGGATTGCACCAGTATATCCGCACTTGCATGGATCCTAGCTCGCCTCTCTCTCCTCATCCGAGAGCTCTCTTTCCCTTTTGACTGCCACTGGTGGGG
The DNA here is from genome assembly GCA_023846285.1 of Phrynocephalus versicolor. Classification (NCBI taxonomy): domain Eukaryota; kingdom Metazoa; phylum Chordata; class Lepidosauria; order Squamata; family Agamidae; genus Phrynocephalus; species Phrynocephalus versicolor. Next base: position 2,035,780 of record JAHTLZ010000328.1, read on the forward strand.
AGGGAATGGAGTACAAACCAGTACATCTGTTCATCCCTTCAAACAGCAGGAGGAAGAAAGGATCCTGGTTGAAATCAGCAGGGGGTATGAAAAGAGTTATGGTGCCAAGTGAAGTACATTCAGGGACCTCTGGTGCAAAACAATCAGGTTTGCAAACTCCAGTGCAATACTCCCATCTGCAGGATTAATAGCCGCTGATTCACTTATCCGCTGCCTGAAAATACCTGCACTTAATTTTTTTTAAAAAAAACACCCAAATCCATGTTTGTATTTATCCCCAGGATGTATTTACCAGAAATGACCACTAAAAGGAGGCAAAAACTATTTAAGCCGTAACACTAAATATTTGCATGCTTTCCAGCATGCGGGTAGTGCTTAAAAGGCTGGCAGAAAACAACTCTATTCCATTTCATGGGGTCTAAATCCTAATCTTAGTCCCCAGTGAGTTCCTAGTTGAACAGTAAATGAAAGTTGACATAAATCTGACAGACTCAATAGATCTACTCGAAATTAGAGTACCAATAGGATAGTGGCCATGGAATTGATTTCTGAGAACTGTTGTGCATTTCTTTAGCTTTGAATGTACACTCTAAGGACTAAGCTGGGAGAACACCTTCTCCAACGCAGAAGAAGAAAGGAGAGAAGGCCATACCTTTGGCCACCAGCAACCTGGTTCTCAGATGGAGCAGTTGAAGCAGTAAAGACCTTAGTTTCTGAAAGCTTGGAGAAAGAGAGAAAGGATGTATTAGTAATTTTAAGTATGGTTCTTTTTTGCAAAAAACAAGAAGAAAGGTCATATTGAAGGAGACTCAATGGTCCAATAATGGAGCCCAATCTTCTTGCCTCCACCACAAGATTGTTTCAAGAGATCAGCAGTGCTATAAAGCATAGGCTCTCATGCTTGACAATTCATCAGCTTCACAATTCCCCACCACACACACACACACACACACACACACACACACACAGAGAGAGAGAGAGAGAATATCATGGGATGGCCCTGGGGGGGGCGCAGGGAAGGATCTTCTGGGACACAAATAAGACAGCACGAACAGCCATGGAAGAAAATAAATTCATATATGTACAATCAAAAACCAATGAGAACCACACTGAAAAGGCCTCTCAGTTAAGACCACTCTTCTACCAACTCATATAGAAAAGCAAGGAGGGAGAATCCGTCTGACTGGCACCAACACTGCATCCCTTTTGGTGCAAAGACCTATGTGTGAATTCACAGATGCTACGAAGCAGCACCGGCTGTTCACTCCAGCCAGCACGTTGTCCTTAGCGAGATCGCAATTTGGGCTCAAGTGTTTGTCAAGGATTAGGACTGTTTTAATGGCATTTGATTCATTTTATCACATGCTCAGTTCTATCGACACAGGTTGAGGATGGAGATACTCTGACTGAAGGATAAACAAATGCGTTTGGTGGGCTAGCTAGAGAAGTAGTTAAGCCCGACTCCTTTCCCCTGCCAAGGGATGGGGAAAGACCTGAAATCCTGATGTTCAGCTTGGAGGTTACAAATGGGAGATGCCTGAGGTTGAGATGAAACCTTGGGTTGTCTTCAGCCAAGTGCAGTAGCATTCCTTTGGATGTCAGTCAACAGCATCTTCCAGGGACCGTAGGGAGAAGCTGGAGTGCTTTTTAAACTGGAAGAGACCTGATGCCTTCTATACATCATCAACGTGTTCTTCTAATAATCCCTTCTCTTCTCAGTGGGGAAGGCCTTCAATCCCGCACAAGAGCTACTGCACTCAACTTCTTCAAAATTCCAATTGAGTCCACAGGCCACCAAAGCATGCCCCAGCCTGACATACACTGGCAGGTCCAAGGAAAACCTGCATCTCCTGAGGAAAACTCCATGTTGTTTTCCAAGGGAGAGACTAATCCAAGGCGGTGAAACTTAACAACAAGTGGAAGGCGGTTGGAAGTGCAGATTTGTACTGGGTGATATAAAATTTCCGTCTTCTTACCAAGCCAAATACTGTCAACAGCCTTTATAGCTTCCATACTTTTGCATCACTAGATTCTGCTGCCTATCCTGCTGTGCTTCACTCCAGGGCATCAACAGCCTTACCCAGAGCAAATCAGAAGGCCAAATAAAGTCAGCAGGAGGCCAACTCTTTAAGGCAGGTGTGGGAAAGACACAAGGTCAAGGAGTCAATTTTCAACCCATAGATGAGAGGCCTCTACCTTTATTTAAAGGAGCATTGCCCGCACTTGGGTGCATCCTGGAATGGCAATTCCTCCTTTTCTTATAATGCCTTCCTTCCTTCCTTCTTTCCTTCCTTCCTTCCTTCCTTCCTTCCTTCCAGGATAGCATCTCAAGAGCAGCACAAGCGGCAAGGGAGTGGAGCCCAAGCGTTGCCAATCCTTGCACTAACACATGCCACCAGGACCCACAACTGATCTGCATAATGGATGTGCATTCATTATGCAGCACCATAAAGCAAGTCCAGAAGGGGAGCATGCACTCCAAAGTGGTGGGTCTTCCGGCAGTGTCTCTTTGCCCTCCAGAGTGGAGCCTGTGGAAACCAAGCTGCTGCCCTAAGAGACCCCTTTGCTTGGAACAGTGGCATGCATCAGACCAGCTGATGGGCCCAGCAGCTGAAACGGTTTCTGTTACACGGAGACCATTGCAACTTGAGTTTTCTGGGAAGCAATTTAATCCGCTTCGGAGCAGCTCTACGCAAAAGCCCACCCAATCTCGTCGTGACAGCAAACAACAAATCCCTCGCTGACTTGCTGGCACGCTCCTGGAAGCGAGCAGCTGCTCACAAACTGGGGAGGCCAGTTGCTCTGCGTGAGTCTCATGACTGCGTTGGACCTCTTTTAGCCACCGTCATCTGTCCAGAAGTAACCTCGGGCCTGCCTTATTGTATGGAACGACTCAGGGATTCCTCACACATAGAAGGTGCTTTAGAACAAGACAAAAGCCACCTTCCACTCCAGCTGCTTTGGAATATTAAGTACCTGGAACAGGCAGTGGCGACTAATCACTTCCCCTCCCTTGTGAAATTTTCCTTCTGGAAGTAGATAGACCCATCAGATTGTTCCAATTTATTTTATTTTATTAAGTATTTTCATAGTGTAAATACTTGGGGTGGGTCCAGAACACTTGTGTTAAGACTACTGCAGCAAAAACAACAGGGAGTCTTCGGCTATTTGAAAAGCAAAAGAGTTCTCTTTGGCACCAGCCTTGATGGACCACAGCCCAGTTCATCAGTTGCACTGAATGCAGAAGGCCTCAATATGTAAAAGCTAGATAAAATCTGTTGCTCTTTCAAATGTTAGAAAACTCTTTGCAACCCCCTACTCTCTGTGACATGTCACATCAAACTGGGATAGATTTATAGTAGCCCTATAAAGGCAAGTGGAAAATTTAAGGATTAGTTTTACAAGTTCCACTCCCCCAGAGAGTTTTTATGGCTGAGCAGGGATTTGAACCCTGTTCTCTGGAGTTCTAATCCATCACTTGATCCACTACACTACACTACACTACACTGGGAATCCAATCCTTACTGTAGGCAGCAAGATGTCCATGGACCTCTGGAAATCACATGGGAGGTATGTACTCACACACAGAGGTCAACCGAGATACTCACAGTTTGTCTTTGCCAGAAAAAAAAAAATCTCTCAGATGTAGGATATTGTTCAAGGGCACCCTTTCAAAGAATGTTTGAAATCCATGCTAGGTAACCTTTGGTTCGTCTGCACAAGAAGCATTGTTTTAAAAGGAATGCTTGAATGTTCCTTTCAAAATAAGCCAAGTCAAAAGGAGCATCCTAAATCCGGCAAGGTAATCTGCTCAGGATCCCCAGCAGGAAATAAACAGCCCTCGCCAATGACAAAATGATGCCAAAATTTCCACACAGCCAATATCTTACATCTTCGTTCCAGTCTTCAGCTGTCCATTCCTCTATCGAGTTCTTCCATGTACCTGTAACCACGAAAGAAAAACAGACTTATCAACCCCACACGTCCTGATGGCTGTACCTCTGCTTGTAACATGTCTGTGAAGATTCTCAGTCATCCAGGTGAGTTTATCTGGAAGTTGAGTCATGACTACTGGGCTTCTTATTGAGAGATAGAAATGTTTCGCTGTTCATCCAAACAGCTTCATCGGGCTGAATACAGCTAGTGCAAGTCCTCCATCTTATAGTCAGCTTTGACCTCTTGTCACCCTGGCTGTGCTTTCCAAAGTACCCAGACAAATCAAAAAGCCTTCACCACCAAGGCCATAGCTAACGACGCATTCTTGATAGGTTTCAGCACCTTAGGCCATTGTTCACCTTAAGGCTATGGATACTATTGTCTCCCTAACGAGCCTATTCAGGCCATTGTTCATCTTATGAGCCTAATCCAGACCAGGGTGACAAGAGGTCAAAGCTGACTGACTATAAGATGGAGGACTTGCACTAGCTTTCTTCAGACTGATGAAGCTGTTTGGATGAACAGCGAAACGTTTCTATCTCTCAAAAAGAAGTCCAGTAGCCATGACTCAACTTCCAGATAAACTCACCTGGATGATTGAGAATCTTCACATACTTTGAAACAATTCTTTCCCCAACACCAAGTTAAAAATGCCTCTGCCATCAGAAGACCAGAAACTCAGCTTCCACATAATCTCCAACCGGGCAACCCTGTAACTTGGCATTTTTCTGTGGGCTGGCAAACTACATACCCTGACATATAAATATAAATCCTTGCAAATTCAGTTTATTTGCAAATTTGTTTGTGAATAATCGTCAGCTATTTGCTCATCACATGAAGACCTCGTGTATACTATCCCCAATGCATGCTATAGAATGTGCAACATGATGTAATTTGCTGTCAACAAAACACATATATTTCCTCTTCTAACTCACATTGGCTTACCAAAATATTCCTTTTTAAGGATACTCATGGTAGGAAAGGGGGGGTAACAGAACTTAAAACCGTCGAAGAAAATTCAGAGTATAAAGGGTGCTAGGGCAGGCTGTGGGAAATGCAGACTACACACAATGGCTGTCATACAAAAAACTGCATCCAAATACCCCCACCACCCCCTTTCTAAAGCTTCATGCACACAAACCTGAGAGCCCATAAAAACACTCCCCTCCGGATGCCATTTTGTGGAATTTTGGTGAGACTCACTTCATATTTTATGGAGCTGCCTCACCTGTACCATCATTTCCATCAATCTGTCCAGACTCCCACGACTCCTGTTTTGTTCCAAAGTCATCTGCAGCAGAGGGTTCTGTATAATCTGCAGGGTTAAATGTCCTACAAACCAAGAAAGTAAAGAAACTGAGAAATCTAGAAAAACTAGAACTAACAAGTAACAGTCTCTGGCAGAGCCAACGCGCTCATCTTCTGAGCCAGGACAGTCATCTCAATTTGTGCAAGGAAGCTCAGTTTTTTTTCAACCTCAAACGTCTTCATTCGGACACATGGAACGGAGGCGACACAATGAGGAAATGGCACACCGAATGTCTCTATCCAAAGGTCCAAAAAAAAAAAGGGCTCCTCCACTTAGATCACTGGAAAATGCTCAAGGTGGAGAGGAGAACAAAAGAGCTTTTTAATCCTGCTATTTCAATCAGATAGCTCTTCAGATGGCCCATTCGTAAAATGGAATGGGCCACAGCATGTTTGTTCTACATGCCTAACTTCTCTGGATCAAATACACACACACACACACACACACACACACACACACACACACACACACA